>JBAMNC010000641.1:0-545254 GCA_037902135.1 Cetoscarus ocellatus | reverse complement strand
GGGTCAGCAGCTGGCTTTACCTGTCAGAGACATCTCCAGGATTGCGGGTAGTGTTGCTAGTCTGCCTGAAATTGCAAATAAACTATTTAAACTATTTATGTACATAACACTATGACTGATGTGAAAGAGGCCAGCAAGGGAGAGGGGAGAGGGGTATAAACATGCTTAGGTGCAGGACAGTAGGACAATAGAGAAAGAATCATCAACTACATTTGGACAAATAACAGTTTTTTTTTCTTGACATATGTTAAGGAGAGCAAATTTTAAACTAAATTGATATAATATTCATAATTTCATCTCACTGATATGTTATTAGTTAAACTTTTTTTCAATTATTAACTGAGGTCATTCCCTATCACCAATACTGCTGCCAACCACTTGGGGAAATTGCTATGCCTTGGCTACTTCTATAACATGGTTTCAGTGGTTGAATGTTTTGCTTGATTCATTTCTGACTTCCCAGAGAAAACAAATGAGCCGGCTCAAATTAGGGTGTAAGAAAGTGAATTCAGTTTGAAGTCCCTCATTCCTGTTCAAAATGTGTGTCCAATACCAAACATTTTCAGTTTAAAACACATTTTTATGACAGGTGGTCTGATAAATTTTAGCACTGTATATCTGAATAATGTAAGTATGGCCCTTGTTCTGTGTTGTTGGTTTAAACAGCACTCATATATTAGTATGGCCAAGGCCAACAATCATGATGACCTGCTGCGTGGTCCTGCTCGACTCCATGTGCTCATATCCTGCATCAACTATCAACAGAAATGACAATTTAACATAAATTCATGTTTTTAGACCAGTTAAGCCCATTTCAATGGCAGTTCAGCCAGATGCTGCTATATTAATCAAAATCAGTCCTCTACAGATTATATTCATTATTAATTTTAATATTAGATCAATCTCTCTATCATGGTTGTATTGATTATACACCCATGGTAACTATTTTTACAACCACATAGACATAAAATGAGATGCCCCATCTCAAGGGGCTTACCTTTAATAAATGTATATTCAACAAAGACAAATATGATGCTTTATAAAGATTGATTGATTGGGTCTGTATTCAGCAGAAACAAATGTGATTTTAGTCCCTTTGTCTCTGCCTGGATGGAGACGTCTCTGGATGTATGTGTGTATATACAAATATTTATGTGTATTTGTATATATGCATATGTGTATATTTATAAAATGAAGACTTTGGCTTCAGCCTGCTCTATTGTAAAGTGCCTTGAGATTACACTTGGTATAAACTGGGGCTATAAAAATAAAGATTGATTGATTTGATTTTTTTTTAATATTCTTTGAATTGTTAAAATGAAAGATAACTCAGTATCTAATCGTGGGATTTAAGTGTCTATTTTTACCCTGCGTCAGTTTCATTTTATTTTGTTGTATTTCATTATGTTCTTTGTTAATTGGTGTCTTGTGAAAGAGAGTCAAATCATGTGAGATTACTTCTCTTTATGCCCCTTTTATTCAAAATGTGACTTTTTATGTTTGCATCTAATTGCTTTCTTTGACCAGTCAATGAAAGAAAACATCACAAACAAAACGCCCAAACTAAGCCTTTCTTGACAAAAGGGCTGACAATGATTTGACAACAAAAGCAAGACTAGACAGAATTGGTGCTTGAGGAGCGCTGCGATGCCTCACCCTGTGTATAGTGCAGGGTTAGAGGAGGACATGGAGATGCATTCAGCCATCTCTGTCTGGCTATAGAGATTGGGCGAAGGCAAAGAGCAGTGACCTATCTGTGGTGGGGTTAGGGCAGAGTTTCAAGACTATTCCCAGTGGAGCTGTTGAGCTGTGTGTGGGAGGAGTTGTGACGTAAGCATGGGACAATGTCAGCTGCCAAGGAAGTGCTGATCACAGCCAGAATAAAATGTATCTGTGTCAGGATGAATAAAGTGGGCTGACAGGAGAAGCAACCAGGCATTCACAGAGAGAGAGAGAGACGTGTTCACAGACACACCATTACTGGAGCTAACAAGCACATATGTGGTGAACACAAACATGGTGTATCACTGCCTGTGACTAAATGTTGCTCATGTTGTTGATACAGTTATACTCTACAGTATACTGGCTGCATTATAATGAATGCATATGTTTGTGTAAGCCCTGTGTGGAAATACACTTGTGAATGTGTGGGCTGCAGGGTGATTAGCTGACTCTTTGCCACTTGGAAATCTCTCAGAAGGGGAGATATGGAGCAGCTCAATTGAATCCTGGCAGGTAATCTAAGGAAACAGATGGATTTTAGTTATATTTGGCATGAGATTAGCTGCTTCCCGTTGCTCAGAAAATCTGCTGTTGCCAACTCTTGTTTGACAATCTGAATATTAGTCCTTGGTCAGGAGGTCTGGGTTGTGCGCTGTTAGATTGCCTATTCTGATGAGTACGCCCCGTGGATTCAATCCTATCTGTGCTTTCTAAGGCCCAGCTGTGGTAGCTGGCCAACCCCTCCACACCGAGGCGCCTGCCCTCTCATCGTCACTCCTGCCCTGCCTATCGCGCTGTGCCAGCGTCCCGTGCCAGAGGAAGTTATCAGCACTCCATCCCCTGCCCCTAATCCCCTCTGAGGTGGAGAGAAAGTGTTAAGTAGCACTTCTTCTGGCATTTATTGGAGAGGTAGAATGAACAGGTGCCTCAAGACCTAATCATCTGTCTTTAAATGAGCTCCTATTTTTAGTGCACACTCTCCCCTTCTTGGAGATTTGCAGGGAGTGCACAGTAGAGGTGCTACAATGGGGGATTTCTGTCTAATATAATCTATGTGGATAATGCTGACTGGGTGATGGACACCATGCAGGTTGATTTTCTTTTTTTTGGCTCTTTAGGGTACAACGATAGAGGGTATGCACATGCTGTCACATGAGGCGCAAGTGAGTGGAATTCCAGGCCCTGAGTGGCAAGAAGCACAGATAAACAGCAGCAATTAGAGGGAAGTAAGCATTCAAACACATAAATTCAGCAGAAAAGTATCAAGTTTTTTGTTATTACTATACAAAAATGTTCACCAAGGGCACTTTAGATCCTCAGCTGATGTAACGTCAGGTTTATGATGAGGATGAAGCCATGATTTTACAGCAACTGGTATCACATCACAGCATACACACATTCAGGTAATGATGAAAATGAACTTCTTTCTCTTTCCTCTGGTTTTTACTTCAAAGAAAAATCAAGGCGTTAAACTTCAGCAAATCAATTATAAAATTAAACATCAATATCCTAAATGATGAGGCACTGATGATAACAGGTTATGTTTTCATGCTCGTAGCCTTCATGAAATCCAAAGAAGTCTGATTACAGCGACTGGTTTGGAAGTAAATGATTTAGAAATCACAAATTCCATACATTTTACAAAAAATTGATGAAATCATTAAACTAGCTTGACTTTATTTGACTAGTTATTGGTGTCATTTTGAATATTTTCCCCCAGGATTAAGCCTTTTCACCAGTTTATGTGGCATATTAAAATAAACAGGAGGCATCAACAGTTCAAGTGATGCAAAAGCCGTAAGCTCAGAAAAACTCTTGGTACACCAATATTTCACAGATACACAGATACAGAGCCATAGTCACTTCAGAGCTTCATCCTTTAACATTATGCAAATTGATGTTGCAATATAAATGACATTTTATGGTTCCAAAGGTTATTTAATCATAGTTTTAAACATATTCAGACTAGAATCAATGAACATAATCAAAAATAATTAGCCCTTCTAAAAATTGTTTAAAACATGGCATTTTTAAGGTGAATTGAAGCATTTCAAGCATTTGTTACCACCAATATGAGTTTCTCTCTGCCGGTCTGGTGCACAAGCTGTGACGTTAATGCATACGCTTTATATCAATTTTAAAGATTTAACATGGAATATGTCTGAAAACAAGGAATAGAATTTTCAAAATTAATAATAAAAACTAGTAATTCTAGGTTAGATTTTTTTATTTTCAGCTGGACTCTTACTTTGCCTCATATGTTTCCTAAAGTTTTCCAAAGACAGAGAAATTCTTAATTTTAAAGTTGTACCATGCATGTCTTTTATATATACCATGGTGAATGAGCCACCATGACAGGCAATCTGTTTCACCGGTCCATCTGGAGAGTGTTTGGGATTGGGCTGATCCTGTCAAAGCATAACCAGCAGGTGACTGGACGATCACTCATCAATCACATACATTACGGGTCGACTGAACATACTGTGTAAAGGACAGAATGTAAGCCACTTCATAAAAGAAACTCTCTGCAAACATGTGGGAAGTGGAATGAAAATAACCTTTCAATCGAGGCGATTATAGTGTTGTTATTTATTTTTGATTTAAAAAAGAAATGCAGTCAAGATCTGATAAAACTGCTACTGAAGCTGTTAGCATGTATGCTAATCTCTGTACGAACAGTCACTTCCAGCTGATGATTTGTAGCTCTTGTAGCTTCCTACTCTAAAGGACTCTGATTGGGCCATGCCGCTTGATTAGAGTTTGGCAACATGGTTCTGTACTTACAGATATTGCATCAGGCGGATCCACTGCAACTTTAACAGTGAGGGCTCTTTTTACTAAAATCATCACCTCTTGAGGAGTATTCACCAAACATCAAACCAGCATTTCTGTTGAACATTCATAAATTTCTCAAATGAGAGGAAAAAAGCTCCTACAATCGGGCTTTATGACTCATGCTTTCAGGAATCCTAGGATGCTTTGGGAAAAACCCACCACGTGCACTAGAGAGTCCATCAGGGTGAAGTCTACTCATACAGCCTGTCTGGGAAAAGTTGCTCTGGAAAAAATCAAGATCGTTCCATGGTTTTTCTGCAAGTGTAAATGAGGCTAAATAAATCATTGACTAAAGTCACTTGGATACTTGTAAATTGTATTCTAACATTTTTAATGTTGCATCTCACATCAGTCATTCAGTTTATATTTGAATGATTTTATGTATATGTTGATCATTAGTGTAAATTACAGTAACCTGCCCATAAAGGTCAGCAGGTTGTTGTCATAACTGAGTAGTAGGTTACGCTGATTATCTTATTTATAATATAAAACATTATTATACTGTACATACTGACGTACTAGATTAAACCAGGATAAAGTCTGTAAGATTTGTATCGTATTATTAAAATAGCCTCCAGTGAAAATCCCCCCTGTAGGTCGCTCACTTCTGAAAGAGTTCAGACAGATATTAACCTCATCTCTGTGCTGTACTGATGAGCTGGGAAGATGTTAATGATCTATGTTGCTGGTATTTACACACTGAGCCAGATTACTCTCCTATGATCCAATTATCAGTCAGGCTGTGGTGGACTCAGTGAGCCTGCAGGGTCACTGCCTAGCTGTGAGACCCTCTGTCACTGATGTCCCTCTTGGATGTCGGTCCCTTTTAAAATGCTGCATCTAAATATCTGTGTAAACTGCAAACATTGCTTTATTTAAATGTTTATCATTAATATCTTTAGAGGAAGCAGTTATCATAGTTTCTACTCTCATGCAGCGCTTCAAGGCCCTGTGAACCCACGCAGGTGTTAGTGAAGAAACCCTCGCTCAGACCTCTTCTCAGGATCGTGTGGGTGTGGTTAAATTTGTCTGATCAGCTCCCCAGCCTGTGAAATTTGTAAAACCTGTACTTGTAGGAGGACTTGTTGACCTGTTTTTATTTCAATTGGTCCCCTAAAATGATGACATCAAAATCTCTCACCACAGCTCCACCTTGTTTTCTACCTGTCCAAACAACCAGTGATGAAGAACACCTGCATTAGACCACCTGTCTTCAAAATAAGAAAAGATTATTATTTTGGAAATCTTTCAAAACTTGTCTGGGACTGAACGTGTTTTTGTTATTGGACAAACACTTTGAACAGGAATGAGGGATTTTAAAGTGATTTTAAAATCTATAATTTGAAGTCTTAATCAAGAAAAAATAACATGCTTTACTATTTTTTCTGTTTTTCCTTTTTTCATTTATTTATTTATTTATTTATTTTTAGAAAATATTGAGTCGGAATATTCATAGATAGCTATAATAATTATATTTTTGCATTAAAAGTACAATTTCTGTTAAAGAGCTTCTGCTAGTGTATTAACAATTACAGAAACATATGTTGTGTTAAAAGCTGACTCTAAATACCTGTGTAAATTGCAAGTATTGCTTTATTTGAATGGGTATCATCCAAATCTTGTGAAGAAGCAGTTATCATAGTTTCCACTCACATGCAGCACTTAACACATTTTTTCGATGAAAACAAATATTTAAGAAATGTTTTTAAAAAGAGTTTAAAAGTGAAATTTCATTATAATTGGACAAACATTTTAAACATGAATGAGGAATTTCAAATGGATTTCACCTTCTTATGCACACATTTGAGCCACTAAAACTATTTTCTGTTCAGGAATTCAAGTAAATAAATATTTGACATCATAGTCAAGAAAAAATAATGTACTTTACTATTTTTCCTGTATTTTTGTAAAACAGTATACTTGAAAAATCATGAATGACTATAAGGGCGGCACCGTGGCGCAGCAGGTAGTGCACGTGCCTCACAGCAAGAAGGTCACTGGTTCCATTCCCGGGTCGGGCAGGGCCTTTCTGTGTGAAGTTTGCGTGTTCTTCCCATGCATGCGTGGGTTCTCTCCGGGCACTCCGGCTTCCTCCCACAGACCAAAAACATGCTCATTAGGTTAATTGGTCACTCTAAACTGCCCTTAGGTATGGCTGTGAGAGTGAATGGTTGTCTGTCTCTATATGTTGCCCTGCAATCGACTGGCAACCGGTTCAGGGTGTACCCCGCCTCTCGCCCAATGACAGCTGGGATAGGCTCCAGCCCGCAACTCCGCAACCCCGCAACCCCGAAAGGGATAGTCGGTATAGAAAATGAATGAATGAATAACTATAATAATTCTATTTACGCATTAAAAAATATCATTACACACTTCTACATACTGAAGTATAAACCATTCCATAAATATAAAAAAAACAATTAGTAATTACCAACTCTGTTCATTCAGGTTAGCTGTGGCATTAACCTTACATTGAGAGGTGGTCATATAAATTTGTTAAGCACTGTATGTACACCCCCATGATATCATTTCTGTCCCCGAAACTCCCTTCCTCTCTCATATTTTGTTGGAATTGTGCCTTCACTGCAGACTGGTTTGGAGTAGATGTCATGATTACGTCACAGCCGAGCATGCAGAGTGTTGGCCAGAAGACAGTGAGAAAATTTTGAGAGAAAGGCAGAGAAGCGATCTAGATTCCTGGTTTAAGGAAAAAAGTGGATAGATGGATGGATAGAGAGCTGGATGGACATACAGACATGTGACTACAGAAGCTGATTTTACCAGTGATCTTTCAGTCATTGGAAAGCTAACTCTACCTACTCTGTCCATCATGGCCTGTGAGATGTCAAAGCTAATTACTATTCCAGTTATATTAGATAAGTGAAGCTCCATCTTTGTTTAGATCAGAGCATCGATGATGCAGTACTGTCACAGGAAATATAACAACATTAAGCTGTACTGCTATCCCCTCACCCCTCTAGATTCCACTCATTCATGCTGTTGAGTCTCTGAAATGCAAAAACCCAGCCAGCACATAGAGATGCAAACAGACCCACCTTACACAGAGGAGGCACATTCACCCTAGACTAACAGATATATCAACAAGCGTGCACATTCAGTTTACATGGAAATCTAGCATTAAAGCTTCCAGTCATATTCTGGCTCTCTGTCTTCTTCTCAAAGTGATCAGCAAAAGTCACGTTCTGCTGCAGGACAGAGCTGCTGCCTTACGTCTGACTGTGTCACCGTACTGTTCCCTGCTGCCTCACCGAGATCCAGCTGAATGTTAAATAGGAAACAGAAAGGTCCTGAGCAGCAGTTTAGCTTTAAGACAGGATTAGGGGAGCGAGAGAGCTCTCAGAGTGACTCGCTGGTCTTTCCTGGCACACTTTTGGGCAGTGGAGGTGGTGTACTCTCAGAGTAATTATGCCTGTGGAGGTGTGTGTGGAGGCTCATTGAGAGATTTGTGCATCTGCTTTAAGACTGATGTAGTGCCAGAGATCCCTAACCTGACAGACCAGATAGACTATTCATTATGTGCTGTACAGCATCTATAGAGTGGTGCAAGGATGATGTATTTTTGTTGGCTGAGCAGGAGTTAGCGTCAGGCTTGTTCCCTCAACTGTAAGCCTGTGGGATTTTTCTCTGTTTTGAATCATTGCTGATAATAAGCTCTGTGGAGAACAAAATTATTACACTCACATGTACTGTTGTCTGTAATAATCTTATGAAAAGAACAAACTTTTCACGTTTTTTAAAAGATTGAACATAATAGGCAAGTGTAAAAAGCTATTATGGAACTACAATATGGCGGTTCAACTTAGAAGCAACTACAATATTTCCAATGTATAACATCTTGTTGTGACCTCTTGTTTGAATATTTCCTCTTAATCGAGTGACCTGATCAAGCTGGTGCCCATAGCTGTGGAAATAGTTTATGAATTACTGTTAATTAAAAATGATCTGAAATGCTTGCAGTCGGGTCACCAGCCATTTTTGTAGTCCATATGAGCAGGTAGTTAGCAACTGTCATTTGAAACACACAACAATTAAATATCCAAAAGCAGGCATTTTATTATCACTTATTCAACATTAAAATCTCATGTGTTCATCACAAACCTTATTTCAGATATTTTTATCCAAAACCAGCAATCTCCATCCCATGTAGTTTCAGGCTTGGGAACCAGGAAGTGCTAAATGCTAACTCCCTTTCACTTTTTGGACTCATTCCTGCACCACTCTGTTTCACCTGTCCATCTGGGCATCATCCCATAGAGCAGTGACCGGGCCCCCCACAGCTTCCCATCTGGCCCCCAGAACATTATCAAATTCTGAAAATGTGAGGTAGAAAAATATGTTTTGAGGGAATCTTTTTGTCGTTACATGCCTATAACTTAATTAATCATTATTATTATGAACTATAAAAATGAGCACAACCCACAAAAAATGCAGTTAAACTGTTTTATCAGGAATTACTTCATGTTCGATCTGATACCTGAAAGCTGCTGTTAGGGAGATTTAACCAGATGAACGAGTAAATTAAGAGTCAAAACCAGTGATGGAAACATGGCTGCCCCAGAAAGCAGAAGGCAAATTACCTTTCTTGCACCATGTTGCTGGCAGTAGTATGTGTGATGTGGACTGATCTTTTTAAGGTGGAAAAGGCATCACGTTTGTAAAAAAGAAAGTTTTATTAATGATGGCATGTTTAAGGTGGAATTTAGAGGTGGGGGGACTTCCAGTGGCTAGAAGTGACCTGGAAGGGGTAAACTGAAACAGCTGGATCTGTAAGTTAGTCAGACCTAAACATGAATAGTGTGATGCTGTTCTAAAATCTGCCCCCCTAACGTCTGTCAAGCTAAAAACTGGCCCTTGTACTCCTGCTATAGAGAGTTTTTGGGAAGGGCTGAACCTTTCAAAAGCAACGCTGTCAGGTAACTGGACCCTTTATTATGTACCAGTCAGATAATGTAGTAGGCGGGAATGTCATCTCAGTTCTGTGACAACAAGTCAGCTTTCAGTGTCAACAGGCCTGCCTTAGTTCAAACAACATAATGTAACTTTGATAACAAAATTAAAGTATGCTCTATAATTCCAAGAGACACATTCAGTTTACTTTGTGATGTATTTTTGCAGATTTAAAGCACAACTTATATTATGTTTTCTTTGTCGTTTTTGTTTTTTTCTTGGGTCCTGGGTGCTTGACTCTTCTTCGGTATAGCAAGGGGGGGATCCGGACAAATAAAGCCTAGGGACAAAAAAACCCACTGATTTAAAATAAACTATGGCAACTATGGAAATGTTTAGGCCACTCTTGATTTATGAGCATAGCTTGTAAATCAAGAGTGTCCTGATTGCAGGCAGGAGTCAGAAGGGGTCAAAGTGTGGCTTAATTTACACAATATATGACTAACTGCACAAGTCTAGAGTCTATGTGATTTCAAGCAAGGGTGGAAAAAACAGATACTTGCAAAAGCATTGATCCATGTAGCATAGCATCAAATATTCAGAGCCCTACGTGTTTTGCATTTTTGACACAGAACACCTGTATAGGCCTTTATTTTTTCACACAGAAATCGATAAGAGAATTACTAAAGAATTGAACCGATAGTCAGAACCGATAATGGCATTGATATTGATAAAATCATATTTATACCCATCCCTATAAAGCATTATAGATGATGAAGGGATTGACGCCCAGGGTGGGACGGTGGTGACGCAGGTAGTGCACATGCCTCACAGCAAGAAGGTTGCTGGTTTGACCCCTGTGTTGGTCAGGGCCTTGCATGTTCTTCCCATGCATGCATGGTTTATCTCTGGGTACTCCAGCTTCTTCCACGGAGATATTAATTTGGTGAAGGTATAAGTGTGAGCAAATGGCTGTCTGTCTCTCTATGTGACCCTGCAGTTGACTGGTGATTGGTTAGGGGTGTACCCCGACTCTCGCTCTATGTCAGCTAGAAGCTCCAGCCCCTTGCTACCCAGAAAGGGATAAGTGGTATAGATAATAGATGGATGGATGAATGATTGTCTGTCTCTCTATGTGGCCCTACAATTAGCTAGTGACCAGTTCAGGGTCTACCCCAACTCTCGCAGTGTCAGCTGGGATAGGCTCCAGCCCCCATGACTTCAATAGGGTTAAGTGCCTCTTCTCGTCTTCCCGGTTGTGTCGTCTTTGGAGGATCAGGTTCATCAAATCTTGGAGTTTGCGTTCAATAATGAGGTTACAGCAAACCAGGAACCTTCCTACTGTAGGCCCATTCACACATCAATGTACTGTCGCATGTCATATAGCATATACTTTATCTTTTTTCATTTATCATCATTTCAGGAGCTTGTATTTGCCACTTGCATTTTCATTTATTGCTTCTTCGTGTTCTGTGTGTTCAACTTTAATGACTGCGTGTGGGGCATGTTGCAAAATTGTGTTTAATTTTCCTGATCTTAATATCTGTCAGAACTAATTTGATTTTTGCTTTGCTTGATTACTTATCTCAATCATCAGCTCTGGACAGGGCTGGTTGTGCCAGCAACTTTGACAGGTTCACACTGGAGTGAGGTATATGTATGTATATATATGTATATATATATATATATATATATATATATATATATATATATATATATATATATATATATATATATATATATATATATATATATATATATATATATATATATATATATATATATATATGTAAATTTATACATATATATGTGTAAATTTATGTGTATATATATATATATATATATATATATATATATTTATATATATATTTATATATATATATATATATATATATATATATATATTTATATATATATATATATATATATATATATATATATATATATATATATATATATGTGTATATATATATATATATATATATATATATATATATATATGTATGTAGATATATATATATATATACATCAGCGCTTTGGGGTCTGCTGTTATCACTTCTCACAGTTTCCAGACAGTTTTTGTGTGGTCTGTATACCACCTTAACACCAGTTTTAGCATCTTTTTTTTGGCCTCCCGCACAGTTTAGGATTGATTTAAAAATGTATTGATTGTTTAATTTTTTAAATGGGTTAGGATTTCACTACTTTGTTGATGTGGTGCCTAGATCTGATCTAAGAACCAGAGGAGATTGAACTTTTGCAGTGGCTGCTCACTGGAACTCGCTCCCTCTCCATTTCAGATCACTGTTAAAGTTCTATAGATTGTTTTTGATTGATTTATTATCATGTTGGCTCAATGGTTTAAGTTTTGGTCTTGTTTACATTTAGACTTGTGCTTTCTTGTCCCATTTGACCGTTTTAGCTTGTTTGCTTTAAGCCTCGTGGTGGTTCTCATTGCCGTTTTCCTATTTTGTTTGTTTCCTTGTGGTTGTACAGCACTTTGGTCAACAGATGTTGTTTTTAAATGTGCTATATAAATTTATTTTGACTTGACCTGACTTCTCTATATCTTGAAATATAAAGATGCCATTGTAAGAGGGCTGCATGCTGGTGCAGCAGGTAATGCTCGTGCCTCACTGAAAGGAGGTTGCTGGTTCAATGATCCAGTCAGGTGGGGCCTTTCTGGTGTGGAGTTTGAATGTTACGGTTGGTGACTCTAAATTGCCCTTATGTGTTAAGTGTGTGCTTGTGAATGCTTGTCTGTGCCATGTGATTGGCTTGTGAGCAGTTCAGGATTTACCCCACCTCTTGCCCAGTGTCCTCCGGGATAGGCTCCAGCCCCCCATCATTATCCATCCCCATGGTTGAGGGGTTTAGATAATGTTTGAATGTTTTCTTGTGGTAGGAGGCTAGTTAAGCTTTTCAGTACATGCTTGAAACATTAGTCACTGAGTTTTATGCATTTGTTCACTAGCAAGGACCACACCATTAGCGAGATGAGTTTGACAGCTATTTATTTGTAATGTTAGAAGATGAATTTGAATTTTAAACTGTACAACATGTGAAGCCCATAACAATTTTGGGAACCTTCGTGGGGGATCCGACGAAGCTTCCAGGCATGACAAATCCCCCTTTTAAGGCCTTAAGGATAGGAAAGACAAAACAGAAAAATGAGCATCAGTGTTGGTTCAAAACAAAGTGAGTTATCAATAACTGTTCCCAGATATTCGTATTGAAGCACAATCTCATCCCTGACTTCAATGATAGTGTGACTTGACACTGGGCTGTGACCTTTCGAAATCAATAATCATATCTTTAGGCAAGAAGAGGACTAGGGTGGGATTTGATATAGTTTGATTGATACCAATGCCATCATTGATTCTGCTTATCAAACCAATTCTTAGACAATTGGCTCATCAATTCCTGCTAATTTTCGGTTTGGAAAAAGTTGGCCTGTAAACGTTTTCAATTGCCACGATACTGAACACAAGTCACTCCTGGTATTCAGTGCCATGCTGATGAATGCTTCTGTAGTATTTTTGTCAAAAAATAAGCTACAATTCTGACCAACTCTGCCCCCGTCTGCCTTAATCACATTTTGACTTCTTTATTGTCATTTCTGCTGACTGCCTCTGATGAGAGCGTGATGTCCGAGATTTTCAAAGCATGCATAGGAAAGTGGAAGGAACTGATAAGTAAGAAGACTGTTAATATCAATTCCTTGAGGGAGTTGTAAACGATTCTCAAATGGTTTTTGATTCCCATCCCTAGAGAGGACTAAACTTTTATCTCAGTGAAGAGGTAGGGTTGATCCTGTTGCCAGGTATGACCTACCTACCTTTTTCAGTATGAAAAAATACACTTGTACAGAAGGTATGATTCCTAGAATTTCTTCCGAGTTTCATCACTATGAGCAGCTTCAAAAGCTCTGTGATGGGCCCAGAGCCCTGAAGTCGATGCTGCACATCTGTCCACTAGAGAGCAGTGTAGCATCAGTCATTGTCAGGCTTGGCTGCTTCTCAAACAGGGCCAGCGAAGCAGAGAGGGTGGAAATCCAAATATAGAAGAAAATAGCAACAGAGGCTAAAAATAACATTTGCACGTGCCTTTTTGTGGCTGCAAATTGCAAATGTAGCACAAAAAACTTTGCTCATAGGAAAGAAGATGCACTGAACAAAGCCTCTCCTAACTCTGCAGGCCTGTTTTTTCTGCGTGTTTTGTGATTTTGAGGGACAAGAGGATGAAGAGTTCAGGTTAAAGAGAGAAAACAGAGACACTGTCCACCCTGCAGGCCTCCTCAGCAGCCAGGATACTGAATACGTCACATGTGACATTTTACACTCACTCATTATACAGGCCCATGTCAAAGAATACACTGTGCTCCCACACTAAGATATGCACGCATCTGAGTACAGTACACACATGGACACACACACCTACACGTGTGCTCTCAGACGGATACTCACACACACTCAGTGTCCGGCAGCCATCCAGGCAGGCAGGCAGGCAGCAGGCTGGATCAGATAAATATGAGGCTTGTAATGCGACCACAGAGACGAGGCTGATGGGATCAATAAAGAACGGCGCTGCAGGTCATCGGGAGAACACAGCGAGAGGATAAATATGGACTGGCTCATCGGAAAACAGAGCGGCGAGACTGATGGGTACACAACACTGTATCTTCTCTAGTGTGTTCTCTCACCCATCTGACACAGATCACAGATTTCTGACTGCTGAGCTCTACCTGTAGCTACAGTTGACTGTTGAGAGTCTGCAGTGCTGTTTCTGATGCATGACATGAGGACTGTTTGGTCTCAGGATTGAGTGAATGTCATCCACACAGTGCTCATACATTATTCTGTGTTATCGGACATGAATCACGCATGTGAAAATACTCATGCTTTGAGTGGAGTGCTGCAGGATGATGAGGCAGTTTTTAAAAGGCTTTTCATTTACAGCATTAATAAATTCTTACAGTTTGTTTGAATAAAAGGATGCTTTTTTGTCTCTGGAAAATCTGATTAACCCTTTTTTTAAACATTACATAATAATAATTGAATAAACTTTTCAATAACCTCTCACAATCAAGCATCATTAAAACACTTGTCAAGCAGTCAAACTCAAATCTTTAAGCATTATTTGGTAGTTTATGTCATTTATGAACACCTCTGTGAATGCCATTCAGCACTGGAAAAGCAGTAGTAAGAATATTAGGGATGGGCAAAATGTGACTCAGGGTCCACATCTGACCCTCCCTGTCATTTAAAGTGGCCAACAAGTTAATTTCAAATATAAATAAATTGTAAACATTAAGGAGAAAGAATTAAATCGGACGTGAACTTGAAAAATCAAGATATTTCCATAACAATCTTTTATTTTATTTTTTTGTTATTAGAATGGATTTGTTCTTTTCCAGGTTTAGGCTGTGTAATTGGTGTCTCATGTCTTTATAAATCTTTATAAATGCTCATGTATTTGTACAAATAAAAAAATACCTATAATAACATTAAATTGAAAAAAAAAAACAGAAACAGTATTACGTTAAGTTGAAATATAGTATTTGTCATTACTGAAAAAGTGGTATCAATTGGCTTTTATGATGTCTTCAGCTCATTTGACAAAGTCTTGATCTTTGCTATTTAAGTTGAGTTTTGAATGTTGGAGCAGTAATTTTAAGAGAAGCAATAGGTGTGTTTTTTTCTCATTTAGAAAGTATATAGTATGTTAAATAATGAATCTCTTGCAGTTTGAGATTGTGGCCCTCTAGGGAGCTGAAGTTATTCATCCCTGAAATAAATAATTACTGAATAGTTTGTATTTCATGTATAATTACTCTCATACATGCTTTATCATTATTATTATTATTATTATTATTATTATTATTATTATTATTATTATTATTATTGTTGTTATTATTATTATACCTCTTTTCTCCACAGATTATCCTCAAGAATCAATAAGGGAACCAATAAAAAATAGATACATATCAGCTATGATAATTGCATCGATATCAATAAAAATCAACTACTGCCTCTTCCTATACACAATGTGTCCTCATACATGTGTGAACTGCTCACCCCTGAATAATCTTTGGAACAGTCTGGATGTTGACTGGTCCATTGGAGGTTGACAATGGAGTTTAACTCCTGATAACTTTAGTTGAACAATGTCATGAATCTGTTTCAATACTGAAAAGTGTAAAACTGTTTTTATTAATGCAGCTCCAGTGAAATCATAGAAAACACTGAGATTTTTGTATAATCCAGAGAGGACAAGATGCACTGCAGTTTGCACGGATGTTTTTTTTGTGGTTCAAATCCAAATATGTGGAACAGTGCTAATTCTTCTCCCATCTGGGAGGGCAGGGGTTTGATTCCCAGGTCTTTCGGTCACTTGTCCAAGTATCATTGGGCAGATAATGTCTTCTTCCATTTTTACCTTCTGAGGGAGTTCAGTGTGAAGTTCATAGCACCTCTCAAACATCACTCAGCTGGACTTCTCTGCTCACTGGTAACTCTTAGCTGTGCTTCTGCATATATGCTAATGGATTTGATGATAAAAGACCCTATTAGTTTAAAGTGTGTTTTGTATTTTGTGCTGAATAAGACACTTGCAATGATGAAATGGTGCTTTATTTGTACTGTGGTTGTGAGCATAATAAATGAGAGAGTAATATCTGTTTGTGAAGCTAAATATAGTATGAGCAAGGATGTTACATGAAGCGGTCATTTTTCAGTTTAAGTTGGCGAAAATTACCCACATTATTTATTTAAACCATCTTTAAGTAATCATGATTTTATCCATTAAACCTGTCATCACTCCACTATCACTCCATGTCAAAATTATCTATAATATCATGTATATTATACACATTTTTTGTCATTCACATCCTCTGTTTTGTCAGTCTTTTATGTCATTTTGATTGTGTTCATCATTCCTTTGTGTTCTGTATGCACTGAGCCGTGCACACCTTTTTTATTTTTTATGTTTTAGGATCAAAGAAGAACCAAAGCCTCAGCCAGCACCGTAAGTAAACTGCATTACCCAGAGTGCTCTAGGCTTTGACACTTCTTCCTGTCAGCTGGTGCTGTGTGCTTCATGTAGCTTTCTCTCCTCGTTGTCTGGGAGGAAAACGAAAGAAATGTCATTAATGTCATGGAAAGCTGCTTGGTGGTGTTATATTTACACATGCTTTGAATGAGGAGCAGTGGCCAGATTGTTGATCTCTGTGTCAGACACTGAAGAAGTTGACTTCCATGACATCAATGCCAGTGGCTTTTCCTTTCTATTTGCTTTGTACCGGGCAGGCCCTCAGACCCTCTCCCCTCGTCTCCGGTTTCACATTTGCTGCCCATCCTCATCCGGTGTGTCATCTGCACTCTGATTGGCTTTGGCAGCCTTGTACTTCAGTCCAGACTAGATGCACATCGCCTGCTTTTTCTATACTGTAGCTGCATTTTGAGTGAATCCAACTGTAGGCCTACACAATCCACTAACCTGAAACCCTCTGCACCACCAAGCCAGACTTACATTTACCTGACATGTAAAGGTTTTACTTAGGTGTGGGAAAATGCTGTTAGGTAAGAATGCTTTCAGAATGATTTAAAAAATGCAAAGCAAGCAAACAAAAGAAAAATCTAAATCAAATCATTATTTCATGTGACAACCCTTTGCCTTCAAACCAGCATCATTTTTTTAAAATAAATTTTCTTTTTATTGAACATTTTAATCCGCATTTTGCATACATCTGGTACACAATAACTGAATAACCTCCAATACCACATCTTTAAGTCACACATGGCACCCATCCGCAATATTTCACTTGAATCACAGTAATAAAATAACCTTACCTGTTTATATACACCAGTAAAAATATTCCCCCTGAAATAGAAGTCATTTACTGTCTCGTACGTTATGACCAGATAAACTAAGAGTTTTACCATGTTCCAGTGTAGCAAAAATAGTGATATAAACAAAACAATAAATACATTTAAAAATAAAAAATAAAAATTATAATAAATTTTAAAAAAGGAAATCAAACCAACATAATTTTATAGGAACACTTAGACAAAGCCAGAGATTTTGTAGGATTGTAGTCAGGTGTATGAAAAAATGATAATCTGTGTTCTCCCTGTGCATGTGTGACTTCTCTTCAGGCATTCCAGCTTCCTCCCACAGACCTAAAACATGTTCATTAGGTTGATTGGTGACTCTAAATTGCCCTTAGGTATGAGTGTGCCTCAGAATAGTTGTATGTCTCTCTATGTGGCCCTGCGATCGGCTGGCGACTGGTTCAGGGTGCACCCCACCTCTCACCCAATGTCAGCTGCGATAGGCTCCAGCTCCCCGCAACCCTGACAGGGATAAGCAGCGTGTGTAGTAAATAGTATTGTAATCCTACAAGCAGGAAATTTGAGTGTCCAACAGCTTTAGGAGAAGTAAGACAATAAACAACGGGGAAAGGAGCATAAATAAAAGTATCATAAATAATAAAGTGCATGGTCACAGATAGATAATGGATGAATGGATTTTCATAGGTTGAAACAAAGTCATAAACTAGATTAGGAGCAGTTAAATTCTGCTACCTTGGCGAGGTTATGGAAGACAGTTCAATGTCACAGTTTATGCATCATGGTAAGGCTGACCAAAGCTGCAAGGCACAAGGTAGTTATGATACATCAGCAAGGTCTCTCGGGATTAAAGATTTCAAAACGAGCTGCCCAAGCTCTTTTGAATAATCACAAAGTAACGGGCAATGTTGAGGACCGTAGATGTAGTGGTCAACCAAGAAAATAAAAAAAAATGGAAGATGTCCAGTGGAGCCATCAGTCCAGAACTGGCAGAAACTAGTCCCACCAATGTACACCCATCTGCTCCTGGGAGAAGACCCATTACTCTGATGTGGAAACAAGGCTGAGACTCCAAGTGACTATGCTCTAAATGTGCAGAAAAATGTCAACAGGTGCCAAAATGTGAACTATTTGGCTATCAGAGGGCAGTTTCTTTGCCAAAGGGCTGTAAAGTGGTATAAAATGAGTGTCTACAGGCAACATGGTGGAGGTTCCTATCAAGTTTGGGGCTGCATTTCTACAAATGGAATTATTTAGGATTTATGTGTCCTCAGTACTGAAAATATGTGCACATACTTACTCAACATGCAGTACCACCAGGGACTGGCCCCAGATTTAGTCTGCGAGCAGGACAGTGACTCAAAGCATACAGCCAGTGTCATCAAGAACAATCATTATTAGGAGTCTTCAAAGTGATGGTATGGTCCCTACAGTTCATGTCAGGGATTATATTAAAAGACAGAAGTAGTTGAGCCAGCATACATCCACACAAGACCTGTGATTATTTCTCTGAGATGTTGGACCAGCTAACCTGAAGAATCGTTCAAGAACTGTATGCAAGTCAACCTAGAAGATTTGATGCTGCTTGAAGGCAAAGGGTGTTCACAATAATGTTGATTTGATGATTTCTCTTGTGTTTGCAACACTTTGCATTTGTTTATCAATATATAAAATTACACCATTATGTTAAAATTCATATTTGTGGAAGCATTCTTACTTTACAGCATTTTCCCTCCTTAACTTTTGCACAGTACTGTATGATACCCTTAAATGACTGTTTGATGCAGCTCCCATTTCCATTGGCTGCAGAGCTTTCCTGCTTACTCAGTCTTTCTGTGTCACCTCTCTCCTTTCTATCTTTCTCCCTCTTTTCTGAGGCTGTGTCTGGTTGTCAGTGTTCCTCTAATCGCTGCTCTGCCCGTGTCCTGGCCTTCCTCCCTCTCTGTGCTAGCTTTCTCAGAATCTGACCTGCCTCCTAATTAAAAAAAAAAAGAAACACATACAGGACATATTGTTTTCTTCCATGATGAGTCATTCGATGTTCCAGTCACACTTTGCTTATTCGAACAGGTGGTTTAGTGGGATCACTGAGCTGGTAAATAACGTCCTTCAGCCCCAGCAAAAGTCCCAAAATGACAAGCAGCCAGAGCCAGACGCGTAAGTAAAAGAACAGACCCCTTTTGGTCTCCTCACAGTGGGTCCAAACATACAGTGGTGACCTCAGCAGCTGGACACACAGTATGCTTGACCCCTAACAAACCCTCTGTGTGTGTAAATGACGAGAGAGTGATGATGTGCCACGTCAGATTTTTTACTCTGATTAAGGACATGATTGTAACAATGAGAAATAATGAAAGCTCTGCAAACATTACATTACTGTCATATGGGCCGGGATTAGCTTTAGCTTAGTGTGATCAGGTCTCTTGCACTATGTGTGACTTATAGTTGTGGGCAAGGCAGAATGCTGCATAATATTTAGCCAAGGAGGTTATGTTTTTTCCGGCATTTGTTAGTGAGTTTGTTAGTTTGTCAACAGGATAGCTCAAAAAGTTATGATCAGATTTTGATGAAATTTTCAGGGAATGTTGGTCATAGCACAAGACAGGGGTGGGTGTATTTTGGTGGTGATCCATAACCAGATGCAGATCCAGGACCTTTTATACTATTGTTAACACTGCGAGATAGGGCAATTCTCTGCATTTTCGCAAATAACTCAGTTAGTTCTCGACAGATTTTTTATGACATTTTCAGGGAATGTTGGTCGATGCACACAGAAGGATTGATCAGATATTGGTGGCTATCCAAATTCAGATGTGGATCCTGGAATTTTCAATGAATTGTTAACAGTGCAAGATGGCTCAGTTCTCCATATTTTAGGCATTAACTTGCCAAACAATGTTGGGAAAGCCTTAGTGGAGGTTTGTGCTCTCAGTGCATTTCTAGTTGCACTTTTTTTTGGCCACAGAAAAGTGCTTCGAGTTTGAGGGCCATCTTGTGTACTTTGCACAAATGTATTGTCACACAGTGCAGGTGTCTTTCCTGTTTTCTTTCAAACATGATTGTCCTTTTCATACTGGGCGCTCATGCTGCTTTGAAAGCAAGTGAACGTGTACCTGTATGTGCTGAGAGGTGTTTTTGTCTAAAATGGGGGGTAGTCAGGTGCAAATGTGGTGGGGTCATAGGTTGCAAAGAACAACTGCAACCTAAACTTCCTGAAATTGTAGTCTGTGCTACAGAATGTCTCGATTAGAGGATGAAGTATAGAGACGGACACACATCCATTAAATCAAGTAACACACCCCTCTGAACTTTTCCTTATCCTCAGGACGCACAATCGCACATCTTGTTCAAAGTTAAATTAGAAAAGTGCTTTTTTGACAAACACAAATAAAATTTTGGTGGGACATAGGGCAGGGAAGGAGCAAATCTCTGCTTAGTTTTGGTATGCTCAACTGTGTGCACTACAAGCGCACACCCTTACATCCAGAAAGATGTGAAGCTGTTGTACAACAGGGAGTCGTATTTGTTATATTATTGTACAAGAGCCACAAATAATCATGCACGCAGATGTAAACAAAGACTTTGTATGATAGAATAAGGCTAAGGATACACATAGAGAAAATGAGTAAAAATGTGTACAGCCTTTATTTAAGTTGAGGCTAGAGAAGAAGACTTAAATAGATCCTGTTCAATTCTATTATTGTGTCAGAAGATGGGGGACAGTTTTTTTTTTCAAATTGAAACAGTATTTAAAGATTTTTTTTTTTAATGTACAAATAATTAGTCTACTGTTTTTTTAAAATATATTTTATTAGTGTTTTATGTATTTAATTGCCTTTAAAAGTGAGATCAACCCCTATCCCCCATACTGCTACCAGTCAGCGCTGTGGGTGCTCGGGACAATCACGATATATTTGCCACATCTCTCTGGTCCTGCTATGTTTCCATCACTGGGCTCGACTCCAGTGTACCTGTTCTGAGTGGATATTTTGGAAACAAATTAAAGACTAAGTAATTCCTGATAGAAACCGTGTCAATCCCAGTTGGCTGGGGGGTTGCATTAATCGTTGTGGGGATCCAACAACAAAAAGATACCCTGAAAACCACAACTGATTATTACCTCTCATATTTTTTAACCTTACGTTCTGTGGGCCAAATAAGAAGCTGTGGAGGCCTGGTGTGGCTCCAGAGCCGGGTCTTGATGACCAGAGTACAATATCATCATCCTGCCCTCCCTTTGCTCTGAATTAAACACTCCAATGAAAAAACTGCACTCATGGTGGAGTATTTACTAAACTGCAAGCCAGCATTTTTGTTTCATAGAAAATTACACACTATTAGGTAAAAAGTATTTTAAAAATGGACTTCCTGGTTTGTGCTGTGAGCTGTTAGCAAAGCATCTTGTAAAATTGCCCCTCATGATGTCACCAAGGGATCTCCCACCACCCACTGATGTGGAACACTGCCTGAGCCAGGGGTTCAGCCCACAGCATTGAACGCTACACCAAGGGCTTTGCAGATATGCCAGAATAAACTATCTGAGAGGATTTTTAGGCAGGGAGCTTGGAAAAACATTCTACAGAAATCCGGGACCAGCATAACATCACTGTCAGGCACAAACCTCCTATCTCCCTTTTTAAGTCAATGTTTTTCTTAAACAATTCCATTGGTCACCTTTCATGTTGGTGAATGGTTTGAATAAACTTCTATCTATTAAATATGATTTATAATCAAGACGATACAATATCAATCATTCAGCACTTCAGTGTTTTTTCTCTTAGGAGGTAGGAGATAGGAGGTTTGTTCCCAACAGCAACAATAAACTGAGTTTAAAATAAGACATTTAACCCGGAAGACTACCCTGGTTTTTAGTAAAATCAGGATATGTAAGCCAGTTAAATTTTGTCCTGATGCTTTCATGCCATATCCTGGTCAATAAAAGAGTCAAAGGCCCTGGACACCCACATGGCTGTTAGTAAAATAGCCTTGACTGAATCTCTGCTCAGGATTTTGTGGGTGTAGTAGAGGTTTTTGACAGACAGCTCCACATCACTGTCAGTTTTGTAGAACCTGTACTGGTGGGATAACATGTGGACCTGTGATCATTTCAATTGGTCCTTAAAACCAATGACATCAAAAAGGCAGGCACACTGCCTTTTTTCAGATGTCTCCTGGTCCAATCAACCAGAGTGAATAAAACACTTGTGTGCATCCAGGGCCTTAGAAATTCAGCTTAGACAAGCTGAAGTAAGATCGAGAGGCTGTTCCAGAGCTTGTAGTTCATCCTCATTGTTGTTATGTTTAGTCTGTCATATGTCCAAGAGAGAGTCTCGGGTTACCGCCTGTGTGTAGCTGCTGTGGTGCGGCCCAGAGGTAAGAGAGCTCTGATACGCCAGCATGAGATGGGACAATGAGCAGCGTATGATTACTCATCAGCAGTGTCACCTACGTTTGACCGTGTTTGACCGAATAAGTAAACACTGTACGCCAGCTGCCTGAAGCCATTTTAATGTAATCCTCCTTCACCTTTTCATAAATACTTTATTTTAGTTCTGTTCTTGGACTTTATTTGGTAGCTGATGTGTCCTCTGACTGTATCCCTTCTCCTATTTATTTGAGTATTCTTTGCTTTCTACTTTGACTCTGTAATTTTTGCTTTTTGCAATTTTGACTCATTGCTATTTTAATTCAACAAATTTAAGACGGATTTAAATTAAGTTGTTAAACTATCACCTGTTAAGGGGCTTTATGAAACACAGTTTGAGTTTTTTGCTAGGGGGCTCTCAATCCAACAACAGCAAAAGATAAAATGTAGACACATGGCCCTCAAAAGAATAAAATGTTTTTGTTTCGCAGCTTGAGATGTGAGATTGATGGAAGTCAGAGACATCAAATATGCAAAGTGACACTGAAAATCGTGTTTTGTCTGAAGAGAAATATTTTTTAATGAGAAAGTTCTTTCTGTTAACCTTGCAGTTCAGCTGGATCCACCTGATTCAGTGTCTGTAATCACTTACATTCATCTTTACTAAGCTCTAATCTACAACAATTGTGGTCGGCCTGAGGGGGCCCAGCTCAATCAGTATCCTTTAGAGCAGGAGGAGGTGGGAGCTACAAGCATGATGACAGCAGGAGGTGACTGCTTGTACAGAAATTAGCATAGATGCTAACTTTTTCAGTAGCAATTTTCCCAGATCAGGACCACGTTCTTTATTAAATGAAAATAAATAACAACACTGAAAGCACTTCTGGCATGTTTTGCTGAAAGTTTGCTCTACAAAGTGGTTCACATTTTGTAATTTACAATGCTGCAATAATGCCCGCCTACCACATTACCCGATTGGCCTATAAAGAGTGTGATTGATAGAACGATTGTCCAGTCATCCACTGAATATTCTTTTGAAAGGTTCTGGTCCAGATGGACTTGTGAAATATATTGAACGGTCCATCCCTCTTGCTGTAAGGCATGAGCAATAGTCACAACTATTGAAATAATGGATTTCTCTGGCATTGATTGATTTTTTTTGTTCTTGAATAAAAATACATAAAGGAAAATCCAATGCCAGTGAAGTTGGGATGTTGTGTAAAGCGTGAACAGAATACAATGATTTGCACATCATTTTTGACCTATATTCAACCGAACACATTACAGAGACAAGATATTTAATCTTCAACCTGATTTTTTTTGCCAATATTCACCCATTTTTTAATTTAATATTGCACTTGGACCTGCAGTTGTTCACAAAGTGGTGAACTTTGCCCCCACCCTTGCTTGTGAAAGACTGAATCTCTCAAGGATGGTCCTGACATACCCAGTTGTGACACTCACCTGTTTCCAATGAACGTGTTCAACCGATGAATGTCCAAAACAGGAATTTTTTTTTAGCATTCCTCAACTTCCCAGCCTTTAGTTGCCCCTGTCCCAGCTATTTTGGAACATGTGGCAGGCATCAAATTAAAAATGGGTTAAATGGGTTTGCAAAAAAAGCAATAAAGTTTATCAGTTTGAGAATTAGATATCTTGTCTTTGTAGTTTAACTGAATACATGGCAAAAAGCATTATTTACATTTTACAATCGTTTGTTAGATAGAAGTAGCCATTTTTTAAATTAAGACTTTTCAGTGACAAAATTGTAATTGTATTTCCAAACCTCGAAGCTTCTAAAGATGTCTTTATTGGAGGAAAAACCTGATGCCGAGGAGGTCAGAGGTAATCACTGTTTATCTTTAACAGCTCCTCTCAGTGTCCTCGTCTGTCAATAGCAAAGAGGAACTCAGCCCATGTAGCTGACCGGGATGGAGCACATGTCTGTCTAAATGTTTGAGTGTGAGTGGAGATTAAGTGAGAATAATACATGATTGTTGTTGTTCTTAATACCTTGATCCTTGCAGACAGTGGCTTTAGGTCTTGTATCACAGTCCTCATCAATCCGTTATCATCAGGCCTTCAGTCAGTAAATGAGATTTGGTGGGATCTGTTCAACAAGGCTAAATTCTAATCTGTGCTTGGTAAACACACAAAGGCTGCAACACAATTAGCCCTTTAATCCCTCAGTGGGTGCAACGAGAGGCACGCCCGTGACGCTTTATCTAATTTCTGATGGCACAGAGACTTGCCTGCACAAAAAAAAAAAAATTAGTGTCTTCAGGTGGTGTGTTGCCATTACATTTGGGCTCTAGCGGTCTGGTTGTGGGTAAAGGAAGCACGTTTATCTCAAACGCAGAGCTGTATGTGGTAAAAGGATAGCGCTGCTCAATAATTCACAAGTGCTAATGAATGTTGCAGGGGATATGTGGGGCGAAACCAATTCTAATCGCCATATTATGAAGTCAGCCCAGTGTTTAGTTTCCAAGGAGACGCTCACTTGACATGTGTCATACAAAATGCATGTGAGGAGTCCATGCAGGTCTTTTTTAGGAGGTCGGTTTGAGTGAAGAATCCGCTGAATAAGATCATATGCCGTCTATAGGATGTGGACAGTAACACGACAGTCACAGCAGTGCCAGTTCCTCATAGGATGACAGGTGCTCCTAACTTTGAATTTTTAACCCTAAAATGACAGAAAAATAATCATGAGCGTCCGCTCCAGCGTTGTATAAGAGTATGGTATGTCTCACCTTACAGTGATCCTGATATAGAAACACAGCAGGTGCAAATGATTCATTAAACGCAACGCAACCTGAGAAAGTGGAATTAAGTGATGTTCTTAAACTTGCAAAGCAAACTTGATACCCACTCGCCTGTTTTGGGAGAGGTGCGGTATCAAAGGAGCAGCTCAGCTTTGAAGCACCTGAGGTCATGGTGTCTGCTCTTCCTCGCACACACCAAACACGACAATGGGTTATATCAGTCAGTGAATATGAAGAGCTCACTGCACAAGCGTGATTGTGAGAGCAGAAGTGGAAACATAAAAAGGCTTGTGGAAATGAATAGGAATATTTAGGTGCCACAACATTTCAAGTCAGCCATGAACATGTGCATTATGTGGATTCAAAATAAATGCGTTGTGCTGTTTGTTTTTGGCAAATCAAGGAGGGCCTCAAACGTTTATTATACCACATACAGCTCCACAGGCCGGCTCAGCTCTCAGTAATGATTCAGTATTTTATTTTATTTTACTTTATTCTTTATTATTTGTTTATTTGTGTGGGACAGTGCAAATTAATGAAGGTACAATATCATGGAAGCCCATACAAGACTGAAGTAAATATGCTGCATTTAGCACAATGCTACTTTCCATCCATAGTCCCAAACATAAAGGAAAAACATGAAGTTACAGAAATATGAAAACAGTGCAATACCACAAACAGCAACAGGTACAGTTACAATAAAACAGAGATAAAACATTACAGGCTGGGTTAAAACCTACACTAAAGCAAACAGAGTTTTCTTCTTCTCTCCCCTCCATTGTACAGCCGGTTGGCAGAGATCATCAGGACCATCAGATTGGCAATTTTATTTTATAATCTTTATTGGGGGTGTAAAAAATAACAATAATAATCATACAATTTAGTTGTGGGATCAATATTTGTAGCGCAAACTGATGAATGTTTAATTAGTTGGTCATTTCTAAAAAACTGGGACATTTGTAGGGCAGCAAGGTTAGTGCCTCACAGTAAGAAGATTGCTAAGTCAACCATCAATCTTTATTCACAGAGCTCCAATTCATATCAAGTGTTACCTAAAGGTACTTTACAAGAGAGCAGGCTGAAGCCATACTCTTCATTTTGTAGATACTACATATGCACATATACATATATAAATACACATATACACAAATATACATCCAGAGATGTATCCATCCAGGCAGACAAGGGGACTAAAAATAAGAATTTATGAGGGCGGAAAACCCATGGACCTCCAGATCATAAATCTGTCCTCTTCATATTTGTCGCTCCTGAGTAAAGATTCATCCAAGGTTAGTCCCTTGAGATGTGGCATGTTGTTTTCAAGAGGATCTTCATGTCTATATGGTTGTAAAGGTATTTTTATGGAAATAAAATCAATAACAAACCTCGGATAGCGAGGTCATTCTAATATTAACATTAACATCTACAATGATTATAAACTGGAGAGGACTGATGTTGATTGATATAGCAGCATCTAGTTGATCTGCCATTAAAATGGGTTTAACTGTTCTAAAGATACAAATTTATGTTAAATGATGAAATTTCTGTTGATGGTTGATGCAGGAGAGAGCACCTGGAGTCGAGCAGGTCCACAGCAGCAGGTCATTCATGATTGTATGTCAAGGTCATATGTGTGCTGTTTGCAGGAAGTACCATGTGTTTAATTTTATTCATCTCTGTGAAGTTAATATCAGGAATTGTAATGACAGTGGAATGGGGCTAAAGAAAAGGCCAAATATTGTAATTGTAGTTATTGAAGCTTTGCAGGTGTGGACCACGATCTTTCTGTTTGAAGACCAAGACCAAGACCAAAAACATACTTGTTAGGTTAATTGGAGACTATAAATTGCCCTTAGATGTGGGTGAGTGTGTGAATTGTTGTTTATCCCTCTATTTGGCTCTGTGATAGGCTGGTGACCTGTCTAGGGTGTCTATCACCTCTCGCCTACTGCTGGGATAGGCTCCAGCGCCCTGTAGCCCTGAAAAGCATAAGGGGTATAGATAATGGATGGATGGATTATCTTTCACCAATTTAGTAGCATATCTCAGGAAGAAAAGTCAGCAATGCTATGAAACTTGTGAATTAGGTTATATTCAATGATTATTGGAGCCATTTTCTGTAATTTACTTCATTACCTTATATGTGTATTTTAGGGGTCCATGTAGCATTGGCATTAGATCAGGCAAAAACTTTGTGGTATGTGATGTTGTTTCATGCTGTATATTTTTCTCAGTTCAAATAACTTTGGCCTAAATCATAGTTTTTAGGCCACCCGAATGTCTCTCACCCCACTAAACTCTGTTCTTTCCATTCATTTGCAGGAAGTTGCACCAGCAGTTTGAGTCGTATAAGGACCAGGTTAAGAAGATGGGGGATGAAACAAAGCAGGGTCCGGACCAGAAGAGCGAAGCCCCAACTTGTGGAATATGCCACAAAACCAAGTTTGCCGATGGCTGTGGCCACCTCTGTTCATATTGCCAAACAAAATTCTGTGCTCGGTGCGGAGGACGAGTGTCTCTGCGGTCAAATAAGGTAAAACTGAAGTGCATGCTTGGTGCTCCCTGCTTATTTAGACACACACACAGTGATTTACACATGTCCCTCTTCAGGCATTTTTGTTTCTTGTTGCAGCAAAATGTGTTTATGACACATTACAGTAAAAGCATAATGATGAAGAAGGATGTGGTATCTTATTGTGCTTTTAACATCCATATTATCAACATGTATTTCAGCTGTGGTTGGACTGTAATACACACAGTTGTTCTATTTCACCACTGGAGGGAACTGTTCCTCCTTCTTTCCCAAAAGGCATCCTGATTGGTGCTTTTGTACACTGTGGTACTCCAATACCTAACTAACCTCTGACAAATCCTCCCTACAGACTAAGCCAAAGCTTTTAGTATTAGACTGCCTACATTTGAATCATGGGCTTGAGTGTTTTTATGCAATGCCATCCAATCCTTTGCTGTTGGAGTTTGTGACAGGACTGCAGGACCTACTAATGCCACTCTCAATCTCTCTGCATTTTCTGTCCCCTTTCTCTCCCTGCCTCCTCTTTCTTTCTTCAATTCTTTCTGGTGCATTCCTGCTCTCATGGAATTGCAACAGGAGGACAAAGTGGTTAGCAAATCCTTTTTTTGAATTCATCTGGGTTGTGTGAACTCGAGTGTTGTTCATGAAATGCTGTGACATTTACACATGAACACATACAGCAGCCAAAAAGGACTCAAAACCAACAAAACTATGATGTGTCTTGTCTGTGAGCCGACCATCTAGAGCTGAAAAACTACATTTATGGGTGAAAAGTGTAGTTTTAAAGATGTTTACATGGGGACACAGAAAGTGGCACAAAACAAAAGCCAGCTTTGGACTTAAATGGGAAAAAAACTTAAAGAAGACCTAAAGGATCGAAATTAAGGAGCATTCCCCTAATTTTTGGAATAAGATTGAATGTGTAACTCGCACCCAGCAGTACTGGAAAGTCTGAACAGCCAGTTTTCAGATATTCTCCCTGGCTCAAGATAAAATTAAACAGTAAATCTTAGCCATTCTGATTTTTGCTTAAGATGTCTTTTAAGCTTTTTGCCTTTATTTTATTTGACAAGTTTAAGGGTGGTTTTACTTTTATAATAAACTTTTTACGTTTTTGAGACACATATTAAGGTAAGAAATGTGCTACATAATGGAGTGGTGCAGGGATGACATATTATTGTAGGCCGACCAGGAAGTTAGCATCGCCCTGGTTATGCTTGACCAAATGCCTGTGGGATTATTCACTGTGTTCTTCGATCATTGCTTATCATGGGGTTTGTGATGAACAACAATACAAGAAACTCTCACATTTAGTACATCATGATCATTTTCACAATCTAACCTTTTCAAAAGGAGGGTCAAGCTACTATTAAGCTATAATGGAACTACAACGTGGCAGTTTGACTAAACAGCAAATACCACTTTTTCAACATGTAATACCACGTTGTGACCTCTTCTTAGAGAGTTTCCTTTTAATCTAATGAAGTGATAAAGTTTGTGCCAATGGCTGTGGCTGTAATTTTAAAAAATGATGAAAAATTATTGTATCAGGATCCATGGCCATTTTTGTTGCCCTTGTTAGCAGTTTGTCAGCAACATTATAATGCTTTAAAATTCATATGTGGGACAATATAAGATGCATTTTACGTTTCCCTATCCATATACAGGGTAAGCAAAAAATAAGCCATGAGTTTCAGCCTCTACCTTTCTTGGTTATTGACAAGCTTATGGTAAAGGTCACATGTCCTGTTGTGTTTGACTGTTAACATCATGCCTTAGGAATCTATGAAGCAGGGATTTGATTTAGTTAAATAAATAAAAGAGGGGTACAGTGGTGCAGCAGGTAGTGCTCGTGCCTCACAACAAAAAAATGGCTGGTTCGATCCCTGTGTCAGGGCCAGTCTATGTGGAGTAGACATGTTCTCCCCATGCATGCATGGGTTCCCTCCAGACACTCAGGCTTCCTCCCACAGACCAAAAACATGCTTATAAGGTCAATTAGTGATTCTTATTAGCCCTTAGGTATGAGTGTGTGCTTGAGTGGTCATCTGTCTCTCTATGTTGCCCTGTGATTTTCTGGCAACTGGTTAAGGGTGTACCCCGCCTCCTGCCCAATGTTAGCTGGGATAGGCTCCAGCCCCCTTCGACCCTGAAAAGGATAAGGGATATAGATGATGGAAGTTAAATGTAATTTTTCTGGTTTTGCATCTGTTCGTCACACAAATATGTCACTTTGAAAGCAACAAGTCTATTCTTATTTGGTAAAGACTTTGTGTGCTTGATTAAAAAGTATCGGTATTGGCGATCATGAGTTCAGAATGTCAGCATATTGGAAATTAACAAAAATCCAATATCATGCATCCCTAATTGTTACTGTACTCTACTACAATTATCTAGTTTTTTCCTCTCACTGCACATGGGCTACACTTATGTTATAATATATAATATATAATTATAATTATATAATATATAATATATATAATATATACATATATATATATATATATATATATATATATATATATATATATATATATATATATATATATATATATATATATATATATATATATATATATATATATATATATGTTGCAGAGTAACATTAAAGCTTATTTGATTGTTATGTCCGGTGATTGGCTGACAACAAGTTTGGGATGTCTCTTACCTGTTGCCCAGTGAGCTGGGACAGGCTCCAGCCTCCGTACGACCCTGAAAGGAACAAATGGTATCGATAATGGGTAGATGGATGGAGGTATTATTACACCATCCTTTAAATTTTAATATCCAATCCAACTTTCAGCTTCAACCAGCTGTGAGAAAAGCTTTTGTAAACAGAGTGTTAGTAGAAGCATTTTGATCGATGTGAAATCACACAGCCAGCACAAACTATCCCAGTTCGATACTAACATGTAGTCCAACATGTAATGAAGGGTAAACAATATAGATCAGACAGGGAAAGCTATAATGTCTGATTGCAGTATTGAACACCCTCAGGGGTTTTCTATATCTGTGCAATAATTAAAACAAATATAGTTACACAGGGACAGCCAGATGAACAATTCACAGGGGTCATATCACTGTCCTTGTCCATATTCGATATAGATTTCCCATGGCTGTCTAACACCAACCCATGCCTGGCTTATCTCTGACCAGCTTCAGCTTTGCTTTTGAGAACAAAACAGTACATAAGACAGCCTGAAGGCCACACAAGAGGCAAGTTTATCTGCAGATTTATCCAAACATGAAGCATCAGAAGCATCAGGGGAGACCTCTGCCCTGCTGCTGCCTTCACTGCCAAGACCACAGTTGTACAGGCTGCCTTTGTTCACTGCTAGATAATAGGTGGAAGATCAGTTACCATGTTGTACAGATGGTGTTGAGTAATAACAGTGGCAGCAGGCTGGCGATGGATTGTCAGGGAGCATGGCAGGGGGCTTCGGGGTGATCCACTGAGGCAATGCCCACTCACCTGGTGGTGCCCTATACTCCCTGAATGTCGGGTCAACCCTCAGCTATTAAAATCTAGAGGAACAACATGTCTACTCATTGTATTAGAGATAAACTTTGGTGTATATCACCTTTTATGCAAGGAGGAAACTCTTAAAACAGAGATTAAATGACAGTTATAGCATCTAAAAGTACAGCCAATCTGTGATAATGATACAGAAGTGAATAAAAAACAGTCCTGGACAGTCATATTTGTTCAAAAACTTAAGTGAAAAGATACACTTTTAGCTGTCTACCCTATTTTGTACAATAAGCATTTGAACCCCCCGTTAAGAAGAGCATACCAAGCTAATTTGTCAGCACTTTGGTCTCAACGGTGCTGCCATTTTGCAGATATTTTTTGCAGATGCTATTTAAAGTGAGGTGAAAATCGAGATAGCAAACATACATTTGTTTTTCAGCAGGGGAGCAGAGTAGGCATCAAATGTATGACTTAAGGTGAGGAAAATGCAAAGATAGCAAGAGAGCAGAAGGGATGATGATACAAGAAATATGTAAAAAGAAATGGGTAAGATAGACATTCCTCCTCTGCAACACTGCCAGTACCTCATATGCCTGGTAAGAAGGCTGGGGTAAGTAGGCACAAAGTAATTCATTAAAGTATTTAGTACTTTTGTTGTTGTAATTCGTGATGTAATTAGTTATTATTTTACTTAAAGAAGTCATTTTTAAAGTTATATTTAAATAAAAAGTAGTTTTTTTTACTGTTTTTTTAACTTAAGTTGCCAGCTTACCACTTATGGGCTGATGCCTATGAGCTAGTTCAGTCAACTTTAGCAGGAGTAATGTCACTTCTGACATGTTTTGTCATTCAATCACATATCAACCATCCTATCAACAACTGAGCAATTTAATTTACTTTCTATTTCTTTATCACAAACTGGCATGGGATGTGCACGGCCCAGGACAGGAAGACTCTGAAACAATTGATTAAACTGCCCAAAACATCACTGGTACCCATCTACCAAGCATTAGGGAAAAAGCCAACACCCACCCCAGTCACAGCCTTTTCACCCTGCTGCCATCAGGCAATAGATACAGAAGTATCCGCTGCTGTACCTCCAGACTTTCGAACAACTTCTTCCCTCAGGCTGTGAGATTACTTAATGCACCATCTGCACTCCACCATGTTTAATCATTTTTTTTTTTTTTTTTTCTGCAATCAATTAACCAATCAAGAGGGAACCACAATTTAATTTCATTATGCAATCTGTTGTATAATGATCAATAAATTTCTTTGTATCCTTGTATCCTTGGCCTGCCAGCATTGACTGTATTGGTATGGCACTCTTGCTTTTACCTTCCATCACCCTAGCATACACGTAAACTTCAGGGCTTCAGGAAGTTTTTGTTAAAGTCTCATTACTTCAGGGCTGCATTCAAAATCAGTCTGTGAGGAGTAATGAGTCTGAAGCCTTGACAGCAAACTCAGACTATGTTCTGCTGTAAACAACATGGTGCAATGAATACTTAAACAAATAACTTCCTAATTGAAATAAATGAAATCCCTGCATTGTTTAATCCTCCTACCTGATTGGGGTGTTGGCATATAAAGAATGATAGTGGAAGTTATACCTAGAGTGTGTATGCAGCTACCTATTTAGCTATCTGAAAGCAGGAGAAACTGTAATGAGAAAATATCCCCTTTTTGCCATTTTTTTTGCATAATTGGGTCAAGAATATCACTGCATAGCGTTTGCTGAAAACCCTGTGTTTATTCTTTTTTATTGAAACAGCAGTGTCTTTGTGCTGTAAGTGCTAGTAGAAAACATGCCACGTTTTGGTAGACCTAACCAGCTTGTCTTGAAAGCTTGAGTATCAGTGAAAGAGCTGGTGGTGGTGAAATCTGCCCTTTTTCCATCCGTCTACTCTTTCCCTCTCTCACAGATGGTGACAGCAGTGGCGAGAGAGATCTAGTTCTGAGAAACACCATTGAATATTTACAGCTCTCTGTGTCTAGGGCCTCTGGGAGAGCCTAGCTTGTTGGTATATACAGTATAATGATGCACCTGCACGGTAAAGGACAGCGTGGTGTGTAAAATCAAGGATCTATTGATAAGCTTTGTGGGACAACTTTTATGAAACAGTTTTACTAAGCTGTTATTCATTGTTGGCCAGAATGGACAATATCCAGCACTGGCTGTGATTGTTCTTCACATTCTAGATTCTCCTGTATGCTCTGCAATCTGCATTATAACTCTGAAAGGTAAAAAAGACTGAAAACTGGACCCAAATGATAGCTTTAATGTGGGGGGCAAAAAAGTGTCCCTCTGCCTTACACCATGGACATTTTGACCAAGTATGAGCTCTGTTTTCTTACTGTTGTTAATCAGTTGTATGCCCTGATCTGTAAGGACTCAGTAAAGCTCTGTAAAGCTCTACAGATCTCCATCCACCCCCAACCCCCCATGATGCCTTTTCAAGCCATAATATTTACACACACCAGACACTTTATTAGGTACACTTTGCTGGTGCTGGGTTGGTCTCCTTTCGTCTTGCAAACTGGCAAAACTGCCTTAACTTAATCCCAAAGGTGCCCTATTGGATTGAGATCTAGTGACTGTGGAGACCACTGGCATACAGTAAACTCACTGTCATGTTCAAGAAACCAGTTTGAGATGATTGGAAATTTGTGAAATGGTGCATTTTCCTGTTGGAAGTAGTCATCAAAAGATGGATACTCTGTAGATGGAGGGATGGCCATGGTAAGCAGCAAAACTCAGTAAGTCTGTGATGTTTAAATGATGTTCAGCAGCTCAAAGTATGCCAAGAAAATGCCCTCCTTGCCACCATCCATATCTGTTGTGATACAAGGCAGGATGGATCCATGCTTTCATGTTGTTTATGTCGACTTCTGGCTTTAGCATCTCTGAAAGTGGCAGCAGAAATGTCTTCAATCTTCTGTTCACCAACTTTTGAGAACTCTTGTGAATTGTAGCCCCTGCTTTCTGTTCTTCACTGACAAGAGCAGCACCTGGTGTGGTCTATTGCTGCTGTAGCCCATCTGCTCTAAGGTTTGACGTGTTGTGTTTTCCAATGTGGTCCCCTTTGTACCTTAGTTATAAAGAGGGGTAAAGAGGGGTTATTCTTCTCTGGCATCTATAAGGCACTTTCGCCCAGATACTCACTGGATATTTTCTTTATCTCAGGCAGATTCTCTGTAAACCCTAGAGATGGTTGTGTGTGAAAATTCAAGTAGCTCAGCAGTGTCTGAAACACTCGCACCAGATCATGCCTAACTCAAAGTCGCTGAAATCAACATTTCTCCTCCATTTTCTCTCAGTTTGACCACTTCTTTATACCCATGTCTAGATGCCCAAATGCATTAAGTTGCTACCATGTGATTGGCTGACTAGCTGTTTACATTAACAAACAGATGAACTGGTGCACCGAATAAAGTGGCAGGTGCATGTATTTCCCTTTGATGACTTGCTTGATGATGGAGTTGACCCTCACATTTGTTAAACACACCATGATGAGCTCTCTCCCACTCCCCCAAGTCAGCTCGAAGTGTCACCAGTATCATGCCCTTGCAGAATTCATGTAAATGTCTAGAGACCTAATGTTGGCAGAGATTTGTTGGGGTGCTTTTGTACAAATGTGCTGTGAAAAGGGAGTGAGAGAGAAAACCCAGAGAGGACCAAATAGTGGATTAATGCTACTTGACTTTCTTCTGTCCTGTTGGGTTACAATAGACAGCAGCACCAAACAGACTTTGACAAATTCTCCCATAAAATCTGTGATAACTTGATCAGAATATTACGGCCTTTAATATAAAATACTTCCCCAACACACTTGATGAAAATGACAGCTGCCATTGATCTTGATGCCACTGTCTAACAACAAATAACAAACTAACGTCTGCTTATTACTCACTAATGCTTAAATAAAAAACTTCTTGTTTTTACATTCCAAACAGCAGGATTAATAATGCAACCACATCAAAAATGAATAAAGGAAATGATAAGTGCTCCTCCTTTATCACTGTTGATAAACATGATTTAACTAGCATTCAGGTAAAAACAGTGATTTTATTTTCTTAATGAATGAATTTTGAAATTAATTTTCATAATGACACAGGTTTTATAAAATGGTCAAAAGTGCCCAAACCTTTTGACTAGAATTACTAACTGTGTTTCCTGCTATTGTCAGGGGATAAAGATGTCAGCTGTTTATTAGCAATAAAATAAAAAGCCTGTATCGCAGTTCCAAACTGTAGACAATGCTAGCAGAAGTGCTGGTCGCATGACTGAAAGCTATCAATTGAGAGTTTACCCCGGATTCCCACATTGTCCACCCTACAGAGCGTATTCTCGTCCACAGGAAGTGTATTTAATAGCCTTGGAAGCTTCGCACACGGAATCTAAAGATCATGAGAGGACCACGACTTCACAAGGTGATTGTGAGTTTACTAAATAACAGAAAGAACAACATGTAACCAACAGGTTATATTTTCTGCCTGATGTTGGTGTGCTGTATGTATCGAATGACCTGGAAACTCTGAGAGCTTGTTTTCATGTGTCGGGTCATTTTGCTTGATGGGGATTGACAGCGTTGAAACTTAAAAGACTTGCCGCGTATTTCCCGCAAACAAGTGTGAAGCTGTTTTACTGGCAACTCTGCAGACAGTTTGCAGCAGAGTGCGTGGCACTTACAGAACATTATGCAGGCGGACTGTGGTGAACTTGGATGTTATATCTTTGCCATATGATCACATTTAATTGAATGTATGCACATGGCTAAAGATAAATATAAATATATAATAAATCCCCATGTCTTACCTTAGTAAGCTGATGCACAAACTTGTCTTGTCATACTAGACTACTTTATAGTGCTCCTCGTCCTATCGTGCCATATGACTAAGCCTCACAGCAGTTCCTTAAATAGTCTGTGTTTATTTGGGGGTGAAACTTCAATTTCCTTTGATAAAGATAATTTGTATGGTAGTGTTGTGGAGCCCTCACAGTCTCAACTTGTAGCGGAGGAGCTCCCCACTGTTTCCTGTGATGTGGCTTCAAAAAGGCCCCGGGAATCAACAGTCTCCTGGGAGGAAGTCATTTGTGATTAAAGCTTCACTGGAAGATAAAAATCCTGTTTCTTGGCCTCTTAACATTTTTGCTGCTACAGAGATATAAAAACTCTTCCATACTTTTTGAGGTACTCCTTTTATTTTAAGCCATATTTTAGGGAACAGAGTGTTGTGTTTGTTTTCTTCTCTAAGGTTGGCAGATAAACCCCAGTTTCTGCTTTTCTCAGTTTTTAGTGGAAAGATTTTATTACTTAATTTTCTGTTTTGTTTTTCTTTTCAGTTGATTTGCCTGCACCTCACAGGTAGTGCCTGGTTGCTGGTTGGGCTCCACAGTCGGACAGGGCCAGTCTGTGTGAAGTTTGCAGGTTTGCATGCACAAATCTTCCCAGGGCACTCTGGTTTCCTCCCAAACACCAAAAACATGCTTATTTGCCCTTGGGTGTAAGTGTGTGTGAATGGTTGTCTAATTTCATATGTTTGCCCTGTGATTGGCAGGTGAACAGTCCTTGGTGTACCCTGCGTCTGGCTGAATGTCAGGTTGGATAAGCCCCAGGACCCCAAGAAAGAAATTAAGTAGCATAGATTGATGGATTTATGAATTTTAGGTAAATAAAGTTAAACATCTGCAAAGCCAACATGCCTAAAGCAACAGAGGAAGAGTAGACGGCAGATTTTAGATTACCACAATATCAGCGGTGGTTGTGAAAATTACTCCATTTGAACATGTTGACACTGTTTTAAGATTCCCTGAAACATATTTGTTGAAGTTTCTTGCCTAAGAATCCATTCAGATGTTGGATTCTGGCTGGCTTAAAACCCCTCTGTGTCATCCCTGCTCTGAACAGGCTGTTTAAGTCCTAAATCTTAGTAACCCCTCTGTGGATGTGGCTTTAGCTTTCAGTGCTGTGCTCTAATGTTTACTGTGACCACATAGAAACATCTACGATTTTTCCACCACTGGAGCTTGCTGTGGGCCTGACAAAAACCTGGCTCAGGGAGTGTCACCCATTTGAAGGACATGGCATGTCTCCTAATGACATCATCATTTTTTTCACCTCCACAAAGAAGGTTATGTTTCTGCCAGCACTTGTCAGTCTCTCTGTCTGTGAGCAAGATAACTCAGAAAGTTCTCAGTTGGTTTTGATCACATTTTGAGGGAATGTTGATCATGGCACAAGGGAGCGGTTATTTGATTTTAATGGGGATCTGAACTCAGATGCGGATTCAGATTTTTTTTTAAGGATTTGTTAACATTGCGTGATAGGACAGTGTTCCACATTTTGGATTATATCTCTGCTGAGATTGTCAGAATTTCCTTGGCAGAGGTTATGGTGTGTTCTTACCTTGCCATGCAGATTTATCTGCCTGATTCAGTAATCAGGCAGTTCCATCTTGCCAAGCTCTGATTGTGAGCTGCCCAAAGCGGCATGCCCAATCAGTATCCTTAGGAGCAGCAAGGGGCAGGAGCGACCAGTGAGATGATATAAGGAAGATAGAGATTAGCATAGATGCTAACAGCTTTAGTAGCAGTTCTTTCAGAGCTAGAATGCATTTCTTTATTAAATGATAAACCAATAACAACACTGTAAAACTTCTCAATAGAAATAACATTTGGCTCCACTTTCGACATGTACCCACTAACTGCATTATCTGATTGGCCTGTAATGAATTGGATTGATGGATGATCGTCCGATCACCTGTCATATTTGCTTTTGAAAGGTTCTGTCCATTCTCAAACACTGTCTAAGGGCTTTTTCCCAGATGAACAAGTGAAATATATTGAACGGCCCATCTGATGTGTCAGGTTAGGTGCTTTCCATTTACATCGTAACTCTGAAGTAAGGAGTGGGAATTATGTCTAACCCCAATTAGATCTGTTCCAGTAACGAGCTGCTTAAGTTGGGGTAGCTGAAGATTGTAAGACTTCCCAGTAGGACATTCTGACCAAAGGGCACCAAATCCCAGTGACCTATATTACGTACACCGCAGAGACTGAAAGGATTTTTCTCCATGTAGGGGGTTAGAAAGGCCATGGACACATTTTTATGTATTCATAACTCAAATTTGCATAAAATGACACCTACACAGAACTAAAAGTGATGAGAATATAATAGAAATAACGTTTTTACTACTAATAGTGTTATGATTCTATCCAGACATTGTGGAAATGTAAGTAAACATTATAGATCAGTTTTGGATTTTACTATAAATCTGTGACTGAGAGGGGATTAAATTATAAAAAACAATGATGCATTATCAGTCTTAAACTGCATAGAGCTGTTAGGTACAGTGTAGATGGATAGGCTATCAAAGTGGGACTTTACCCAGCTGAAACCAGACTCAAATTAAATCAGATACCTTCCACTTTGTAGTAAATAATTAATTGAAAAATAACAGATCACCTGAAATCGCATGGATATAGAAACCTCACAAAAATGAAATAGATGTTTTCCCCACTCAGTGCACAAAAATTGTTGATGGAAAGGACTGTGGCATCAGGTCATACAAAATAAATGAACAAAATGAAAGAGCACACCATGCTGTGGCTGTGATAAAGCATGTGACAACTTACCCAGGTCTCCCCTATCCAATATTTGAGGTTAATTTGCCTAATAATTTTGTATCCAAATTGTGCAAATGTTTGGGACTTAAATGCTTAAAATCAAAGAAGCAAAACCCCTTTTTTTTTTTCTTTTTTTTTTACGTCACAGACCTATTGAGTGGATTTTTCCCACAGCAAGTGAACGCAGCACTCTCCCTGCCATGTTTACGTTCACATTTTGCAACCTCTGACTTCATATTCCTGCAGAAAGGGGGGGATACACATCGATGTCGACGACAGCAGCTCTCTCTTTCTTCTTCTTTCTGATGCCCGGGACACGGTCACAGCACAGACTGAGCCGGACATGACTCTGTGTGCTTGTTAGAAGAAGCAGTGTCAGTCCGCCTTTTTTTTTTTTGTTTTTTTGCGTAACCGTGTTTTTTTCTGTCTGTCTCTCACACTTGGAGCCGAGCCGGGACGCGCCGCATATGTAATGAGCTCTCATCAACTCCGGCACAGCTCTGATCACAGATGGGCTCGTACAGAGGTGGAGCTGGGACACAGGACGTGATTTTTCTGATGCGTTTTTGCTCCTCTCACGTTTACCGTCCTCGAAGACCTACTGACATTGCGCGTTTGTGACGGAATCCAATATTTTTGTAGATGTACAGGCGTCTTTGGGTGTCTGCTCAGTAGAGAGGGGCAGAGCAGAAACCCGCGTAATGGATCTGGTGTAGACAGTGTTTCTCGTGTAACCTTCACGGTGCTTCAGCAGCAGCAGCGGTCCGGCAGGCAGCCTGTTGTGTGGACTCGGAGCTGTCCGCGGTGCTGAAGGTCGGCTCCTTCTTCGTTTGTCGGGAGCAGCAGCTGCGGACAGCCGTCGCCACATTTACCGGGAGGACTGAGACACGGCTTTCTTTCTGCGCAGGGACGGTGCTTTCCCTCAGTGGCACCATGGGTAAGATGATAGACTTTCAGGCTTTTTTTTTAGCAGTCATGTTTTTTTTTTGACAGAAATGTAAAAATTTCTAAGAGACGGGAAGACAACTGAAATTTATCTCCAAAACGTTTCATACGCCCCACACGGACTTGGCCTTTACCCATTTAAAGGCAGTCGTACAGTGTGGACAGAGTGTTTTGAAGCTTTTTGATTGAAATATGATGTATGATATAATATACCATAGACTAAATGGTTTTAAGCCATATTTTTGTTCAAAAATAAGAGGAAATATTTGCACCAGTAGAGGAGGCTAAATTCAGACTGGGTGGGACATATGGTTGAATGGGACACTTGAAAAGCAATTTTATAACTCCAGTGAATGAGTCTGTAGGAATATTTTTCATGAAATTTTGAAACCGATTAACTACAGTGTGCTCTGGAGCCATTCTTATTTTTGCTTTTACTTCTACATTGAAAATGGCCTGTGTTTGACCTGTGACATAACTAAAAGGTCCCTCAATTTTTTTGCTTTTAATGTTGTTAGAGGGGGCTTGGGGGACAGAACGTGATCCCTTTACTAATCTACCAGTTCACAGAAAAATGTGCTGTACCTCTTAAATGAAAATGCCCCCCCCCCCCCCCCCCCCCCCCCCCCAAGACACACTGTTTTCTACTTCCTGGGGTTTATTATGTAATAGCTATACAGCCTCTGCCTACATGTGTGTTTTCTGCTTTTGGTCCAAGGCACACCTAAAGTCAAGCTGAAATCTCAAAGCACACCATGTCAAAATTAATAAAAAATGGCTCCTTTAATGTTTGTTGCAATATTGCCATGGTCTGTATAAATGTATGCATGTTTATGTCTAATATAATTAGACAGAACACTGTATTGATTTTGATATATTAATCCAAAATATGTAAAGATGAAGTTATTTTTAATTTTTTAAAAAATTTCAACATTGAAGTTTTTATAAAGATGGAGAACAAAGTAATAACTTTCCCCACCTTACAGTTTATTACCTGCTAAACACATTGTCATCTTGGACTTTTTTTAAGAGATTGTTTGAAGTTACAAAATTTGCTGCTGTATAAGAAAAGTAATGCACCTAAAAGAGTTACTTGTGGTTGTACTTTATGGTTTGAAAAAATTGCCAAGGCACATCTTGACCTGCCTCAAAATGCCCCCTGAAACTCTCTGTTTTCTTCTTCCTGGTGCTTTTTAAGTAATAGCTATACAGCCTCCACCTACATATGCATTTTCTGGTCCTCATAGAATCAGAATCAGAATTGGTTTTTATTGCCAAGTATGCGACACATAGAAGGAATTTGACTCCGGCAGTTGTTTTCTCTAGTGCAAAGGAAAGTGCAAATAGAGAGAGGTAGGGGAAACATTGATACACTATAGGAGTAGTTTTCAAACATTTTTGGCCAAAAGCACACTTAAAACCAAGTCGAAATCTCAGGGCACACCATATTACAAATGTAACACAGCATCACCTTGCTATTGAGAACAAGGGCTTTTGTTACATGCTGGTTGGGGACCAGTACTTTTCTAAGTATAAGAGTGACTAGTGACACAGCAGCACAGAAGGTCTTCAGAGCAGTGAAGCCAAAAGCTGAAGAGAGGCAGAGCACAGCAGAGCAGGCTGCATTAAGTGGCTACAGATGGACATTACTCTGTGAATTTTACTCCTGATCTTAATAAAACTGGTGTGACATAATGAATAAACTGAGATATGTTTCTTAGTAAATTAACTAAAAGTTCATATCGTCTCTTTTTGATGTAAATAAAGACAATGAAAGGTTAAAAATATCAGTATCGCAGTGTCAAGTATTGCAGTTCTTACCATATTGTACAACTTTGAGAATCACAGTATAATCAAATCAAGTAAAGTATCTGGATATTATTGATAATGGGGCCACTGGCTCACAGGCAGACGCCATGACTGTTTTGAAAGTCCACTTAGTGGCCTGTAACCCCTCCTCCTCCCATCAGACATCATTTAGGCCAATTAGCGCAGAACTCATTATCTTATGTTGTGTTCCAGTTGTACTGGAAAGTCAGGATTTCCGAGTTCTCAGTGGGAAATTTCAACCGGAACACCTCCTGAGGTCGGAATTTCCTACTGGGAAGTCAGCGGATCCTCACCACCCCTGAGTTTACAATTGAAGATGGCTGCCCCGGGTGTAAACAGTTATTAAGCTCCTGTAATACCACATTTCCAAGCACTTCTGACTAGTTTTTGTTGCAATAAATCAACGGTATACATAGTATTGCTCGACGTACATTTATGAAAATGCTGCTATAATGTTATTTGTTTTCTTCATGTGGTATGTGCGAACTACAACGCAGGATGTGCTAACAATGGCTAACAATAGCCTGGTATATCAACAAGACTTTTCTGACTTTGTAACTGGAACGCTGATAACTCGGATCTTATGTCATTCCCACTGCCCTCTTTCCAGTTTCAATGTAAATGGAACGCAGCATTAGCCACCTGTAGGATCCCTGCCCCCTCAGATTGTTTCCAAAGAGGAGGGAAAAAGAGACACATCTAATCCGTTACACAGACGAAATTTTTCTTATTCATCTTCAACTTAAATGAAATCCTTGCTTGATAGACACCCAAGACATTGAGCCCTAATTTCCTGGTGCAGCGTAGGGTGGTGCAGGGTGGCGCACCCCACGCAGTGGTTATTTCATCGGGCGCATCACTGTGCGCAGCCCTTTGGTAGACCGGCTGCGCTGAGATGGGTGTGGCAGCGTACCAGGGGGAGGTGTCGACAGATTCAGCTTGGCGCACTGACAATGTTGAGCCAAAACACCGCAGAAGGTGCGCAGAAGGTGCACTCAAAGCTTGCCCGCTCCAACCTGGTCTATTCTCGGCGCAGGCGAAGCGCACCCGGTGCAGTGGTAATTTGGCCTACAGGTGCACAGTGCGCACACATCATCAAAACCTCACAGGCAGGTGTCCACAGTGTCAGGCACATTTCAATGCAATAAACAATCACAGCAACCACTATTTAATGTAACCGTCTGAACCAGCATATACATTTGTATCTATATTAACTGTCCTGTCTCATCTGATGTCAGATCAGAGACGTTTGTCATAATGGAAACTCAACCTGACGGCAGCTGGAAATGTGACGCAAACTAACGAGTTCACATCTCTCAGCCAACCACAAACAGCCACATCATCCGATACGGAGTGTCCGGCTTCTCTCATCTCATGAAATTCAAAAGAAAAGAAAAAAGAGAGAGACGCTCGCTAAATAAATGTAAGTTGTTTTAATCTTTATTCTTAACGTGATCTACAAAGATGGAGAACATTATTGCAAGGAGGATGAGGAGAAGGTACCGGGAGAGAGTATTTCACCAAAGGTTCTGCTATTTGGCAATGACAGACCAGGAATGCAGGTGGATCACAAGCATGATGAATGGATTAGAATGCTGCTGTGTCTAAAAGTAGGTGTCACTTAATTTTGTACTCCTATTCATGACACAGGAACAGATTACATCTGTCCCGCAAGGTGGTCCACACGGTGACGCGCATCGTGGCCTCTGATGCGCAGCCCGGTGGCTCCTACGCTCTGTCAGTTGCTGTAAAAGTGACAGGGGCCCTGACCTTCTTCGCCACCGCGTCTTTCCAGCACACCTTGTCCACGGTGGCGGGGATCAGTCAGACCGCTGTCAGTTCAGTCAATAAACAGTTAATCAAATGTATTCACATCTTTGGTTTTGTGTAATCAGGAGTTACATGCCAAAACAATCATGATTCAATAGGGTAAAACTAGTTAATTTCACATGCAAACAATGAAAATGCGTCATTTCAGCAGGTGCTTCTGATTCATGTTGTGATTTGTCCACACCACTCATCTTTATTATGTGGGGTTTAAATATATGTTACTAATTGTGAGTGTCTTCATTAGTAGAAAAATATTTTTGCCCTACCCATAATCCCAACTTCTATCCCACTAAAGCTCTCAATACTTATCGCGGAGAGTGTGGAGGACATGATCTCCTCCGCTGAGCTCAGGGTGAGGCTGGTGGAGGGGCCGCCCCCCGTGGCCACCGTGTGCCGTCTTTGATCTGACAGCTTTTGTTTGCCCCTTCTCCTTACATCACTGAACTGTTTTTTTACATTGGGCAGTGGTTCTCAGAATATGTGGGCAAACTTGATTGACAATATTAGTAACTTCCTCCCAGGCTGTTTTTGCATCATCAGCCCGTGGAGGTCTGTTTGCATTACCATATATATCTATATATATCTGTCCATGATGAGGTGAAACTGTCACTGCACCTCACCCGCAGCTCATTCAAAGGCAAGGAGAGGCGTTCATTTGATTGGTGAAGACTCGGCTGTGTTAAACCCAGTCATGCCTTCTCTCCTCCCTCGTTGCCACTTGTGCCGGTGGGAGGGACGGAGGCGTGAGTGCGCACCTGCGCCTGCGTCTGGTCTACGAAATTAGAGCCCATTATCTTAATGGTCAAACACATCAGGACATCATCGTTTAAGGAAGCATTGCTGAGTTAGCCAGTAGGACACGGTGATGATGGATTTTGTGGACTTAGCCTAATATGTGACAGAAAGTTAGCTATTGGTTGTAGTTCACAGCTTTGGGTTTTGGACCAGCTGGTTGTTTTCTTTAGTGGTTTGGACTGAACAGTATGTGGTTCTAAACAGGCCATACTATGCTTTTTGAGTTGAATGTGTTTAGCATGTTCCCTCCACATGAAAGAGCCCTCCCATGAACAAGTCAGAATACCTCTCCATGGTACCAGCAGCTGCCTAACCCCCCCTCCCTTGAATAGACCTGTCATTGTGATGCCCTACCATTGCTTTGTCATTATTTAGGCCCATTGTAGAGCATAGAAGTCTGAATGAGTGCAGAGTTATTGGGTTAATGTAAAAGCCTTGTGCCAGATTTTTCACATTAACCTTAATTTATGGATTCAGGCAATGATCTCATGCACTCAGTCATTTTAAAGTTGTCTTATTAATCCTAAATTCTGGTTTATGCTTTTAATTTTATTGACTGCTAGAGTATGTTCATGATCACTAATACCATGTTCAAAAAACCTTCTTATCTCATACTGAGTACCCCTGATCCACCTCTGCTCTCACTCTTTCTGAGATGCTTCATTGGAGCTCCTGTCACTTTAAAGCCCCCTTCCCCATGTGGGCCTAGTCTGTTTTGAGGGGTTGACTGGTCTACTCTGAGCTGATTGATAAGTTCTGCATGGTTCAGTGACATTTGCAATGGCTAAGCATTCTTTTTACAGTCTGTGCTCTGCACTGAGCTTGCCATCCTACACCATTTTGGGCTGGACAGACTGATGTAACAGTGGTAGGATGTAGTAGTGGTAGGTGCAGATTTAGGCAGCTACTGGTGCTGTTGACAGGAGGGCGGGGGATGTCCTGGTGCTGCAGACTTTGTCGTCCTGCACTTAGAGGTACTCTATAAAGTAGAAGAGATATATACATCACATTAGAGGGCATGTAATATTTGAAAAAGCATAAAATGACCTTTTTGACAAAGACAGAACCCACACTTTTAAATGTGTTAGTTACATTTGTTTTTCTTATTAATGGGCACTCCCTTCCAAACTCACATTCTGTTTGATGTGCCATTGAGCGCCTTGTCCGCTCAAAATTGATTCTGATGTATTTCACGGGCGCTGAGTCTCTGATAGACACAATTTTCATGTAACACCGTGTTTTTGTTTTCCTACTGTATTTCCCTGCTCTCCCTCACGTCTCTGAACTTCAAACAAGATGCATAAATATTCATTAAGTCTATTATAGTTACTGGCGCGAACACTAAAATTAGAAGCTCATTAAAATATGATTCACCACGTGCAGCCAGCATTGAAGCATGTGAATGTAGACGCTCAACTTTCATCCTCATTGGTCGCCCAATGAATCACACCAAAATGCCCTGTAAACTTTTTATTCTGAACAACTGACTCAAATGCCCGATTCAACCATGTGCTGCTTCCACCACTGGCAGAAATAACAACAAACACAACAAATTAAAAAAAACGATAAAAACAATGTGAATCCATTGAACGTAGTTACTGTGCTGTGCATCAGCGATGTAAAAAAACCCCACAAAAATATATATTTGTACTCATTTTAGTCAACAGATCTATGCACCTCTTCCAAGATATTTCCACCTGTCATGATACTGTATGCAGCAGACGTTGACCTACATATGCACATCGTCTGCCACTGCAGCAGAGCACACTTGTGCAGCTGAGGATTTTATTTGCTCTGCAGTGTATTAGATGGCATCTGTATTGATGCCAGTGTTAAACCAACCCAATCCAGGTGAGGATGTGGTGAGGAGGAAACCTCACCCCTTGAACAATAAGTCTTTAATGAGGCGCTAACCTTGGCTCAGGTTAAGGAGAAAACACCAAAGCAAATGAATGAACAGGACCTTCCTATGACTGAACAGAGAGCTGCTGAAAAACATCTAAATCCCTGATTTTATAATAATATTAATTTTATGGTTATTAAATAGGGTTAAATCTTTCTGATTTTACAACATCTTGTAATTGAACAGTAACCGTAGAACATTCTGAATATTTAACCCAGTACTGCATGAACAGTGTGATGTTTCAGTGTGATTTTAAAAGTGCTTGAATGTTTTTTTTTTAAAAATAAAATCAATGGCCAATTATGTAAAGCACCAATATCCAAATTATTGATCAAAGACCTTCTTGTATCTAAAATCAAACAATCCATCCATCCTTTATCTTCACTGCCTTTCTTTACTGGTGAGAGTACCCCTGGACTCGATGTCAGTCAATCACAGGGCTGACATAGAGAGACAGACAACCAACCATGCATCCTCACACCAATGGACAATTTGGAGTCACCAATTACTCAATAAGCATGTACATAGTTGGTGGGTGGAAGCCTGAGTGCTTCGAGAAAACACATGCATGCACAGGGAGAGCATGCAAACTCAATACAGAAAGGCCTGACTGGAAATTAGAGGCAGCAACGGTCATGCTCTGAGGCATGAAAACTACCCGCTACCCCGCATTGAAGCCCCCTAAAATCAGACCAAAGCAATATAATCAAACAACTGGCAGACAATTTGTCATTACATGTTTATAGAAAAGGAGGATTTTCAAGTCGTGATGTCATAAATTAAAATCCCTCCACTTTCACTGCAAAATGGCAAAAATAGAAGTTAAGTAAAATTGAGAAAAAGTAATTGTTGCAATATGGGAAAAGAGGGTTAAAAAACAAGCAATTTATGAAAATAATATACAAAAAATAACAATCCACAGTAATAAAGGCAGAAAATAAATTACCAATGTTTTTAACCAAATACACACTGGTCTAATCTTAATTGTCATGTTTCAGTGATCACTGAAATCCAAAACCACTTGATGAAACCAAACTACTTCAGTTGCCTATTACTGCAGCAGAAATCAACTTATAGCCTAATTTCTGTTTTTGTCTATTTGTCAGTATTTATCTTTAAACTGGATAACTGTGTGAACAAGGAGTGACACTATGACAAAACAGTTCACATTAGCAAATCAAAAGAAGTGTTATAGCTTTGTTGAAGTATAAACCCAGGTAGACCCTGCTTATTTGTGCTTCCTGTTTTAATATTCATGCTTAAATATAAGTACAAATCACAAGAGAGTTTGGAGTTCTTTGACCTTGAACTCTGCAGAGGTCATTTTGACATGGAACATGTCCAAGTGTGTATAATTCATTATCAGCGTCTCTTTCCTGTGGCTGATGAGGTGTGCCACTGTCGTTACGTGCTGTTTTAAAGAGCGTCTTTAAAAAACCTAAAACTAGATCAGCTTCAGACAAAGCTCTGACAGGGATTGCAATTTTTAGTTTTCTTCAGTGAGATGAATACTTCCAGTGATTTAGAAGCATGGTGTTCTGTTTAGAGTTTTACAGCATGGTAGTAAGGCAGTCTGATATGATGACACATTTTAAATACAATTTTTCTGGCAGTTTATCAAATCCATAGATTTGTCCTGTGACCATCTGATTATTTGTTTGCTGTTTTGAAAATATTATGCTTTATATGCATGTTTATATTCAAGTTTATCTAAAATTTAAATAAAGGTTTTACAAGTTATTGCACCCAAAGATTAGAGGGATAATACATTCTTTCTTTTTCCTAAGAAAACAAGAGATTCAGACGACATATTGACATAATATGACTTTGTGTATATATTACAATAGTAGGTTCTGCAAGTGTACATAAAGCATAACTAATAATGTGCTTTTCTAAGGTTGTCACTGTTTTGCTGTGGTTGTTAATTATATATTCCAACAACATCATTAATTTTCTGATATCTTAGACTTAAAATGCAAATAATGTAAGAGTGGTCAAAACAACCACAGTAGCAGTTCAGGTATTTCTGAGGATCTGATAGTTTAAGTACAGAAGTAAATAACAAAACAGACTTGCTTTTGTGTAATGCTGCTTCTTACTTCAATTTTAGTCTTTTCAACTTCTCATCTTTTTTGACCTAATTTCCTTTTGTATCTAGATTCACTTTATTTATATGTTTAATGAGTTACAGTCTGTGTGTAAATATTTGTGTATGTGTCTTGGCATATGTACATACATACTGAGGTTTGATGTATATGCGTAGCATAAATATATATACATATTTGTATATATAGGTGGTAATATGGGTACACTAAATTTGGCATCGCTATCTTCTTTATGTTTTAAGATCTGTTAATTCTGTACTTTCAGTTTAATTGGTAGCTTTCTTCATTGCAATTATATCACTCCATTCTTTCTATTTCCCTTCAACTCTTTTTACCCTCTGCTTCATTCTTTTGCTGCTACACATTTTTATTTTTACATTTATATTTTATTTATTTATATTACATTTTTATTTAGTGCTTGTTCCTGTGTTTGTTCTTATGTGTTGTCAAAGCACTTTTTAAACATTTGTTTTTGAAAGTGCTCTATAAATAAAGTTATTATCATTATTATTATTATAGTAATGTACGAGTTATCGTGGCACAGAGGCCTATTGTAATTATCTATTATCAGATTAGTTTGAGTTTCCCATGTTTATTTTAACAGTTGAATCAAAAATAATCTCAAAGGGCCCCCTTTAAAATCATGAGAATTTTGTCAGTAATAAAGCTGCAGACTCTGTTATGAAAGACTGAGTGTAAGAATGACTGTAAAAACCTTCTTTGGTTAAATTTAACTTTGGAGCTGACTTTCCATCAGAGCACACAGTGATATGCCTGGAAGGATACTGCTGATTCACTGTGGAGTCTATGTTAAGTAATGCTGTAGTGCAGTTTAATGGCCACAAGAGAGAGCTCAGTACAAATCCAGCTGGTTTGTGTGTGTGTGTGTGTGTGAGTCCCCGAACAGGGTAACCGAAAGGAGAAGATGTGAAGTATATCACTGGAGGGTTCTAGTTACTTTCTCACCAGTAATACCTGCCAATTATAAGCTATTGTAGGTCTCTTCACCACTAACTCCAGAGTCCATGGTATCTTTGTGAGCTGGGCTTCTTAGCAGACATCAGGTGGTAGAGATGGATGTTTTCTGACTTAAGGTGGCTTCGGTGTGGCCTATTTTCACCACTATTACTCCACCAGGCAAACTCAATTTTGTCTTTTTATGATTTTATGTTTGAAAGAAACCAACAAAAACATTCTGTCTGAATGGAAAGTATAAGAAAGGAAATTATTTATTGATCTCATGGCACTGGATGTTTGTTTCCCTTAATTCACTTTCTCAGTAAATAGCCTATAGCACATTTAATAGCGAATAAATCTTCCTGCTGTGGTTGTGTGAGGTTTTTAGCTTTCTATTTTTAGCTGCAGGTTCAATGACTATAAAATGTGCAAACACAGGGAGAAATGGCCCTGCCTGAGGGCTGCAGCCCCCAACCCCCTGCCTGCGCTCAGCCGTGAACAGTTAAGCCAAAGGGAGGTGTGTGTGTATGCGTGTGTATGCGTGTGTTTTCAAGAGACTTAAACAGAATGGCTGCAGTGTACATAACATTGGCTCTTACAGCAGCCTGACCTGCATGTATGTGATTTTCATACATGCATTTGTGTTGCAGGGTCGTTTCTGGCTATTGGTGACATTTCAGGGACCTAACCTTGGTGAAAGAATGAATGTGTTGTACTTTGAAGCTCCAAAATATAACAAATAATATTTAAAATGATTGTGCCCTGTTTCCAGTCTGGACATCCACAATTATTTTAAGCTTTGTGTTTGCAAAACAAAAGTGAAAAGCTCAGTATGACTTAGGGAGCGCTCTTTAAAAATATTTTCTCCTTTATTATGTGAGTTGTATCCATAAAACAGATATTTTGGTGTACTCTTTGGTAAACACAATTTGTGAAGTGCATTTTTATTGAATTCTAACCCAAGCTGTGACCTGAAAAACAAAGAAAACAGCCTAAGGTGACAGCAGGTCAATCTCACAAGTTGAAGTCTTTGGTCAACTCATCAGGGAATTTGTACTGACAGTGTGTTAAAGGTCCGATGTCCTGCAAAATGCAATTTTCTTTGCTTTTAATATTACTCAAAGGGGCTTGGGGGCCAGAGAAATATGACACCTTTTTCTAAACCCTCAGTTCACAGAGAAATGCTCTCTGCCTCTTTAAAAAAAATGCCCTGTAAAACGCACTGTTTTTTACCTTCTGGAGTTTATGATGTAATAGCTACGCAGCCTCCACCTACATTCTCATCACAGGCAGACGCTATGACTTTAGCATCCCTTTAGGTAACCAATCAGTGCAGAGCTCATTGTCATAGCCTCCTGTTGCCTCCCCGCCCCTCAGATCAGAGTGCTTCCAAAAGGGAGCAAATAAGAGCTGCATCTGATCCTCTCCACAGACAACATTTTTCATTTTTTATTAAACTTTAATAAAATCCATGCTTAATAGACACCCAAGACATGATGTCAACGGTCAAACACACCAGGACATGGTACCTTCAAATGCCTGATGCTGCATGGTTGTACACATTTCCTCCTGTCTAACAGGAACAGTCTTGTTCTGTAGAGTATTCATTTAAACCACTAACTTTGAAGGATTTCATAGACAGTCTTCCTGAAATATCTTTTTTAGAATTTTTAATGGTTCATGTGTAAAAACAGCTTGAGAGGATGCAAGTAACAGTTTCTCAGCACTGTGGGCTTCGCCCACACCGTCTTTTCCTTTTGCTTCCCCTGGTGGACTGTTAGTGGCCTCATGCTGCGTGATTTCTCTGCCAGTGACTAAAGACAGTTTAATAATTAAAACCTGTTTCTGTTCCTGTCACGTACCTGCTACTGGAATTCACTGTAACTACTGTAGATTAATTATTCAATCTTTGGGTCTGTAGTCCAGAATATGAGTGATTTTAAGGCATTTTTTTCTGAAAAAAGTAAAACTCCATAGCTCATACTCCACATACTTGTCTAAAAGTAGATAACATGCTGTATCCCCTTGACCCGATGTGGCCTTTAAATCCATTTTGATCATGCACAGTTTCACCAAGCTCAAAACAACACTCCTTTTTGCGTATCAGTACATATGTGTTCCATGTAGGCTTGAAAATGGTAGTGAAACTGGTTTTTTACCTCTGCTAAGGATGTTATGTTTTTATCTGTTGGCAAGATAACCCATGCACCAAGAATGGATTTTGATGAAACTGAATGTTGGTCACAGCACAAGAAAGAACTGATCAGATTTTGTTGGTGATCCGATCAGACAGTTTTCCAGATTTTTGGCAATAACTCAGTAGGTTCTTTAAAGATTTTGATGTCATTTTCAGGGAATGTTGGTCATGGCAAAAAAAAAAAAGAAGCTGTTGTATTTTGGCACTGATCTGAATCCTAACGTTGATTCAGGAATTTCTTTCAAAGGTTTAACAGTGCTAGATAGGGCTGTTTTCTACATTTTTGACAGTAGCTCAAAAATGTTGGAAATGCTTTAGCTAAGGTTTTTGCTATTCTTTGCTTTTCTTGGCTGTTGCACAGTAAAATGACCCCTTCTTAGTTACAAATCAAATCATGGTATTGATGTTTAAGTCTCAGTCTGCTTTATATTTACAGGGCCCATGCATATGATTGCTGGGCTGCTCTTTCCCCCTTAATGCACATATGCTGTTAGGTATTCACCGATGAGATAAAGGAGCTCAGCAGTGTCCAAGGACTGAGAGCGTGCTTAATTATTATTGGCAGACTAAGGAGGTGCAGAGAAAGTGACTCTCCGTTAATTGCACTTTGGAGGGGTAAATATGTAGGTCATAGGTGCAGTTTTCTGTGAGGGAACTGGGCCGGTAAAAGAGAAGGACAGAATGAGTAATTAACCTCAGATGATCCACAGATCCATAATTTATACAAGGAACAGATCTAAACTTTGGAGTGAGATGATCTGATTTTTTAGTCTCACTGAGGACTTGAGCAGCTTTGTCTTGAATCAGCCGATTGATGTTTATGGAGAGAGTAAAAAGACTTACAGTACTCTAAAACATAAAGATAAATACAGTGATCGGGCATAACATCACAGCCACCTGCCACCCTGACTGGTTCGCGGCTATCCAGCCTCATGGCAAACTGCAATGCACTGTGTATTCTGACACCTTCCTATCAGAACCAGCATTATCTTCTTCAGCATTTGAGCAACAGTAGCTCGTCTGTTTGATCGGCCCACACAGACCATTTTACCATGTGCATCAATGAGCCTTTGCCGCCCATGACCCTGCTGCTGGTTCACCACTGTTCCCTCCTTGGACCTTTTTTTCCTTAGCCACTGCAGAACGGGAACACCCCACAAGAGCTGCAGTTTTGGAGATGCTCTGACCCAGTCGTCTAGCCTATTTTTCCTGCTTCAAACACATGAACTTTCAGGACGAAATGTTCACTTGCAGCCTAATATATCCCATCCACTGACAGGTGAAGAGATCTTCAGTTATTCATTTCATTCGTCAGTGGTCATAATGTCACGCCTGATTCGTTTAGACTAGTTACTCAAGGTCCTGCCGAGTCATAAGTCCTGTAACCCATAAGTGTTAAAGTAGACATAAGTGTCCATTAGGGCTGCTTATTCATCCCAAAACTTATAACCACAGTTGTTTCAGATGATATTAAGATTTTACATCTGCAACATTTGCTATGCTTTAAGTTTAAATTATGAAATAATTGACAAATTGCTTCAAGGGGCAGCCACCACTGAGCAAGTAACTTTTCAAGTCATTTTTAGGTAAGTCCACCTCCTCAAAACCAGTCCTGAGCTTGTTTCCCTTTTTTGTCAATTGACCTTTTTTCATCTTTTCCAATCTCTTATTTTAAAACCAACTAGAGTACAGCAGGAAATCTCAGAATAGCTCCTGCTGCAATGTCAATGGTGGACAAAGTACTCAACTCCATTGCTTGAGTGAAAGTAAAGATACTCCGGGTCAAATATTACTCCAATAAAAGTGGAAGTTGTTCAGTCAAATTTTTACTAAGTTAAAGTTAAAGTACTGGAGTACGTGCTTTACATACTTCAGTATTAAATACATTTTCTTTTTAATGTCAATGCATTATTGTGTTGTTGCCACAATTAATTTACAGAACCTAATGACTGAGACAACCTACAGAATGCATTGACCTGCTTATAGAATCTGTAGAATAAAAAGCTTGTAAAATATGCTACAAAGCCTATAGAAATGCCTATTGAAACACAATTGAATGGACGAAAAGACAACCATTGCTGTTTTACTTTTTATCTGACACCGAAACATTCACCAAGAAAAAAAAACAAAACAAAAAACACAACATGGCAGTGTTCTGACACAGCTCTGGAAACTTACCTTACCTCAACATGCTTTCTCAGATTGGACGGCAAGTTTTTGTAGGCGGTGATGAAGTTTGTTTGCAGCAAACAGAGTAAATATTTAAAATGCTATGAATATTCATTCTTCATTTTGACAATCTCAAACATGGACTTCAGATATTTCCATGGGTGCTCTGATGTGGAATCGTCATCTGTTTCTGCTGTAGCCTTCATTACTGCCAAGATGAACCGTTATCTGAGTTATGTTAGCTCAGCGTTTACCTGCTTGATCTGAGTAGTGCATGTGCAAGGTACAGGTACAGAAAAGACATTTCATCCACTGACTTCAGAGCTATACTTAAAAGTAAAGATTAACCAGACCCTTCAAAGCAATGTAGTGAAGTTAACAGTACATTTGTCTTCCAAATGTGGTCATAAGTTTCCAAAAAAAAAATACTGAGGTAAAGTACATATACTCAAAAAATATACTTAAGTACAGTACTCAAGTAAATCTACTTTATTACTGTCCACCCTATTGCAATACACACACTTAAATAGAGTCATGATTTAAATACACACATATGTCTACATGATCAACTCCTGTAAAATTATGTTTATACTTTTTACAAGTAAATACAAGCCTTTCAGATAAAATGCTACCCTAGCTTTACCATTGATTCCCTTTATTGCCAGTGACTGAGAAATATGATGATATGATGATTTTGTAGTGTAACCTACCGAGACGTGCTGTTCGGGGCACATCTGTGCTAAAGGAGGCCGAACTGTAACATGTTTAAGCTTTCTTCACGGTGCAAATGGAGTGAGCAGTGACAAAATGTGCTCAAGTACAGGGAGAATTCTTTTATAGGGAATATCAATAACCTCAGCTGACAATTTATGGCACAGTTATGTTTATTTTTGATATAGTATACATACCTGCCTCATGTGAACATAGCCTCAAACATTATTAACTGTCTACTGCATGCTACTTGATGGTTTTCTTTATAAAGGGATTACTCTCTTTATAGATTTTCTATTCCAAATGCTCCCTCTGCCCAAGTAAATAACACTGATGATACCTTATATTTTTAATCCACTGTCAAAACAACTGGGAAGCAGAAACACTATGCCACATTTCTGACTGCAAGTCCCAAAGCTGCACTTTGATTTCGCTTTGAATCAACTTCTCAGACTTGATTTAGATGTAGTTTGTGTGCAGGCTCACAAATGTACAGTGATGTGAAAAAGTATTTGTCCCCTTACAGATTTCTTTTGTTATTGCTTTTTTGTGACACTTTAATGTTTCAGATCACAAAACAACTTTTAATATCAGGTGGAGATAACCTGAGTAAATAAAAAAGCAGTGTTTGAATGATTATGTCATTTATCAAGGGAAAAAGCGATCTGAACTAATCCTGCCCTATGTGAAAATGTAATTGCCTCCTAAGCCTATTAACTGGTTGTGCCATCAGTGGTGGCAACAACTGCAATCATGCATTTGTGATGTCTGTCTATGAGTCTTTTAAGTTGCTTTGGAGAAGTTTTGGCCAACATTGCAGAATTGTTTTAATTAAGCCACATTGGAGGGCTTTTGGAGCATGAAAAACCTGTCTAAGGCCACAGTACTATTGGACGCACTTTAACTAGGTCACTCCAAAACCTTCATTTTATGTTTCTTGAGACTTTCAGGGGTGCTTCAGATCACTGTCCTGCTGCATATCCTTAGTGTGCTTGAGTTTAATGTCACGTACTGGTGGCCAAACGTTCTTCTCCATGACTTTCTTATAGAGAGCAGAATTGATGGTTCTATCAGTTATGTCAAGTCATCTGAGTCCTGAGCAGCAATCAGAGCAGCAATCAGAGCAGCAAATAAGCTCCAGACCATCACACTACCACCATGTAGTGTACACTAATGGGACGCAGATCTTTCAAAAAGTTCTGCTCTTGTCCACAGATACTTTCCCAAAAGTCTTGGGGATCATCAAGACATTTTTGGGCAAATGTGAAACAAGCCTTTTTGTTCTTCTTTGTCAGCAGTGCTTGTTGCCTTGGAACTCTCCCATGGATGCCATCTTTGCCCAGTCTCTTCCTTATTGTTAAATTATGAACACTGACCTTAACTGAGGCAAATGAGGCCTGTAGTGTTTTAGAAGTTGCTCTGGGTTCTTTTGTGACCCTCCTGAATGAATCATCAATGCACTTTTGGAGCAATTTTGGTAGGCCAGCCACTGCTGGAAAGGTTCACCACTCCTCCTTGTTTTCTCCATGTGTGGATAATGGCTCTCACTGTGGTTCACTGGAGTCCCAAAGCCCTAGAAATGGCTTTGTAACCCTTTCCAGACTGATTGTTTCTCAATTGATCTTGAATTTCTTTAGATCGTGGCATGATTTAAGACCTTGGGCTCTAATTTCCTGGCGCAACTCAGGGTGGTGCAGCCTGGCGCACCCTGCGCCGTGGTAATTTCATCCAGCGCACCGCCGTTCGCAGCCAATTTGGCAATTTGGTAGACCGGCTGCGCCGAGATGGGTGTGACGGCACACCAGGGGGAAGTGTCGACAGATTCAGCTTGGCACACTGACAATTTTGTGCCAAAAAAACACGCGGAAGGTGCGCAGAAGGTGCCCGCCAGCTCCAACCTGGTCTATTCTCGGCGCAGGAGAGGCGCACCCTGGGCAGTGGTAATTTGGCTGACAGGCGCACAGTGCGCACATGTCACCAAAACCTCACAGGCAGGTGTCCACAGTGTCAGGCACATTTCAATGCAATAAACAATCACAGCAACCACTGTTTAATGTAACCGTCTGAACCAACATATACATTTGTATCTATATTAACTGTCCCGTCACATCTGATGTCAGATCAGAGACGTTTGTCATAACTAACGAGTTCACATCTCTCAAGCCAACCACAAACAGCCAAATCATCTGATACGGAGTATCCAGCTTCTCTCATCTCATGAAATTAAATAGAAAAGAAAAAAAGAGAGAGACGCTCACTGAATAAATGTAAGTCACTCGGTGTCTTAAGGATTTACCTGTGATTGCCCATATTTCTCTGTTATAATCTTTATTCGTAACGTGATCTGAAAAGATGGAGTACATTATTGCAAGGAGGATGAGGAGGAGATATATTTTCACCTAAGGCGCTGCTATTTGGCGATGACAGACCAGTAATGCAGGTGGAGCACAAGCATGATGAATGGATTAGCCTGCTGCTGTGTTTAAATGTAATTATCACTTAATTTTGTACTCCTGTTATGACACAGGAACAGATTATATCTGTCCCGCGAGGTGGTCCACACGGTGACGGGCATCGTGGCCTCCGATGCGCGGCCCAGTGGCCTCTGCGCTCTCCCAGTTGCTGCAAAAGTGACCTTCTTCGCCACCGAGGTGAAATTGTCACTGCGCCTCGCCCGCAGCGCATTTAAAGGCGAGGAGAGGCGTTCATGTGATTGGTGAGGATTACACTCAGCTGTGTTAAACCCACTCAGGCCCCCTCTCCTCCCTCTCTGCCATTTGCGCCAGTGGGAGAGACGAAGGCATGGGTGCGCCTCTCCTGCGCCACTCTGCGCCATGCATGAAACTTGCAAAATGCCCTGGACACAACCCGTTCGTGCGGCGCAGGCGCAGTGCAGGGCAGGTGCGTCCCGCCTGCGCCTGGTCTACGAAATTAGAGCCCCTTTTATCCAACTTCATTGGGCTCTCATTTCCTGGTGCAACTCAGGGTGGCGCAGCCTGGCGCACCCCATGCAGTGGTAATTTCGTCCGGCGCACCACCGCCAATTTGGCAATTTGATAGACCAGCTGCACCGAGATAGGTGTGATGGCGCACCAGGGGTCAAAAACATGATGAATGGATTAGCCTGCTGCTGTGTTTAAATGTAATTATCACTTAATTTTGTACTCCTATTATGACACAGGAACAGATTATATCTGTCCCGCGAGGTGGTCCACACGGTGACGCGCATCGTGGCCTCCGATGCGCGGCCCAGTGGCCTCTGCGCTCTCCCAGTTGCTGCAAAAGTGACAGCGGCTCTGACCTTCTTCGCCACCGAGGTGAAATTGTCACTGTGCCTCACTTGCGGTGCATTTAAAGGCGAGGAGAGGTGTTCATTTGATAGGCGAAGATTACACTCAGCTGTGTTAAACCCACTCACTCCTACTCTCCTCCCTCTCTGCCATTTGTGGCGACGGGAGAGACGGAGGGGTGGGTGCACCTCCCTGCGCCAGACTGCGCCATGCACGAAACTTGCAAAATGCCCTGGACACATCCCGTTGGCGCGGCGCAGGCACGGCGCAGGGCAGGTGCACCGCACCTGCTCCTGGTCTAAAAAATTAGAGCCCATTGTGTCAGACAGGTTCTATTCAAGTGCTTTTTTGATTCTACAGGTCTGGTAGAAATCCGACCTGTGTGTGGCTGCTAAGGCTGGAAGATTTAACGTTTTCGGATCAAAATCGCAATTTCAGACAACGCAATCATGTGATTGCCAAAGCTGCAATTTTTTGCCAAGATCCTGACTGACCCAGGATCTGTTATGTAAAGTATTTTACACATACTATTTTACAAATTTGCAGGCAATTTGCATTTATGGAAGTGCTGGTAAGCAGGTCATCAATACAAAGCCTCTGTTTCGGAGTAGAAGTTGGAGTATCCCTTAAATAATGAAAACAGCTTATTTATCATCAATATTAGATGATGAATAATGTATTATGTGCTTTTGATCATTGATTTCTGTACTGTTCTCTAAACTGTAAACATAGTGAATATTGCACTGAAGCTTGATTTGAAGAAAATCGTGAATCAAATTGCAATATCTGCGAGAAAAATTGCAATTACATCTTTCCTTAAAATTGTTCAGCCCTAGTGGCCACTGAAATTGAACTTAGCCTTCCAAAATATGTGTTTGATCACAGTTAATTCAGTATTTAACAAGGTGGGGCAATAACTTTTTCACATAGGGCCAGGTTAGTTTGGATAGCTTTTTTCCCTTGATAAATGAAATAATTATTTAAAAACTGCTTTATGTATTTACTCAGGTTATATTTGTCTGGTATCAAAATTTGATTTTGATCTGAAACATTTAAATGTGACAAAAAAAGGAAAAACCGAAGAAATTCATAAGGGTGTAAATACTTTTTCACAGCCCTGGATATGTTTGCACATCTGTGAATCTTCTGTGGTTAGGAAGTGCTGTGGGCTTGATTAGCATGAAACTGGCCTTGGTGAGTCTGAACTGATGACTCATGGTTCAGCACACAGCTCTCACCATGACCCCTGTTAAGGAGGCAGTCATGGCCCTACCATCGATGCTCCTCAGGGACATATAAAGCACAATTTGTAGCCTCTGTGATTCCATTGTGTGTCTCTATAGTTATGGCATATCTGTAACATTGATAGCTGGTCATAAAGGTCTCTGGTGTCATTATCACAGAGGATAGATCAAGTCACCTGACATGACTGTTCAGCCAGTAGATCTGAAAAGTAACTAAGATCATTAATGTTAGTCAGTTAAATTGTCACCCACAAGTGTTAGCGTGATGTTGTCTCCTTTTCAAGGCATTTAGGCCAATCCTTAGTACCTGGATGCCCAAAACAGATGATAATGCATTGTTTAAGAAGAGCTAAAGAGGCCTGAAACTGATTTTAAAACACCAGATTTCACCTGAACTGTGCTTTACTGTGTGCTGTGAATGCCAAGTCTCAGTAACCCTGAAAACCATTTAATCATGTCCCTATTAGCTGACACAAAACAGCAAAGCTCTTAATCAGAGTCTACTATGTTTTTTGACCCACAGTTCCATGCTACAGTTTTTTTAGTCTCTGAGATTAAGTGTTTAGTTTCTTCTGAAGACACCACACCACTGTTTTAGCTTTCTATTTGAGCGATAGTCTCCATGAAAAGCTGTATTTTAGACTCTGGCTACTTATCCAGTCTCTGAACTGCAGCATCCAGTACCTGAACAGACCAACAAGGTTTAAGTGAATTCAATTAATCTTAGAATAACCTATCAGTCAGTATTTATTTGATTCAGTGGCAAGCGGCAGACTCAGTGAGGGTTGGCGCGGCAGCATCCAGAGCTGCCTCACGCTAATAACAGTAATGCACTGACTCAGCACTGGGACTGTAAAGGTGGGGAGTGTGGGGGAGTCGAGGGCTGCAGTAGCTCTTGGGTGCTCTACAGGCTGTCTGGCCTGTCAGTCATTTGGAAAACCTTTAGTTTTCTCAGACATACTTAAGGCCTGCTTCAGTACCAAGATTTCCACACAAGAGCTGGAAGATTTTCAAAAATTTTCGGGTGTTGAAAAGGTTGGAGACCACAGACGTAAAGTCAGGTTCAACAGAACAGAACAAAACACTCCTGAAGACACAAGATCTCAGAAACCCACAGAGAAAGAGCAATAGTCAAAGCACAAAGTATAATTAGCTGATGGACCACATTTTATAGAAGAAAAATCAGAAATGATCGTAACTGTTTTTTTTGTTTTAGTACAACACTATCCTCACTGCCAGAGGGACAAACGTTTACCATTGACAGTATACTTTCAGTTTAACCCCTTAAAGCCTGTTGTATTATATTTGATACATACTTTTATGATACCTTTATCTAATCAATATGATCAACAAGTTACTAAAAAAAACATCTGAATACATCAGATAAATGATAAAAATGTCCTCAAGTGGATTATCAGTTGCCAAAAACACCTAATGTATCAAATAAGATCCAAAAAAATATATATGTTTATTTTTATGGAAATTTTGATTTTTTTTTGGATTTCAGTAGAAAGTGAAATAAACATTTCAGCTCCAAAAATTTAGAATTTTCTGACTATAATTTGTGTTTCCAAGCTTTAAAGGGTTCACTTTTGTGATCCCTTATTTTAACAAAGGATCAAAAAGCTTATATGAGAATTTTCTATAACCATAGCTATACGTTTAAACCCAAATTAAAACTGTAGTATTTAACTGAAAGAACTAAACACAGAATTCCAGCTATTTGAAACTCCTCTTGAAAAATGTTATGATGTAAATGATGCTGACTGATTTAACAACTTATGTTAAATGTACATTAAAACACAGGATCCAGTTCTGTTCAGGTGTTTTTTGTTGTCAGTGAAGTCAAGTTGAATGGAGAAGTAATCTAATGAGAATAAGTTGTATTAGAAATAATACAAATTTGGAGTATAAACATAAGTGTATCTTCCACTCACATTCAGGCTCTCTTTGTTCTCTGGTGATACATGTTATGTAGGAAAGAGAAAGTGAACGCCTGAGGAACTTTTATGACTTGGTATTGAGTGACAGAGAAGTCTAGTATGATGGCGGTGAGGTGAGAACTTGCGATTTAACAACTCTTTCAATGCAATTAATATTTACTGGTTATGGTTTACTCACGGTTTTATGTATTTTAAGAAAAACATTGAGTGGTGTGTCTGAAAGAGATATGCCAGTCACATCTCTAATTTATTGTAGAGGATGTTAGCGAAACATTTTTAAGGTATTGCATGTTCAGTGCCTCTGCATTAGCTTCATTTTTTCAGCTTACGTTGCCATATGAGCCAAATCAGCACCGCTCAGTCGGCGTCCTTTGGAGCAGGATGAGGTGGGAGCTACGAGTGAGACGACAGTAGGAAGTGACTGCTTGTACAGAGATTAGCATAGATGCTAACAACTTCAATAGCAGTTTTTTCACATCTGGACCGCATATCTTTATTAAGTGGAAAAACAAATAACTCTACATACTCCTCTATAGAAGGGCTATTTTTGCTCCAATTCCAACGTGTTTTGGCGAGAATCTGTCCTTTACACTGCGTCAGTCATGCCTGATTAGCCCATAATGAATGTGATTGATGGAGCGATTGTCCAATAACCTGAAAGGTTCTACCCGTTCCCATCTGGTGTGTCTGGTTAGAGGTCACCATCACAGTGGTACATCTGTTTGAGGATACTCTGGGAATCAGCCATTTTGGTCAGCTATTGTGGCTGTTCACTGAAGAGAGAAAGGACCAGATGCCATGGACTTTTTTTTATCTTGTGCATAGAAGTACTCTTTCACACATAGGAGGCATGTTATCCACTCTAAAGGGCATCTAAAACTCAAAAAAAGCAAAATATAGGCTCTTTATATATCTTGGTAATTTGTTATCATGTTGGTGAGAAGTGATTAAATGCAATGTAAGAAAAATAAATGGTTTAAAATATAAAAATCTACTCAACAACTCATTTAAACCTTCAGGGAAGTGGCTCACAGACACAAAATGTCAAAGAACAAACTGATCTCATGAAACTCAACCTCTCTGTAATGTGAAAGGCTGCTGTATGTGTAAAAGCTTTCATCATTTGCCCCATCAACATGAACTGTCATTGTTGACATTGTCGCTGTGGGCTGAAAACACACAGGTCAAAGTTGCATTGTTGTCTTGCAGATAATCTAATTTTTAAACCTTTTTCTTTTAAATAATTTTAATATGGTGTAAACAGATTTTCACCCGGTATCAGCGACATGCCTAACAGTAATGTTAGAGCTTTACACTCAAACCACCTCATTGCAGTTCATCATAGATCTGATAAGAAGACCCACCTGTCAGTCACCATTTCAAGAGGCTAACACTCTCCTTTCTTCCCTTTAGGTTATGTGGGTATGCAACTTGTGCCGAAAACAACAAGAAATCCTCACCAAATCGGGAGCTTGGTTCTACGGCTCGGGGCCTGGTCAGGTGCGCGGTGTGTTTGAGGGTGGGCCGCAGGGGAAGAAGGCCAAACTACAGGACCCGTCCCTGTACCCCTACCACGGAGCCTCAGGAGACTTGACACCAGCAGACAGGAACAGACCTCACGGCGGGCTGCCCAGACAGGCGTCCCTCGACAACGGTTCGGGGCTGAGGTACTTGGGACCAGACGGACCAGACAGGTCAGTACCATGTTAGAGGAAGAGTGTACATGTATAACATGCTGTGGTTCATTGTGTTTAGACAGGTGAGCTGTTTGACTGGGAAATAATGCCAGAGAAAAGGCCTTACACATTAAGCCACTTCATAAAAGTGCATGGATTAATCAAGAAGTGCCTCTTAGCTTAAGCCAGTGATGAGCAACTTTGGTCATTAAGAGTGACAAAATTCATCTTTTTCCTCAATACCAAAGAGGCGTATTGTTAAATTAATAGGACACTGTTAACCTGACATTTGTAATTATTAAAAATTTAACAAAAGAAACAAAAATATAGGTTTAATCAGAACTAATTTGATGAGGAAATTAGAGCCTATCATGTTGTAATGCCTTTTTGGCTTCTTTTTAGAAACATTACTATAGTTATGAACAGAATTTATGTACAGAGATGAATTAGAGATGGGCATTTAAATGTCGCTTAACACTGACATTTGGAGAACAAAACAGTTGGCCCAAGATTTACAAGTTAAAATTAGTAAGCAATTGGAGAGCACAAACATCCGCCAAGGTAGCCCACATATTGCTGTTACTTCTATAAGTAGTAGTTCCATGTTAAAGTTACCATCATAATGTGATTCCTTGACCCTGAAAACCCATACCTAGCACTCCAAATCATGTTGATATTGTTATTAGTTAGACAGTTATTGAGCAAAAACGATAGTTTGCTAATGGCAGGTTATTTCTATCACCACCAAAATCTAATCATTTTTAAGTTGGGCCATTACCATCATCTCCTGAAATTTTTAGCAAAATTCATCCAGTAGTTTTTGTGCAAATCTTGCTAAAAAAAACAAACAAATGATGGCAAAAACATAACCTTGGCAGAGGTAATTAGTTTTTGAACCTTTTTTTTAATCTAAAGAACTAAGTTGTTATCAAGCTGTGTATAGATATATTCAGATATATTCATATATAATCACGTAACCAGAGCAGTGTGCGACTACACTAAGCACAGAAACAAGCACTTTAAAAAGTTAACCTTAAGGCTAACCATTTTAGCACTCCTATCATTAGCATTAGCCACAGTCCACTCTGCAGAACAACCTCAAATTGCTCGACTGTGATGAATGAGGACTGCTCTATGAAACCCTACTCAAACTGTAGCCAAATTAATCAGTTTTTCACTCTTATAAAACTGGATATTAAATAATCATCCCTAAAATAAAGGCATACCAGTGACAAAGGGATAGAGATGAAAAAACTTGATTTTTCACGTTTTCATAGCCAATTAGTGGAAAGTTTTCTCACTTTTACAATTCTATCTGACACAGTCTTAGACTTGTGAAATCCACTGAATGAGGGTTTGGTCTGCACATGGCCCCCTAAACTGTAAGTTGCTCACTCCGGCTTAAGCAATGAGATTGAAGCTTCTTTTTATTTAAGCCCAGAAGTTGTGTTTTCTAGCAAGCCAGTCAAAGCCAAACAGTTTATACAGGCCGTTTAATAAGGCTGAGATCTTGACACTGTACATGGATTTTACTTAACAATTCTGCAACAGTCATCCATCTTTTCACTCTTTTCTTTCCACACTTTCAGAAAACACATAGACACTGATGGGCAATGCTAACTGGTACAAGTTGCTGGACATGAAGGGCCTTGCAGTTAAATTGTATACTCTGTGCCTTTTCCTCTAAAAGTAGGTTTTTCAGGTTTGGAAGTTGGATAACTTATTCGTCATTGGTAATATTGCTGTGACAGTTCAGACTTTCCAAGGCTTAAAAATAAAACTTCAATGATATGCATTTGGAAACAGAAGACTAAGGATAGGCATCAGTGCAAAGCAGAACAGTGTGTCCAGTTTGTTGTGCACTCAGTGCCCCTTTCCTGTGGCACACTCAGATGATGACAGAGCGGATATGCCGTGCTTCTGAGTCTTGTATCCGGTTTTGTGTTTCTTGGTGTCATATAAGGCAATAACTTTCACATCCACATGGGGGCTCCTTTCTCTTTCCTTTTCTTAGAAGAGGAGGAGTTGCTTGTACTAATAATGTACAGATCACACAGAAATGTGTTTTTGCAGCAGAAAGGGAGGGAGTCAATCCAGAAAACTTGTCATATGTTTTTGTTTGATCTATTGCTGATAGGAAATAACTGAATGCTTATTTAGAACAACTGAAGACTAAACTTTGACCTGATTTGATTTGTATAGGTATGTACATATTTAGCTTCTGTTTAAGTGAGACTTCTGTCTTAAATGCCATGAGTCATCCTAACTTTGAGACAGTTAATCTGTGATTTGTAAGGGGTCATACTGGCAGTGTTGAAACCCTCTGCTTTTGTTACTGTCAGAGCTATAATTTCAGGTTTCGTTTTCCATAACCCTTGGTGCGTCAGAGCAGGCACAGCCCACAGGCTAACAGATGTCTTTGTCTCTCTGCTGGTCCCTTCAGCCCACTAGTTAAGGCATCTCAAAGGGGAAGATGGGACATTGCTGTGTGCTACATTTTGTGCCATCCAGTGGGGAGCAAACTCCAATTTGTCTGTTTGAGCCTGTCTGTATCCCAAATCAGCACATGTCACTGTTCCTATTATCTACTGAGCTTGTGAACATATACTTGGTGTGACACTTCCCCCGCTTGTCTAGCACTGGGACGAACCAGCCTGTTTCTACTGTACATTTGGAGACACAAGTTTGTTCTTTAATTGCAGTCTTTTATTTTCTTATACCCTCAGGACCAACAAAACTGAGAAAACTCCCTGAAGAAAAATAAATACTATAACTTCTGATTGGTCATTATTTAAATGATGTTTATTGATATAGTTGGTATGATTAAATGCTGTTGGAAAATGTATGAACCATTGTTCACCAGGAGCTAGGGAGATTTATTCATTTCACTTGTAACAAAAGTAAAGGCAAGTTGTTTTTCCATCTTCCATTGGTTATACAACATGTGAGCTACTTGCTGACTTTCAGCATGGTCAGTAGAAAAAGGACCATACTGCGGTGCCTCCATCAATGAATTGATTCTGTCCAGTTGCATGTTTACAAGGATACTGAGAACTAGTTACCTCGCCTAGGAGACCATGTGTTTGCAGACCTTTTTGTTTGTTTGTTGGTCGGTTGCTTTGTTAACAGGATAACTCAAAAAGTTAAGAACAGATTCTGATGAAATTTTCAGGGAATGTTAGTCATGGCACATGGAAGAAGTAGTCTGATTTTGGTGTTGTTCAGAATTAAGATCCAGGACTTTTTTTGAAATGATTTAACATTTCATTATTGAGTAGTTTTCCACATTTTCACTAATCACTCATTGAGTTCTCAACAGATTTTCACATCATTTCCAGGGAATGTTGGTCATTGCACAAGGAGGAAGTAATTAGATTTTGATGAAATTTTCAGGGAATGTTAGTCATGGCACATGGAAGCAGTATTTTAAATTTGGTGTTCATCTCAATTCAGATCCAGGATTTTTTTTTTTAATGATTTCTTAGCATTTCATTATGGGGTAGTTTTCCACATTTTCACTAATTACTCATTGAGTTCTTAACGGATTTTCTCAATGTTTCCAGGGAATGTTGGTCATTGTACAAGGAGGAAGTGATTAGATTTTGATGGTGATCCATATCTGACTGCAGATCCAGGAATTTTTTGGAGGAGTCCTCAAGACCACATGTTTTTTTTATTATTACACTTATGTTTAAATTGTTTTTTTCCCCCGCTAAATTAGAGGACTGTTGCCTTTATAGTTGTTATCGTTGAAAATCATGAATATTACACAGTCATCAGAGCAAGTCAGCAGGAATGATAACAAAGAAGTCAAAAATCATCATTTATGCAGCACGGACTTGAGTATCGGGAGTGTCATGTGTCTGACATTGTTGCTACTGAAAACCAATGTTGGCCAACCTATTTCTACTCAGAAGATTAGCAGGAATCTATAAAAGAATTGTTAAAGATTTGGATCAATGAGCAGAATTTTTAATGGGTCAGATAAGAAACCTGTGGGTTGGATAAAGATCAAACCATCTAATCTTAAAGATCTACTAGAAATGTTTAAAAGATCTACAGGTTGGTGACCCCTGCACTATACTGTACAACAATTTAGTGCAGAGTATCCTCTGTTACTGCACATTGTAATCAAAGCTAAAAGACTATAAACTCTTAAGGGTGATGCAGGATAAATGTATTCTCTATCTCAATGAGTTCACTATCCATCTTGTCTTCAAATGTCTGGCTGCTATAAGGTGGTTTTAAAAGATTATCAGACCGACTATAGATCACTCTGCTCCCAGTATTTAGTCATCCAGTCAACTTCTGTTCCAGTCCAGGCTCCCACCACTGTGTATTAATTGATTGTCTCACTGGAGAGGTGGAGATTGTACAGGGGAACGAGTCTCTTTTTGGCATTGCTTATATTTTTAGGGACACAACAGGAAACTGGCTGTCTGAGAAGTGAATGGATAATGCCAGTGATGGATAGTAGAGAGTCCATAAATAGAACTCCCTCTGCATAAGCACCAAAACTCACTTTCATTAATCTTAAAGAATGTTTAAATTAACTCCTGAATCTGCTCTGCTGAAAGGAGGAGGAGAAAAAGCTGACAGACTATTTATAAGGAGAAATAACTTGGGATGGTTTCTAATTTATCTTGTTCTCGGAGGTGTCATTTGAATGAACACACAGATATGCCGGGACAGCTGCAGTGGTGGATGGGGCTGATGAAACAACAATGATTACACTGAGATTGGAACACAGTCTGTGGTTAAATTTCTACACATTCTGCATTTTTTTAAGCACATTCAGCCAAGCAGCAGATTCGTTCAGGCTGCCAAAAATGTAATAAGAAGAAACACTTACCCAACCTAAACTGGCATTTAAAACCTTGCACAACTACTGTCTACAGTGATATATGCTGCTTCATCATAAGTCAATCTACATATGGACTGTCTCAAATCCAAATCCTCATGTATCCAAGGACTGGACAGTATGACTAAACACCATAGTCACTTTGGCAATAACAAGGAATTTGAGATTTCCTTTTAGGACTTGAATTTGATATTAAGGGGCAATAATGAATCAGTGGTAAAGTTATAGGGCCCTATAAAATCTGTTATTTTTTCCCAAATTCCGTTTTAGTTTTTCCCATATTCTGTTTTTTTCTGTTTTAATTTTTTGAGAACTCTGTTTTTCGTATTTTACACAAAATCATCCCTGAGACACTGTATAAAGTAATGAAATATAATCACTCACTCTTCAGGTGGTCCTCACACGTAAATTTACAGGTCCAGTCATCAGTTGGTTGACAAAATTTTCAGAACATTTGATCACTTGACACATAATAATCATTGGGAAACTGCTCTGCCCTGTACTTTGGAGTTAGCCGGAGTTTCGTAGCTTCTTTGCCAACTTAGTGTCTCAGGCGGCCGCTTTGACATGTTAACATTGTTTGTGTATGGGGAAGAGGAGGAGGGGAAGTGAAGCGTGCATTGTCTCCGGCCTTAGTGACCCCCTTGGAGCATTTTCCTGAGAGACACGTTCCTTTTTATTCAGAAAAAAAAAGCTTTTACGTAAAATGTCGTCCATTTCTGGGATTTTCTGTGTTTATACTGAATTCCTCTTTCAAAGTCCAATTCCATGATTCCGGACGCTATTCCGTGATCTTGGATTTTATAGGACCCTAGTGTTAATTGTCTGATTACTCAGATGCGATGGTTTGAGCCCTTGCCATGTGTTGTCTCCACAGCTGCATGTAAATGTGTGTATGAATTTGTTTCCTTTATACTAGAAGTATCCTGATTCAAAGGGAGTCGATCATTATATCATTATCATTAATACCTGTAGTCACTGATAAAACCACCTGTGTTTACCGTGCATGCAGTTTGAAGGTGTAAATAAACTTGGCCACTCATCTGCTGCTGCTACTACTACTATCCAGTGGTTTCACACTGGGTGCGTTCGGCTGGAGTGTGCCAGACCAGTTGTGTGTGTGTGCTACACTGTGGCAACATCTCCCTGCTGCCACAGTTCTATCTCTTAATAGATTTTACCCCAGTAAGGTGCCTCAGTAGACAGTTGAGGAAGTACCACAATAAACCTCCAAACAAATGACTTGATTAAATAAATGCCTCACATGCAAAATCTTCATAATAAAAGCATTCTCCAGAGAAGGAGCAAACTGAGCCTTAACTTTAAAAGGCACAAACAGGAAGTGTAACTGAACCGTCTCTATCTTATCTAAGACATATTGTGACCAGGTGGCTCTGGGGCTATAAATAGAGTACCATGTGGAAATGCTAAAAATTGTAGTACCCTGGGTGTCCACTTGGGGCTGGCTGCAGAAATTCTACATCTTAATGATTGTATGCTGAGGAAAGACAGTTTTTACGGCCTTAATACACATCTTTACAGCCTGGTTAAAAAAATGGCTTCAGTCTAAATATTTAACACTTCTCTGTGCTCTCACTTTGAGGGCAGTGAATTATTTTATATCACGCACGTTTTTCTTTCATATAGGATTTATCCAGGATTTATCTAGGATTTATGGTATTTGAAATGCAACGTTCCTATTGGTTGGATGGCCTCAAGTCCCACCTCCACACGGCCCTTCTGTCTGTGAGTAGATGGAGCTAAAGTTGGTTGAGATTGCACGTGCAGTATGGCAGAGTCCATTAGAGAGCATCAACAGCGTTCCAAAGGGTACTATGACATGGCTTTGTCCAATTCGTTTACGGTCTATGACTCTGATGCTGTGGACATATCTGCTAATAAATCGTAAACATGGCTCTTTCATTTTCCTGTCTCTTTTGGCTGAGATACAGTATATGCATGGCTCACTGAATAAATAGGTAAGCCTCCCATTCTTAATATTTTTTGATGCAGGAGACCCGCATGAGACAAGCAGTGTGAAAGCTCTAATTAGATAGCATACATCAAAAATTGTACTTTAGAGCAAATGATTTAGTTATCACAGTGAAATGAGGAGAGAGTTATCCAGAGTTGTATAAGCTAAATGAGCTTGTGGAGAGTATCAGTCTCGCTACCTGCTTTTGCATCCCCAGAGGGGTGCATCATTGTAGCCTGCCTTCTCTTGTCCATGGGGAGAAGCCAACAACAGTCGTGACTCTCTCTCACTGGCTCTAATAAATCATTTTAGTCAGACAGTGAACAAGCTAACACACCAGGTGTGTTGAGCACTGACACAGATATCTCCTAATTAGTGCTAACATACAACACAACATATTCCTTGATTTTTTTACTCGGGGAAAAAAAGTGGGGCAAAACTTTTCAGAATAAGATATTTGTGTAACAAACCCAAAGGGCTCCAACAAAAACAACCACAGCTGAGAGGTGAGGCTTGAAGGCTGAATTATTTTGTTGGCACGGTAGACAGTTTCCCTTATCCTCCTGCCACTTAAAGCAATTTTGTCCCTGATTATAAAAAACTTTGAGGATTTATGTTATTGCAGTGTGAAAGTTATAAAGTCACCCATTTTTCACAAAAAAAGATGCATCATAGCGATCAATTTGACTTTTTCACCAGGCTGTAAACATTTTTTTCTTTTACGAGATTAAGCCTGATAGGAATAGTCTGTATTTGTGTGTCATCCCATCACTGACAACTGAGAAACTGCAATTTTCACTGCTTTCTCATTGGCTCCACACTTTTCGTGATCTATCTATCTATCTATCTATCTATCTATCTGTGAGATAAAATATGCAAATATATATAGTAATACATTAATAATTAACATCAAATTAATTTAATATTTCTATTTTATACTAATTGCTTGTGTTTCCTAGTCTTTTAAATAGAGATCTGCTCCTGGTATCTATACTGTTGGCAGCCACATATGGCATCTGAGATATTTTGAGCTACTTCTAGCTGGTGTTTTCATGTTTTTAATCACCGGCCATGACAACCATTGTACTAACTGTCATGGCTGAATATTGGCTTATAATGGCTGGTAGATGGATTTCTGTAAAAAAAAAAAAAAAGGTCAAATATGAAGTTATACCTAATAAAAGTGTTTTGACTGTTGCCCTCCCCTCACATTTTCTAAATTTGGTAACAGCCTTTGGGCCGAACAGGAAGTTGTGGGATGATCACTGCTGTATGAGATAATATGAGCTGTCTGTCTGGTCAGTCAGGTTATGGAATAAGGTCCTTGATGAAAACATATATTTGAGATTTTATTGTCTACATTCTTTGACATAAAATGTGTCTGGAATTGCCCAACTTGTGAATTTTAAAGAGTTATTACATCTTTAAAAAGATGGTTGCTAGCAAAGTGCTAACAGGGACTACAACAATGACTGGGGTCCTCAAACATGATCATTTCTGATCATCTTCAATAAAGAAAATTAGGTCTACGAACTTTATCAAGACGTTATGGTTTTGTGTAAGTGGAAATTCTCTTAAACAAAAAGCTAACAACTAGAGATGTAAGTTGAAAGCGTGGCAGTGGCTTCTGAGTCAAACAGCCATGTTGTAGTTCTTTAAAAGCTGGATGGAACTTTTTCCTTCATGTCCATGCTTAATAAATGTGAACATGTTGGTTCATGAAGAGTATCATGATGAACAAAATGTACAAGTTTTATGGAAAATACAACTGAGAAATCCTTTTGGCTTCTTTTTCGGGGAACCAGCTTGATCTAACTTCCAGGTTGGCCTTCAGAAATAAATCATCCCTGCAGCTATCTCCAATTCACGTGCTAGATAATTCATACAAATAAATGCGATTTCCATTGCACCCAAAGACCTTAAACTGCAATCTTTTATAGTTATAATCACATAATGTACCAGTCATGTGAGTAAAAAGTGTGATAACCATAAGAAACCCCGGGGACTCCCACCCCTCCTAAGTGACAGACCCTCACGAGTGGTCCCTCTCCTCAGATGTCGATTGGACATGACCAGGATCTGGTGCTCTGGACACTGATATGACATGAGAACACAGAAAAAACCTGACTGTAGCTGCACTGCCTCCCTCTGCTGTATCGTTTGTGAGTGCATGAGCAGGATGGAGAGATATGGAAAAGGGTGTGCACGATTGCACACCAGCCCCGCTCTGTGTTTGAGTGCGCCTTTTCCGTGCGCGCGTTAGTGGCAGTGCGTTTTCGTCATAGGCGACGGGAAATATGAGTTGAATGTGAGGCAGCAGCTGATGCACCGGTAAGAGATGCTGCTGCTGCTGCTTCTACTGCTGCTGGCTGCCGAGTAGGATGCTTCTCCTCGTCTTCTCAGCACCGGGCGCTCCTTCGCCTCTTCCTGCACACCAAGAGGAGATTTTTGCCACAGCCAGAAGAAGAAAAGGATCTTTACCGGCACCGGCACTACCTCTCTTCTCTCGCTTCAAGTTCGAAGCATTATGACCGAGGGTTCCTGCCCGGAATGCGGCTCATCTGAGGACACTTTCTACCAGGAGCGGCAGGAGAAATATGGAACTTGATCGGCGTCTTTTCTGCGTTTAATGCGCCCCAGGAGATAATACTTGCAAAATACTGAGGAGGTTTATGCGTGGAGGGGGGCGTCCGGAGGGGGCGCAGGCTTTGGGATGTATTGTTGGCTAAAGGGAAAAGGGTGATCATTTACTGAGGAATAAAAAAAAAAGAAAAGGAAGGGGAAAAATGCAGTTTGAGACATTGCGTCAGTTCTGTAGCTCGGTTTTATCACATTTCAACGGGGCTTTCACGGCGCCTCAGAACATCTTGCAGACGGAGCTGTTCGAGCAAGCGTTGAGCAACATCGGGTGAGTGATTCCTTTGTAAAGAAATGCCCTGATTTATGAGGGAGGGCTTCCCCGTTGGTATGTCAGGCGAGTATTGGGGGGTGGGGTGGGGTGTTGCGTTTATCGATCGGCAGCCAGCCTGCGTAATAACAACCTACAGTATGTTGCTGCTGCAGATATTTCCTGGCTGGATGATGTGGCCGATCAGTGGAGCTGACGCGGTTTGCCGTGCGTGCGCGCGCATGTACCGCGTTTTTTTTTCTCTCCCTTTTTTTTGGGGGGGGGGGTGATACCTCTAGGTAGACTGTAACCATGCCAAGGTGTGACTGTGCTGTGCGCGTATCCGTGGATGTGTGTGTGAGAGTGTGTGCAGGGCAGGCTGTATGCCCCAGCGCACCTCTGCTGCAGCATGTGTGCTACACTTCTCTGCTGCTGTGGTGCCTGAGAGGAGGAGGAGGAGGAGGTACATGAGGGGGTGAGGAAGGTAGTGTACAGTTTTTGAAGGAGTCCAGAGCTGTGCAGGAGTAACAAAAGCCTTAAGACGTAGTCACACACATAAACCCCCACAACTACCAAAAATGTCAGCTAAAGCAGAGGTTGAACTGTTTCTCTCTTACCAATCATGAAAAAAAACAAACAAACAAACAAAAAAATATTGGTAGGGCTAAGCTGGCAGGGGCCTGTGGTAAAAAAAAACCAAACAAAAAAACATACTCAATTCTGAAATTAAGCAGTGATAAGCAAATCTTATTTCAAAATTAGAAACACTTTTGTTAAACTACACAAACAGATTTTCATCCACTCATCCCTTTCATGGGTCGTGGGGAGCTGGACCCTCTCACTGTCATTGGGTGAGACGGGGGTACATCCTGGTCTGGTCCCCCAGGTGACCCCACGGCCTACGTAAAGAGACAGGCAATGTCCACACCTAGGCAGGTATTTTTAAAAACGGAGGTTTTTCTTCTGCGTTTTCAAAAATAATCCTGTCACACACGTCAGTTTTTACAAGTATCCCCATCCACATGAAAACTCATAAAGGCACTGAGCACTTTTTTTTTAACCTTGTAACAATGTCCATGATGTGCTACCGTTTTTTATTAATTCTATGCCAGAGCAGTTTTATTTTCATATTCATACCAAGCACAAGTCTGATTGGTGTTACAGTTTTTATTGTAGCTATGTGGTATCAGCAGGCACATTGAGTAGATATTTCTTCAATTCAAGACAAATCTGATCATCTTTATCAAATCCTGTTATTTATAAGTGTTTCAGGTATTCTTGTTGGTTTCAACGTCTGCTCTTACCATGGCAAACATGGACGCAAGCAGCCATGGGTCACCAACCAATACGGTTATTGGGTAAACAGTAACACTCGGTCTTGTCCATAACATTGCCAGCGTTTGAATCGTTGGAGTGTTTTAAAAGCAGCATCATCATAGGGACAGGGACAGGAAGTATGTGTGACCATGTATAGAGTCCAATTATCAACACATAAAGCAGCAACAGTTTCAAAACATCTACTGTAACATACTGTATATAAGCAACAGTAATAATGGTGCATAATATGACATCATCCCAAGGTGAGGTCAGCTCATAGTTTGACGTTTTGGATCCAAAACATGGTTTTCCTGTCCACATGGAGACACTTAAAACTGATTTTTTCAAAAGAAAATCTTCACCTTGACAAAACATGAGATTTCAGTGACCTAAAATGCTATTTACTTGAGGACAGAAGGACAATGTGCACAGAAAAATCTTTATATTTAAAAAATACCAACCTACGTGTGGACATGGTCACAGACAACCAGTCACACTCATTCAAACCTAAGGGCAATGTAGAGTCACCAATCAACCTGAGTACCTGGAAGAACATTCAAAATCCACACAGAAAGGCCCTGATGTATAACCTAGCAACCCTCTCTCTGTGAGGCACCAGAACCTCTTTTTCTTACCCAGCAAGAGCTTTTTGATAACATTGTTTGCAAAGTGCATTGAACTTAAAGAGACAGTTCAGTGTTTTTGAAATGGGGTTGTTGGGCATCCATATCCATTCATTATCTTTACCACTTTATGCCTCTAGAGTTGGGCAGTATTCCAGTTGACATTAGGCAATAGCATGGCATCCCTTGAACTTGTCACCAGCCAAAAAAAGAGGCTGACATGAAGAGACAGCCATTTGCACCCACTCACACCTGAGGGCAATTTGACGTCACAGATCAACCTAATTACAGCATTGTTGGTCTGTGGTAATACACCAGAGTACCCAGAGAAAACCTATGCAAGCATGCTGCGTAGAGGTGACAGTACTACCTGCTGCACCACCACGCAGCACTGTTTGACGTACATGTTATTGTGGGATGCACTCTATCATTAGTATGACATTGGTATTGGCAGATAATAGCTTGCAGAGTTAATATTGGCATCTGCAGGTATAAACATTTCTGCTGATATATACAGATGAAACATCATCCATACATATTAACCATATAGATCCCATGTTTTGGCTGAAATGACTGATTGTATGAATGTGACATAATGCTTCACGTAATTATCACTGAATGTCTACATTAAAAAATTAGCAGTATTATGTATAGAGCATGGGGTATTGTTTTTCCCTCTGTTTCTAACTGAAATAAATTGTCATAAGGCAAGAAAATTGTAAATTAAAGTTAAGTGGAGACTGCATACTTGACCAAAAATTAGTATTATTGCTGAGTTCAGAAAAATTGGCCAAGTGGAAATCTGCAAAAATCCAAATCATAGTAAAGACATTGGCATCAGCAATGGCAAACTGCTCTATTCCTAAAGAAGAGAACCAACAGAGAGCTGAGACTGTACATTTCTGCTACACAAGTCAATAGCTTCAAGTAATTTAGGAAATTTTAGGTAAAGAGAAACTCAAAAAACAGTGTGAGGGTAATTGTATGCTGTGCAAGACACATTTGCTGATAAGCGGTGGATCCTTCTGCCTACTTTGGCACAAGTACATAATCGAAAGGGCATAGCAGGAAAGGGAAGCATTTTGAATGTACCTAGGACATTGTACAATCACCCAACACTGATTTTGGTGCATGGTCGTGGCTTTGCTCTTAAACATATCTGCCGAAAATGTAGAGCCTACCTTCAGTGTTAGGGGCAAGGTAGCCATGCTTTATGCATTCACTAATGACATGTATCTTATATACCCCTACTGCAAAAATTCTGAACTATCCCTTTAACTGTTGTGAATTGTGAATTTTGCACTGCCATGAAAGGACCTGCAACAAAATTGTCTCATTTCACCAAAAGCCTGAGTCAGTGATGAGACTTTTAGTCTGGAGTATTGTGATAACACTGCGGATTGTTTTAGAAGATGTTTTGAGTTTATCTATGGAACTATGTGTTTTTTGTTATATTTGCTAAAGTGGGGACTACTCGGTGAGATTACTGGCCTGATATTTGGCCCAATTTCCACCTTTCCAACAATGTTAGCAAAGCTCAATCTATTTGGTGGTCCTGAAGATCCTTCCTGATTATCCAGTGAAGTATGGTTGTGCTAAAGGTGACTTCATCCCCCTAACTGTGTCTAAAGAGCATCAGAGCTACCCTAATGTGTATCGTTAATATTAAAGATGCTCAATATTTACGATCAGAAATCCTGTTGTGTGAGAGAACATTGAGGACAGCCTAGCATGCCTATGTTTTATCGCATGGAATGGAATAATAGCCAGGAGCAAGTTGGCTAAAGCAGAAAGTGTAACAAACACAGCCATGGCAATGACAGCTAAAACCAGATAAATGGTTACACATATTAAATATATGTTAAGTCCAGCTGGGCAACATCCTATAGAAAGTGATTTTGGGGTCAGAAGCTTACTGAACGAAGGTTTGTCTGTTGCATTCCTTTTGAGCCGATCAGACACTTCCTACACTCATAGCTCTTGCCCTTTTTTCCTTAAAAGGATGCTGAAAATTACTCTCTTTTACCGACCAGGAACATTTGTTTCAGCTAGAAGCTTTGCATGATGGATCTGCCTGATGAAAGACTTGGAATCTGGCAAATTGAGCTGCTTTACAATGTTAAATGACATCGAGCGCAACGCATCATAGACATCACTGGGGCGTCAGTCTGGTAGTAATCTCTATCATCCATTGAGCTCAGATGAGCTCCAGCTGCCGCATGTCGATGGGCAAGACACTGTACCCAAGTAGTTTGCACCAACAGTGATGTGTGGAGGGGTATGAAAGGACGTAGATGTGTTAGTTCAGCGGTTCTCAAAAGGTGTGACTGGGCACACTGGGGCGCCATGAGGAAAGTCTAGGTGTGCCATGGGAATTTGCACAGCCGGAAGTTTTTTTTTTGTTTGTTTATTAAAACCGTGTGACAAATAATAAATTTACTTTTCATTTACTTCATAATAGTGCAGCTGTTTTCTTATACAAAACTAACACTAAAACTTTTAGTAATTATTGTCAACAGAATTTGCCGGTCAGTAAAACAGTTTCTTCCTCCAAGTTCACTTATTCAAAAAATGTGACCTGTCAAGTATAACACACTGTTGCTGAATTTATGGACTTCAATGGTGTTTTATTTTATTTTTTTTCTAGCATATTTCAACAATGAATTTGTCAAAAGTAAATCTTCAAAACACTTGTTTAAAACTGAAAATGTTATTGTTGTTCATTGTTAAAGTTTTGGACAGGAATGAGGAATTTCAAACTGAATTCACCTTTTTCTACCCAAATTTGAGCTTCTCTGAGAAGTCAGAAATGAATCAAGCATAATAAACCACAAAAACATTTTTTTTTCTGTCCTGGAATGCAAATAAATAACTATAATTTGACACCTTAATCAAGAAATAATAATGTGCTTCACTATTTTTTTTCAGTTTTTTTGTAAACCAGTAAATTTTAAAATTCATGGGTAACAACAAATATATTATAGCATTAAAGATATCATTTCAGTTAAAGTAGTTCTACATACTTGTGTTATTGACCTTTACAAAAACATTAAAAAAGATTTTGTTAATTACCAATGCTATTGATTTACACTAGCTGTGGCATAAAAATTATATTGGGCGGTTGTCTAATACATTTGTTAAGCTCTCTATATAACTTTATACAGACATTTATGATATTACAGTAAGTGATACAGAGGCTGTTTTGCATGGATATGAATATGGTGTGCCTCAGGATTTTAGCCTGATTTTGGGTGTGCCTTGAGCAGTGAATGGGTAGATGTGACATGCAGCGTAAAAGTAGTTTTAGTAAGAAGAAAGACTAGAAAAGCACAACATAAATTGAAGTCCATTTACCATTTAGAAGGTCTGAAGACTAACTTGTTGATCTGAGAGGTTTTACTGGATTTGCTACCTTTGTGGATGTCCCATGAGGCCAACCAGTAGCCACATTTAGCTTCAGCTCTTTCTGCTTCTTGTCCACCATTTTTTCCACTTCAATCATGTTTGACTCTGCAAAATTACAGACTGAGAGAGTGGAGACCCTGGCTGTTAGTATGTGGGTCTGTTTTATGTGGTGTTCTGTGTTGATCACCTTATTGAACACTAAACTGCTGTAAGAAAAAACAGTTAAATCCATTATTATTTGTCATGTTTGGGGTCTCTCACAGTTTCACAAACATCTGAGATTTTTAATAATCTACCTTTGTGTTCCAGGCTGGAAGAAGAAATGCTTGTGTGACATGAAGAGAGAGATAGAGAGGGAGAAGCAGGATCTCGCTTAGATGCACTGGAGCATATTATGATTAGTCTGCTAAATGTTCTGTCCCCCACAGAGGGGCCCCTGTTCTTCTGGCCAGGCGTAGCTGTTAGACACATTATGCAGACTGCAGAGGGGCTTCAAACTCACAAACACACTAATGCTCCTGCAGCCATATACAGCCGAGAGAACAGCCAGGCCTCTTTCTTTTCTTACTATAGGCGCAGACCCCGTATCTCCACACCATGCACTGTCTGTCTCCAGGGAATCTGAGTCTTTTCCTCTTGTCCCCCACCCTACCGTCAGAAATAATTTACAGCATTGCTGGGCTCCCTGCCACCTCACATTACATGGCCAGAACACTCAGCCACCGGAAGGGCTGAACAGGGGCTCTGTGCCTGGAAACTGTGATCCAACAATCATTGCATATGACTGATTAAATTGAACTTATATTCCATCACTAGCCTTTTTCACCAGGACAGAAGTATTGGCAAATTTGTTTAGCAAACTAACAGAGTAGCTCTTATATTGTATTGCAGCAGCATGAGAGCGGGTCCAGTCTTAGCATGTACCTTGGTTCACTTATTCGTCTGAAAAAGGGATCATAAACACTGCAAACCAGGACTGTTACAAGTGACTAGCTTGCTTGGCTGTCTGTTCGATTGGGGCTGTTTGTGTGCGTCTGTTTCTCTATCTCTCCGTGGTTCTTTCTTGCAGAGGCTATGCTGGCTAATGGGCTATATGCTTTTAGATCCAGCTTCCATGTATTATGCATGTGTGCGTCAGCAGAGGTCCTAATGGGGTGCAGGGATCTGTTCTTAGAAGGCCTGAATGGTTTTGAATTGAGTGGTCACTACATTTAAACTGTAACCATATTTGGTATTGGAGGAGGAGCCTCTTGCATTGTACACACTCACATATACACACACACAGGCAGTGGCAGTTTTTGTGCTTGCTTCCCTGAAGTGTCTGAGACCAGTGTTTGTCGTCAGCCTGGTTTACGTAGCATTCATTAGCGGGGACTTTAGTGAGTTTTTGGTACATAGTTTAAAGTCTTATCCGAGATGTGCCTCTCCAAAGTGCGTGATAGTGAGCTATAAGTGGGCTATGAATAGCTGCAGTTGATTTTCTGCATATGCAATGTATTAAGAGCAGCTCTGTGTTTCAGATTAAGTGTACTTAATCAAACCCATATTGCTGCTGTTTAATGATTCTAAACCGGCCTCACAATCTTGGGTGTGAATCCAGTGAGTCATCCTGATACTCACAGCTGTTCACTTCATACAACATTTTCATTTATTGTCTCTCAGCTGTGCACTTCTGCATATTATGACCAGGGTGTGTAAAGAACCTATAACAGCCAAGGAAAAGAAACACAGTGTCTCCAGCTGTTTGTCCTACATGTAAGGCTGGAGACATACTTCCTGTTTGTCCTTGGTGTGCATTAGAGCTGCACATTCATTTTAGGATTCTAACATTATTGTGATATGAGTCTTTGCGGTGACAACATCACAACAGTCTGAGTTTATTTCAATATGTGAAATCAATAACTTTTTTAATGTGGTCATGTGTTGTAGTATAGCTCTGTATTCACACATTTTGGTGCTGTCAGATGAAGATAAAGCTGGCTACAAGCTACTGTTAAATTTATTCATGACAATTTAGCAGAGGAAAACTTTCTTGGATTTCCTTGAGACATGAAAAACATGTAGCTAGAGCATTTTGTAAAGCAGGGAGGATTGCATAGGCTAAGACACCAAATAATAGCTATTAAGAACTCTTTGTCATTTGTTAAATTATCGCAGTCCATTTATCACAGTCAGCGTTATTGCACATTAAAAGCATGCATTGTCCCCAGCCTTAGTGACCCCCTTGGAGAATTTTCCAGAGAGATACGTTCCTTTTTATTGCGAAAAAAAAAGCTTTTACGTAAAGTGTCGTCTATTTCCATGATATTCCATGTTTATATTGAATTCCACTTTTAATATCCAATTCTGTGTTTTCTGTCTGCAATTCCGTGATTTTATCAGGCCCTACAAATGCACTGGGCTAAACTCTTGACAGGGCACAGAGAGAGGAAGGCCAACAAATGTGCTCAGGGATTGATCATAGTGGGCCAGTTGCTAATCGGCACAAAGAGTAGCCCAAAATGCCTCTTCAAATGTTTTGGTGTTGTTATTGTCTGCTCCGAGTGGCTTTACCTGTCCTCCATTTCCTCAAGGTGTCTTCTTCTTCTTTTGGTTTCTGGCAGACTAGATGCAACTGTTGTTGAGGTCAAGAGAGCACTTCTTCGGGTTGCACTGGGGGCACACTCTGCTGTATCTGGGGGTTCACTACTCCATGTACCCTAAGGGGCTGCTGTTGAGTTGTTTATTACTTTGGCAAGGAGGTTATGTTTTTGCCTGTGTTTGTTTGTCTGTTTGTTAGCAATTTTACACAAAAACAGCAGGATGGATTTTGCTGAAATTTTCAGGAGATGTTGGTAATGACCCACCTTAGAAATGACTAGATTTTGGTGGTGATCCAGATAACCCCCATTGGCGAATGATCGTTTTTGCTAAGTGACTGTCTAACTAATAATGATATCAACATGGTTCAGAGTGCTAGGTGTGGGTTTTCCGGGTCAAGGAATCATATTGTGATGGTAATTTTGCCATGGAACTATAATTGCTTATAGATGTAACAGCAATATGTGAGCTACCTCGGCAGTAGTTTGCACTCTCCAATTGCCTTCTAGCTTGTATTTGAATGTTTGTTTACAGTTTCAGATTTTCACCATCATGCTCAAATGGATATTCGGATATCAAGTATAAGGTGACAGCCCTATTGCACATTACTTGTTTTTTCATATCCTGGAACCCTTGTTTTTGCATTTGCGTCTGCTGGTGTCATGAGTGCTCTTGTACATGTGCTTGCCAATGCTGCCTGTTCTTCTCAAGGCACTGAGTAACTTTATCGAGCCTTAGATTCTTAGTCTCTCATGCAAGTCAGATTTCCTCAGAAGCAACCTTTTGTCCAGAAATGTAAAGACAGAAAGTACCAGGAGGAGGAAGGAAGACCCAGGCTTCTATCACCATGGTGACTGAACTACAGAGGAGGCAGACAGAGCTGGCTGCAGCCTGTGGGACACTGAACCCCCAGAGCCCCACATTCAAGTTGATGTGACAGAACTGGGGGAAAGGAGAGAAGGAAAACACAAGGAAGGGGTTGAAGGAAAATAGAGGGGAAAGTGAGTGATGATGATACAGGGTGCAGACCCAGAAACATTAAGAGAGAAGGACAAAGATCTCTTAACTGTCCATCCAGTGGCTCTACAGAATCTTGGGCATCTGTGACAAGCAGAGGATTCACATCGGAAAATTGACATTGTGATACATTTGCCTTTTCGATATTCTTTGTGCAGTATGGAAACTACAGCGGTTAATTATATGTTTATTTTTTGGCACAAGCCCTGAGTGTTTTTTCGTAGTCTTTTTATCAATGAAATTGTTACTATGTGCCTTACCAGATAGTCATACCTTGATTGAACAATGTCAAATCAAAGTAAAGGGTGGCACAGTGGTACAGTAGGTCATGGGCATGCCACTCAGCAAGAAGGTTGCTGGTTCAAACCCCATGTCTGTCTGGGCCTTTCCTCAGACACTCTTGCTTCCTCTCACAGACCAAAAACATACTCATTAGGTTAAGAGGTGACTCCAGATTGCCCTTAGGTATGAGTGTGAGCATGCATGGTTGTCTCTCTATGTGGCCCTGTGATCAACTGGCGACCGGTTTAATCAGTCAATGGATTTGGCGGAAATTCTCTAACAGGATGTTATAATGTGACATTATATTGTATGCTGTGAACATGGCCACTGTTTTCAGGTTGATCCACCATGTTGTTGCTTCATTATAGCTAAATAACGGCTTATTATGCTGGCCAGCTACGTTTAAGCTTAAAGGGATACGCCAACATTTTGTTTTCGTGTCTTGCCTCACTCCCGAGTACATGACAAGCAGATAGACACCATTCTTTCGGCTGTGCATGCAAATAACAAGGAAGAGACAGGCAGAGCAAACACTGGGAGTCAGTGGGTAGCGTTAGCGTACCACTTTCTACAGTCATCAGATAAACTCTTCAGCAACTGTCAACAATCCTGTGTGCTTGTTCTGACTCATTTTTTGTACCACGTTATGTTACGCCATCTATTTTTAAACTGAGATTAGCACTTTGTGTAACTTGCAAAAGAAATACATATGAAACTAAACCGCAGGGCGCATCTGCAAACCACCTCGATCGAGCTTTGTTATGCTGACCTACGTACATAAAGTACATAATATTACATTAAGTGCTAATCTTAGTCAAAAATAGATGACGTAACATAACGCGGCAAAAAAAAAATCACAAGCACACAGGACCGTCTATAGTTGCTGAAGTTTATCTGATGACTGTAGGCAGAGGCAGACTAATGCTACCCATTGACTCCCAGTGTTTGAGCTAAGCTAATTAGTGGTGGGCTAGCTCTGCTAGTCTCTTTCTTGTTACTGCACGCACAGCACAAAGAATGGTGTCTATCTGCTTGTCATAGACTTGCAAGACAGGAACAGAAAAAAAAGTTGGTGTATCCCTTTAAAAAATGGTGAAAATTGTGTTCGTTTCTGAAGTTCATCATGATGAGCAAAGTGTTTACGTTTCATAAAAATTTGTTGATCACAGATCTTTTTATGAGCAATAAAGAGAAGAACACAGTGAAAATCCCATAGCCTTTTAGTCAAGGGAACCAGCACAATGCTAACTTCCAGGTTAGCCTACAAAGATATGTCATCCCTGCACCTCTCCTCATCTCAGTCACATTGAAAAATGAAGTGCCATTCAGTGTTAATCTATCTTTATATGTTATTGGTCACGTTGGAGTTTGTGCAGCATTACACATTATTAAGATGCAAAATTGAGCTGACTCGACTTTGTTACTGAAACTTCTGGGAGTTAGATGTCTTGCTGCATGTGAAACTACCTACATTTTCCCAGCCAGCCTCCAGGCACCTCTTTCCCTCCATCCCTTTGAGTACTATAAAGCAGCATCTTGAGGGTATGAGTGTAGGTGTCAGACTGAGAATCATATCCTCAGTAGTTCTTATGCAACCCACCTCTCCACCAGTGTCCCGTCGAAACTCACCCGTGTTCAGCCCACTCAGCTCCATGGTGTTGCACCGGGTGTTTGCAGCTCTCAGCAGCTGTAATTAAGCCGGCTTTTTATTGGTTTTGTCCTCACCAAGGGAGATGTGCACAGGAAGAAGGGAGGCCCTGGTTTATTGCTTGGGCGTCAAAGTGAGGGGTTATTATGATTGCACGCTGGAGAGTGAAAGAAAAGAAGATTGTGAGGGGGAGATAAAGTGGAGAGAGTGGGAATGATAGCAGTGCTGAGGAAAAGGGGATGAATAGTGTGAGAGAGGCAGTGTGGCTCGTCTACGCTCTGCTCCTTTCTGCTCTCACAAAATCATATCTCAAACAGATAGTGATATAGGAAGAAAGAAACAAAATGGAAGAGCAAGTAAACTTGCAGCTACAAGAGAGTATATTGCCAGATCAGCATCTGGCTAATGTCTTCAGCTCAAGGCCTGCTGCCCAAGGGTGCAGATTGGTAGGAGTGGTGGGGAAATTGCCCGACCAAAAATAAGCTTCCACTGAATTCCCTCACCGAACATTTTGTCAGGGAAATAAGAAAATCAAAGAATGCAGATTTAACCTGCAGAGGAACTTTTTGTTATAGACATCTTTTATTTTTTGTGTTTGTAAACAGAGCCTACAGAGTAAATCAGATTTGTTTTGTTCACTTTACAGCCAGGTGCTCAAAAGTTAAGCATCATCAGGCTTAGCATTTAAATGACCTATTTTAGTAAATGTGCAGACTTAGTATGTTCGTATTTAAATGCCTTCTCTCTCTTGGTCATTCTCACTCGCCTGCATTTATGAATCATGCTTTAACTAAAAACAAAGTGTTAGGTACGGAATCACAGAGTAGCTGAGGGTATAATACAATACAGCTTATGGTACAAGGTCGACAATATAAGTAGTTTTATGAAACAGTAATACTGCGATAATTGCAATAATATTATACAACAATATATCACAGCATCTGTTAAACAGAAGAATATAAAATGTGTGTAATAACAGATTGTAGGACAAATTGTGTCATTTTTACATAATTTGTCAAAGATCAAGATGAAACAGTTGTCATGTTTTTATTTTGTAGGTTACATTTACCATAAAACTGTAAAACAAATTACTGTTAAAACACTTTTTTTATCAAATAAAGCAGTGAAGTAAATATTCATGAGCTTGTGAGTCATATTGAAAACATGTATGTAGACCTGTTAACATTATACTCTTGTTTTTAATAGATGTCTTTTGCTAATTTGTACTCCCCTAGATTTTATAGCTAGTCCATATGTTGTTATTAGCCTTCTTATGTTAAACTTCCAAGCAAAATTTTAACAGCAATGGAGTATGCAGTGATAAGGAGTAAGTGCTTCTGTAGAGGAGTACTATTAAAAATGAAATGCTGATAGCTTTTGCGATCGAGCATTTATTTGCTTATGTATTTTTGAAGTAGCAGCAGATTTTATTTTTTAGTCTGTTTTCATCTCAAAGTAGCCATATTAGTCTTGTCATTAAAGAACTGGGAGAAGTCTCAGCATCACCCAAAGCACAGTGCATTTTACACTTGTACAATAAACTTGCAGTCTGAGAAAGGTACGTCTGCATAGCCTGTAAAGTCCAGGCATCACAGTGAGTTTAACTTTCTACAAACAGAAGTGCATCCTCCATCTTTTCTCATGTTGCAGTACAATCTGACTTTTTAACCTCCTTTTGAATTTGATAAAAGAGAGTTATTCCTGTAATTTTTGCTACTTTAGGTTGTTAACCATGCTGTTGTCCACTTTTTCAGTCCTACCAACTTCCACTTGAGTTATCCTCATTGTTGTCACAACCTTTGACACCAGGAGTCATGAAGTATTATTGCACTGAGTCAAATTAAAAGAAAAATATGATTAAAGCATCACAGTTTTAAGTGAAAAATTGATGTTTGGAGCCAGTGTACTGGTGATTGGATCGCACATGCCAGGATGAAAGAGTATCACTGTGTTAATATTTTGTCCCACCCAAGTGTAAATGAAAAAGATCAGCACTTATCATTGTAGACGTAGGCATAGAAAATGATCAAATTACCGTGACACACCTGAGCTCATGCACTCACATCATGTGTGGGTTTTGTCTAGAAGGCAGCCTTTAATGCTTTCCAAGCTGATCAAAACACCAGAAAGTCTCCAAATTTTTCAGCCTCGGAGCCCTGTAATTACACCGCCAAAAAGGAGACACCCCCATGGTCACTGGTGGTGGTTAAACTGTATATTGAGCCAACATTTTTAGGCTTATTTTATCCAATACATTTCATTTTGTCTTAAATCTCACCAAGTAGTTATGGTAGTTTGTTTAATCTACCTATAAATTCAGACAGTAATGGGTTAAATATGCTATTTTAATCATTTAGATGTTTTTTTTGTATGTTATGAAAGGGATCTAAAAACCTCCCATGTTGTCTTGCAACCAGTGGGTGGTCCTGTCCCCAACTTTGGGAACCAATGATGTAGCCTTGATTTGTATAGAGCCTTGAATCAGAAGCACAGCTCATCTATAAGGCATGTTGCTTTTCTCTGCTAAGTACATTTTGACACTTTCTTCAGACTTTGTGTGTTTGTCTGTTTTTGACAAATCCATTAGATTCATAGCAGTAACTGTACAGGACAGAACTATTTAACTTTTTGCATTGTTTCAGGCAGGCATCTGCACAGTCACCTTTACAAACTTGACATTAATGACTTATTCAAAGCTACGTTTATTGTTTTCCTCAAGACACATTACAGAAAACATTTTTCTGATAAAACGCTGCTTTTCCTTCAGAACAGTTTAAATTGTTGGATTGCCGTTATTAGTTAATATTGCCTTTTAATCTGTACACTGAGTCTCATGTTTACTGGTTTTAGTATTGGGACAACCCCAGCTACAGCATAGTCCAAATGCCAGAGAGGCGAGTGATGTCATACAGTTAGATGGATGTTATGTATAGGCTCATCGGTCAGTCCATTCTTAGCAGCAAACCAGGATGAGAAAGGTAAAGAAAAAGGTCATTGGAGAGCAACAAAGGAAAGATGGAGTACTTTTCAACAGAGAAGCTGGGCTGTACAGAGTGCTGACATGTGGGGTCTTTTCATGCTCATGGAGCGAGACTGATTCCCTCAAAGGCCGACCAGCCATGTGTGCACATGCATTTGTGTGTGTTTAACCCTCAACCTTAACATGTCATTAATGGTTGAGTTACAGTAGGTATGAAGTCTTCCCTCAGAAACTACATGTGTTTGTCATGAGAGCATGCTTCCAATTCAGCCTCTGGTCTGAACCTCCTCGTCTCACTGCGCTCAGTGATGGACTAAAGAGAAAGCTTTATGGAGAGCCTCAGCTCCTCCATGTGTGTGCTTGTGTTTCTTTGTGAGAGATCATGGGGTGGCACAAGCTCAGTCCCGAGGAGGTCTCTTTTCTAACAGCCCTTTTTTCTTGCGCTCTTGAACAGATGTCTGATGTCATTTTTGCTTTTGAATAGCCAAGAGGGGAAAGAAAAACTGCATACGATGCACGCATAGTGCTTTGCTTTCAACCATATGCTTTCATGTTTGATGCCATTCGTCAGTGTCAGCAAACCTTTAACAGTCTGTCGAGGGGTTAAATTTGACTGCCTCTGCTGAAGTAGCCTTACAGTGTTGGATCTTAGTTGTGGTGTTTATATACATTACCCTACAAATCCCTTTTGGTCTGGATGGTCAGTGGAGTTGATAATTAAAAGCCAAAGCTCTCTCATCCTTGTGGTACTTCAGAGCATCATTATTCTTGATTTGCATTTGATTTATTGATTAAAGAGGATTTAAAGGTCAGACCTTTAGAGGGTAAAGGAGTTGACTCTCTTATTTGAATCCTTGTTAAATAAAGCTGTAAAGTGTCACAACCCAAACCTGCCATCCACGAGACAATATTAAGACAGAATTCAGCAGACTCCTCCTTATCCTGGATTGTTCCAATGTTTTAAGATGTTGATGGTCAGGGAGCATCAGTAACTCGACTATTTAACTCTGAGAAAACAAAATGCAGGAGCAGATTATATGTTTTTTTTCAACCAAGAAGGAGGAACATGTAGCCTATGAGCCATATGGGGCCCTCCTCACTCAATGTGGCCTTTGAGCCAATTTCATAAATCATTTACATGAAGGAAAAACAACATATCTGCCATAAAAATATGGAAAATAATAAGATTATCATGTTAATCTCTGATCATTAAAATACCAACTTTTAAATGTATTTAAAATATATGTGTGTATATATATATATATATATATATATATATATATATACATATATATATATATATATATATATATATATATATATATATATATATATATATATATATACATATACATACTGTATATATGTTTAAATATAAAGAATAATAAGTAGAGGACATTTGCACTGAAAGGGCCAAATCAATAACAACTGTCTTACTAGTATTTCTGCCGAAAAACAATTTAAATTTTTACAAACCTACAAAATGTGAAAGCAAACCCAATCCTATGATTGTGGTCAAAATATGTCTGAAAATTAATCCGGCATACCAGATGGACTTAAACACATCCATTGTATATACTCCTGGGCAGCATCCCATAGAAAGTGATTGGAAAGGGCAGCACATTTAAAGAAAAAACATAAAAGGTGCTGATTGAATGAATGTTTTGTCTGTCGCATTTTTTGGCCGGCCAGAGGCTTGCTTACACTTTGAGCTTTCAGAACAACTACCCCACACTCATACCTACAACCTTCATGTCCTAAAAAGGATGCTGAAAAGCCTTTTCTCTGACCAGGAACAATCATTCCAGCTTGAAGCTTTGCATGATGGATCTGCCTGATGACAGACATGGAAGCTAAAAACATGGTTTACAATCTGAGCTTGTGGTGACATCACAGTGGGTCAATATAATAATACCTGCCCCTCACCAAGTGTCCTCATTCATAGCTGCTCACCTGCTGCCATCGAAGCACACAGCTGTACTGATATAGGTGCTACCCCAGGGAGAAAGGGGATAACTGGCATATTAACAGCTGTACCCCAAAACTGAGAGTATAAAAATTGTATAACATGCCCCCTTTAAAAACAGTAGTTTGAAATGGCTGGAGTTCTCAGTGAAACTCTTTTATTTCAGCGTAACAGTTTGAGTTTGAGTGTGCCCCAACAGTAAATTCTACTTTGACGCTCAGACCATTGCTTCTCTTCTGTGAGTTTCTAAGATCTTGTGACTGCCGTGTGATCACACAGTCTTGCTGAACCTTCTACTGTGCTGTTTGCAGGAATGTAAGATGAAAAAAAAAACTTCTGAAACTGTCTTGATGTCTGTGGTCACATTTAGGATTTGAAAATACTGTGTGGCCAGATTTAGCAAACATCTTAAGCCATTTATTTGCTGAACCAGCTCCCTTAATAGTGACTGTGTCCTGTGTGTATAAGTATAATTTTTAATCCAAACTTTAAAAGTCTATTTAAGAGTCACAATGTCTACTCAAATAATCTGTTAGGATAAGTTCATAATTGTACTATTTCAATTCTTTTAACCAAATGAACAACTGGCCTGCTGGCATAATTTACACACTCAATGGCTGCTTAATAAGGTACATCTTGCTAGTACCAGGTTGGACCCCCTCTTGCATTCAGAACTAATTTAATTCCATTTGGCATGCATTCAACAAGGTGCTGGGAACTTTCCTCAGGGATTTTGGTCTGTATTGACACAGTAGCTTCACACTTTTGCCTCAGGTTTGTTGGCTGCACATCCAAAATGCAAGTCTATCATTCCACCACATCCCAAAGGTGCTTTGTTGGATTAGGACGTGATGACTGTGGAGGTCACTGGTGTACTATAGGCTTGTTGTTATTCAAGAAAGTAGCCATCAGAGGATGGGATATACTTTGGTTGTAAAGGGAAGGACATAGTAAGCAACAGTGTTCAGGAAGGCTGTGGCGTTTAAATGATGCTTCATTGGTACTAAGGGGCTGAATGCGTGCCAGAAAATATCCCCACACCACTACACCACCACTACCAGCCTGAAGTGTTGATACAAGGCAGAATGGATCAGTGCTCTCTGGTTATACAGTATATCAGATTCGTACCCTTACATCTGAATGTTGCAGCTGAAATGGCAACCCATCATCAGACCAGGCAGCCTTTTTCCAATCTTCTGTTGTCCAACTTCAGTGAGCTTGTTCAAACTGTGCCCTGTTTGTAGATGACAGGAGTGGCACTGGTGCGGTCATTTGGGCTGTAGGCCATCTGCTTCAAAATTTGACATGTTGTGTATTCAGAAATGCTCTTCTGCATACATTCATTGTAACAAGTGGTTATCTGAGTCACCGTTGCCTTTTAATCATTTCAACCCCCCTTGCCTTTCTCCTCTGACTTCTGGCATTAACACAATATTTTCTCTCAGAGAACTGCTGCTGCTCACTGGATATTTTTACTTATATTCTTTTACTGACCATTCTCTGTAAACCACAGAACAGGTTGTGTGTATAGCAGTTTCTGGAATTCTCAGATCAGCCTGTCTAACACCAACTGTAGCCAACCCAGCTAGAGCAATGGAGGACTCCTAGATACTGATGGTTCGTCTTAACTTTTTTATTTTTTCTTTAAAAGGTTTCAGACAAACACACCGTAAGAGCTGAGCGAGAAAAAGGCAAAAAGACAGATAATTACAAAATTGACAATATTTAAGCCAGAAGTAAGCCTTCTCCTTCAAAATTAAAGCATCGGTTCCAAGATAAATCAGCAATTAGCATACGTCCTTGCCAAAACATTTATCCCTTTAAAAAGGGTTTGTTACACCAACAACCATGTCACGTTCAAAGTCACTTAAATCAGCTTTTCTACACAGTCTGATGCTCATTTGGACTTCCATCTTGACCATGTCTACATGCCTAAATTCACTGAGTTGCAGTTATGTGATTGGCATATTTGTGTTGTTATGCAGTTGAACAAGTGTACACTGGCCAGTGACTGTAAGTTTGCATTGTGTTGTTTTTGGGAAACCTGCTCTGAACATAATCCTGTTAAATTGATCAAATTACCAAAAATGAATTTGAAGAGTCTGTGTGGTAAAGCACTATTTCTAGTTCGAGCTCTTAATCTAAATATCTGTGTATATCGAGCCCTTTGCTACAATCATCCGTCTCACCCATCACCATGATCAAATCCTCTTTTAGAGCACTGGTGGTATTTTCACAAGCTCAATGAGATTAATTATTTTCATATTTTGCAAACATTGCATCGCATGAGCCGCTCTCCCCTGGTCTCCCTGCACGTGCACAATTAGCTCAATTCATTTGTGTTGCAAATTAGCCGGTCCTGGTGGTGCTCTGCAGCCTCCTTGGGCTTCTCCTACCACGCTCGGAGAGGAGAACCCAGCCGAGGAGTGATCAAAAGCCCTCTCTGGCAGGCCAATGCTGAGTAAACACAGAGAAGAAGCAGCTCTTGTCTCCTCCTCTGCTGCTTGCCTTCATTATTTTGGGAGTCTGTACACTGGCATTAATGAAACCCCATGTAATATTCATTTAGTTCCCAGTGTTTACTAGTTCATTAGGTTTTAAGATAGTAGTTGATCTGATCTCCAGGGGTGGCAAAGAAGGGGAAAGAAGCTGACTTTGAAGATTTGTCCATTTCCAATATGGGTTTCCTTCCATTTATTCTTATGCAGTCCCCGGTACTTTTGAAAATATTAACTTTCTCTCCTTGTTCACTGTATTTACACCATCCCTCTTCCCAGGTCTGCTCCAACACACCTCATTTCTCTTTTTATGACAATGACTTAAGATCATAGCGAGGGCACAAGTCAATTAATGCAACTTTAAGTCTAGTCAGGTCTCTAAGGGGGATCTGAAAGTCTGGCCAGATACTTGTGTTTATGCAATCATACTAAAATGGCAACAATAGAATTAATAAAATATTATGACTCAGATAGAGGGAATATGCCTCATTAAACATATAATATTACCTTTAAGAGTTTGAGTATACTTGTAGCATATAATAACACAGAGTCCTAACATAAGTTAGGTTTTTTCGGTATTTAATAATTGACCTCTCAAAGAGTGGTCATCATCTGATAAGCTGCTATAAATAAAAGGCATTAGCTTAACTATTTCTGTTTTTAATGATAATAGCATTGAACATATGGGGGGACTGGGGGAGATAGCATTTTTTCCCCACATTTTCCCTCACATAACGGTTTGACACGGGCAACACTTGTCATCTTCTAGTTTAAGCAAACAAGTGTTTGCATTAGAGAGCCTATGCAGACTTAAGTTAGTTTCACACCTTACATGTTTGACCCAAACCAAATTAACTCTGGAAAGTCCATTTGATTTGTGTTGTGAAGGCTCACATGAACTCTGGTGCAGAACAAAGAACCAAAATCTGGTCCACCTGAAAAGAGGGGGTCTGCTTTCAAGCGAACCGTGCTAATTTTGCAGTGAATGTAAAAACCATCCGATCCAACAAGGGCCAAACAAGCAAACCACAAAGCAATACTGAGCAGACTGCAGCCTACGTTACGACTGCTATGCGCTGGTTCTCTTAACAGATTTACGTTTACAAGTCTGCGTCGAAAATGCTGACATACATGTTGCTACTTGGTACAGCCTATATGCTGCTTTAATATCTTTGTTTTATTTCAACGAATACTGCCGAACTGCTTTGAGATAGATAATGTTATTTCTCAAAACCCAACTTTGTATTTCTGGGTCGTAGTGCCACAATAGGCTGGATAGCTGGGACGAAGACTGCAGTGACAGTCCCAACTAGTGGCTGGCAAGATCATACAAAATTTGACAAGTTTTTGTCTGTTTCACAAAGTCCACTGTTATAAAGAAACCAAACCAAGTTAAAACTGCAATAGCAATTTGGGAAAAAATAACACAGATTTCATAGGGCCCTAGCCAGCACACTATTTTACATCTTCCTCTGTGCTCAGATGTAGTGTAGTGGGGTTTTGAGTCTTGTGACTTTAAGCTGACTTTGTTCCTACATACCATTGGTAAAGTAGCTGCTCAAAATGGGAAGGGTCCTCACAGATGTCTCTTTGTTCAGCTGTTTGTTATGATTTCAGAATATCCACGCAAGATAAATATTATTAACAATTCTGAATGCTTACAGAGAGTCACATGTTTACACAGTTATTGGTAGCCTCCAATCTTGTTGTCATACAGTATTTTTGGAGGGGATCAAGCTTGTTGCTAATACATATAATACGTTACAATGAGTTGCTTTTATTGTACACATTATGTTTGTTTTTATGCAGCCCCCCTCACAATGCCTGCATATGAAAATGTAGTCTACATGAAATTGGTCCATGGTGCAGAAAGGTCAGGGGCTGCAGATATACACAATCAAATATATATTTAAGATGATGAACATGAGGTGCAGTCCACTGCTTGTGTTTACAGGTAATCTCTGATAAAACGTTTTCTCAGACCACAGCCCCTCTGGCCAGTTCGTCTCCTTGGCTTGGGGCATATGTGACAGATGCTGTCTTGTGCAATTACAATTAACCCACACAGCCCTTTGGTCTGAGGCTTACTCTGCAAAGGTCTGACCGTAGGTTCATCGATTGAGACGTTGGCTTGTCAATGCCATTGAGTGCAGTAGAAAAGGTCTCTCTGTGCTGAGCACACAGGGACACACTGAATGGGGTTTTTATCATTCCAGCAGAGAAGGTGGAACTTTCTCTTAAACTCACCTTTATCAATATGGCAAAAATTGTAATATGAGAACATTTGGTTTGAAGGACTGTGTGGGTTTACACTTGGATATTTCATTTTTTTTTCTACATCTTTGCCTATAGCTGCCACCCTATTTATTTATTTATGTTTTAGGAATATCTGGTTTTCGTAGGTGTAAAGATTTTTCGGTATGTCACATTTGGGTTCATTTTCAATTTTGGTGGTTATAATTCAATGCAGAATCAAGCTTTGATTCAAACAGGTTTATGATTCACAATGCACTCCATATTTGTTATTAAAAGTGTTTATTTCTTGATCTGCTTTAGTCTGCTTTGCACTCAGAGGCTCCATCATGTGATTTGACTTTAGAAAACACAAATAAGTGTGTTTCATTTGTAATGTTTTTATCAACTGATTACAATGATGTAGATACACATCAGACAACCTACAACAATACAAAAAAATATGTTAAATTGAAAAGTACGTCTGTCTGAATCAAGCTTGAGCCAGCAAGCTTTAACCTTGCAGTGCAGATGGATCAGCCTAATTTAATGTCTGTAATCAAGTTGATCAATCTTGCCAAGCTTTAATCTACAATGATTGTGAGTGACCCAAAGCGAAGAGCTGGGAGCTGCGAGCAAGACGACAGCAAGAAGTGATTGTTTTTACAGAGATTAGCATAGACGCTAACAGCTACAGTTTTATCAGATCTTGATTGCATTTCTTTAATAAATGAAAAATCAATTAAATTGAAAATTAATTAAATTGTTAGAAGGCTATTTTCGCTCCACTTCCGGCATGTTTTGGCCAGAGTTTGTTTTATGAAGTGGCTTACATTCTGTCTTCTCTACTGCGACAGTCTTGCCTGCCTTGTGAATTATCTGATTGGATCTGTCACCTGCCAGATATGTTTTTGAAAGGTTCGGCTCATTCCCAAACACTTTCTGTGGGCTCTTTTCCAGATAGACTAGTGAAGTATTTAGAACGATCCATCTGGTGTGTCAGATCAACCAATCGATGAAAAAAATGACGTGATAATCTCAAAGACTTTATTTGTATGATGCTGCTATTTTAAACAGATCATGTATCTGATTATTTTTATTGTCTTTATTCATAATTGTTGTAATTGATCTCGAAATCGACAGTCAGCAGTTGTTGGCTGCTCACATAGTTCAAGTATGGAAAAGATAGTGTTGTGTATGATCTAAGATTATGATTTTTTAATCATGTTTGTGGCATCTCAAGTTACACCTAAAAAGTTTGGGTCAGATTTAAAAAATCAGGTTTACTTAGTTGGATAGTTTGTTGGTTTGCTTCCAATTGTGCACCAGAGTTTGGTTTGCCCTCTGTGTAAATCTGATTTAAACTGGACTTTGACTTGAACTTTTTTCACTAGCCTAAAGATGTGCTCCATGGGTCACTTGTGACTTTACTCTTCCTGTTAGCATGCCTGTTGTTGGTTTTGGCAGCCCTTGCTCAGTGACAGCAGGCCCCAGCCCCCGCCACTCTGAAAAACTGTAAAGATAATAGATGGATGGATGCTTTCCCAAACTTTTCAACCCTTCAACCTTTTTTTTTTTGTTTTTATCCCAGGAAGAGCTTTGTATATGTGTCTTTGTCAGAGACGTGTGTGTATGTGTGTTTCCATAGTGGCATCTCCAAGACAAGGGGTTCAGGAGGCATCTCCTTCCCCCATCCCGCACAGCTTCCTGTCTGCCTCCAGGCAAGCCTTCTAGCAGCTGATCTGTTTGAAATTCAACCTGAAAGAAACTGTAGGGAAAAGGTAACACAACAGGAGAGGAGAAGGAGGAAACAGCAGTTATTAATTTGCAGTGAAAACTATTTTCTGTTGACTGAACATAAACCAAAATTTTAATCTTGAGACCAGTGAGACCATCAAGGCATCTGTAATGAAGTTTAACAATTAATGGTGTAAAAACACTGCATTATGTAATAACACAAACAAAACTTGACACATTTTTACTTATTAATGCAAAAACACCCACATATTTTTATAGCCCAAAGTAGGGCTGTAACAGCATACCAGTATGGATGATAACCATCTGTATTAAAAACTGCAGTAATCATATTGTGCTACAGTGACGGGCAAATAACGGCAGCACAATGGAGGGGAGGGTTTCTCTAACTCCCCAATCTGTAAATATCGTGATTACATCGAAATTGCAATACTTTTTGGCCATAATAATTATGAGATGAAAATCTAATATTATAACAGCCCTAGTCCAAAGCATTTTGTATTAAGTTAAATTCATTCATATTATGGTGGTTTTTAACCTGACACACCAGATGGACTGTTCAATATATTTCACTAGTGCATCTGGGTAACAGCCCACAGAAGCTGTTAGCATCTATGCTAATCTCTGTACGAGCAGTCACTTCCTGCTGTGGTCTTGGTCCTGACTCCCACCTCTTCCTGCTTTTAAAGGATGCTGATTGGGCCATGCCACTTTGGGCTGAGCACATTCAGTTGAGACTGGAGCTTGGCAAGATGGATCTGTCCGATCACAGACATTGATTCAGGAGGATCCACACTGCAAAGTTTGCTGGTTGTTTTAAAATATAGGAGTCGCACTTCATTAAAAAAAATAAAATCACATGGTGCAGTTTGTTAATGTCTGTGTGGACCATCAGATTCAGTTTCTATTAAGCTAAGGAAAATAGTAAGATTTGATGTAGTTAAGAAAAACACAGATATCACTAATGCAGGTGTGTTAAAAGCTTTCTTTATCTGACCTCTTAAAGAAATTAATGCATTTGTCAAAAGGGTTTACGTTAACATATTTCATGAGTTATTAAGGATGTTCATGACTCCTGTGTAGGTTGCTAGTGATATCACATCAGAGAAGCCCAGATGGGATTAGGAAGTGATTTTGGTAAAAACACTGTACAAGAACTACAAAGTTTTCACAATGGAGGTACACACTTATCTGACACTTACTTTGCTAGCACAGGGTTGGACCCTGTTGCAGATTTGTTGGCTGCACATCATTGTTGAGAATCACTTGTTCCAGCACATGCCAAAGGTGCTCGTCTTGATAAGATCTGGGGACTGTGGAGGTCATCAAAGTAAATTTAACTCATTGTCATGTTAAAGAAACCACTTTTAGGTTATTTGAGCTTTGTGGCCTAGCATTTTATCCAGTTGGAAATAGCTTCCCAATGATAGGGGCAATGTGGTCATGAAGGGATGGACACTCAGGAAGGCCTGAGTATGGCAACAGAATATCCTCCATACCACTACACCTCTACCAGCCTGAACAGTTGATACAAGACAGGATGAGTCCGTGCTCTCATGTTATTTATGCCAAATTATGACCCTAGTATCTGAATGTCACAGCAGAAATCAAGACTGAGAATCAAAATTGGCAACATTTTTCCAATCTGCTGTTTGCCAATTTTGGTGAGCCGGTGTGAATTGTAGCCTCGGTTTCCTGTGTCTAGCTGACAGGAATGGCACCCCTGTGAGCCCATCTGCTGTAAGATTCAACGTAATTATGAAATGATCTTCTGCATCCCCCGGTCATAATCAGTGGTTCTATTAAAATGTCTAGTGTTTCTGCTGTTGTGCAGCTGGTGAACAGGAAAAAGCTCAGTGGTGTGTGTGATCATGCAGATGTGTGTTCATCTCTCAAGTGAGTCCTCTAAATACCAGAAAACTGCTGTGCCATAGACTTCAGACCTTAGACCAGGTTTTAGGGGGTCTAAGGCACAGTTTTTCTGTGTGTACTTAAGATCAGATCATGTCAGCTTTGCAGTTGACCATTTCTCAATATTAAGGCAAAGATTACCCTGGGGAACAAGCATGGATGTTTGTCCATTTGCTATCTAAACAACATGAGTGCTGTGCACAGGCCCAAAAACGGCTTCAGGTGGAAAATAGCATAGACACCTACGCTGCTTGCCACAATGCAATCCTCTCATGATGACAGCTTCACTTACTGCAAGTTTAAGCCTGATTAGCTCAGGTCATATGTACAGAGATAGATGCTAAGCAGAAACAGTTTATTCGATTAAAAAGGATGTAAAGTGATTCCTGAGGTTTCCCACACAAGATTAGATTGTTCCTTGCAACACTGTGACAGGTTCATTTGACTTCCCATTTGTTTTCTGGCCACTGGGCATAATACTGCAGGGACATGCTTGGGAAAGATTCATATGAGACAATAGAGGCCCAACCTTGAACCCACCATGAAGAGCTATTTAGCCTGGACCCCATCATCATTTGTCAGCAATGACTGGACAATAACCAATGAAGCATTGCTCACCTGTGAGCAGACCCCAGACTCACTCTCCCAGTGACTGGATCACACATCGTGCAGCTCGTCTACTACTCCTCGTGCACATCCCTACACCCTGCGTAGTGTTGTCATATATTTTGTACAGGGAGAGCTTGGCTGTGTGCCGCGTCGTGCCGTATTGCTGCAGTCTTATCTGTTGACAATAATAGACTTGGAGGAGTTGGAGGAAAAAAAGACAGAGATGGGGGAAAGTGTATGTGGGGGTAAATGGAGTGACGAACATGTCCTGACCGACCTGGACTGCTGCTGGTCTCCCAAGGGGGTCTTCAGTCCATCTAGTCCCAGCGATGTTATTTTGGGCAGCAAGGATTATTAAAGCATCCTCTGACTCACCCCTGAGCTTTTTTCATTACCTTCCTACTTTCTGTGTTTCCAGACAGCCACGCAGCATCACTGCCTTTGATTTCAGATTCAGCCTGCTCACTGGAATGAAAAATGCAAACTTAGCAAAACCAAGAAAAATTCATGAAAAGGGAGAGAATAAGAGAAAGAGAGGCAGACTGAGCTCTCCTGATTGTTATTTTCTGTGTGTGTGTGTGTGTGTGTGTGTGTGCTGTGATGGGAGACTGTGTTTTAAGGATTTTTTTGTGCTACTGCAGAGATATGGCACAGTTACAATAGGACTTTCTGGGATATGAATAGCACGACAAATAGCAATATGTTCTCTACATGGAGCGCTTTGTGAAAATAAACAATGACTGACAAGCACTTATCTGTCAACAAACAGAGCGGCAGAAGTATGCAGGGTTGGAGGCTCTCCATGGACTATTCCCACATGTTTGCTGGAAATCTGTAAATTGCTGATGCGTGTGGGATGAAGGTGTGAAATCAAGTGGAAACCTCTGGTGTTTAATTTATAATGGCAATGCAGATGTGCAAAAAAACTGCAGTTACTTGAGTGTCCAGTTGAGGCTGACTAAAAAAGTTAAAGAATCCCTGGATTGGAGCTTACCATGAGTACAGTACTCAGATTCTCACATCAACCTTTGAAGGAATACTTGAGGACTTGCTCATTTTGTATATTCTGCAGTAACACATCAGATTTGGTCCTATTTATGGCCCACTGTAGGGTTGGGCAAATGGCATAGAAATAAAATCTTAAAATTCTTCACATGAAATCCAACTTCTGATTTTAGTCTCTTTTTTTAATGCATTTTAATAGTCCATCAGGGCAACAGCCCATAGAAAGTGATTTGGGAGTGACAAATCTTTCAAAAACACATGCAGGTGGTGATTGGACGATCATTCTATCAATCATAATCATACACTCCTTCTACACTAAATGATGCTGAATGGTCAGTGCTTTTGCAGATCAAGCTCAATCATTCTAGCCTGGAGCTTTGTGAGATGGATTTGTCTAATTACAGTCAATGAGTCAGGCGGATCCAACTTTTGATTTTAGTCTCTTTTTTTACCTTTCAAGGATAAAAACCTTCAAACAACACCAACATTACACAAAAAACAGCATTTGTTTTGGTAAGGTGACCCTAATAAACAGCTAACTGATGTTTATCTTGTATTACCCAAATGCAATGATTACTGATACTGTAGCTCAATGCTAATACTTATGGCAGTTTTTTTGGTTTTTGTGTGCCTGCAACAACCATCAATTTTTTCAGTGCGTTGTGGTAATTGCTCTAAGACACTAACCTGACACACCAGATGGGCAGTTCAATATATTTAATTTGTCTATCTGGGAAACAGCCCATAGAAAATCTTCAAAAACATTACCAGCAGGTGATTGGACAATCATTCCGTTAATTATTCATTATGGGCCAGTCAAACAACGTAGTATGTGGGGGCTTCTGCCGTCTACTACATAAATTCTCACTGAACCATGTTGCGAGTGGAGTGAAAATATCAATTTAATAAAGAAATGCAGTCCAGATCTGTAAAAAGCTACTACTGAAGCTGTTAGCATCTGTGCTAATCTCTTTAAGAGCAGTCTCTTCCTGCTGTCGTCTGGCTTGTAGCTCCCAATTCTTCATGCTTCAAAGCAAGCTGATTGGTCCATGCAGCTTTGGGCCTCTCACATTCATTGTAGACTGGAGTTTGGCAAGATGGATCAGTGTGATTGCAGGCACTGAATTAAGTGTATTTACACTTCAAACTTTTGTGTTTGCAGAATTACCTGTTTTTGGTCAGCATCACTGACATAACAGAATGCATCGTGGAGAACATGTGCTTTATTAAATGGCTTAGTTTTATCTAAATGTTACAGTCAGGCATACAATTGGGGCAGTTGGCCAGTCTGGACATTGACAGGTTCTGAGAACTGATGAATTGAATTAAATTCAGATGTTATTCATTTCGAAGTGTTACTGCTGAGCTCTCCTGCTGAGAATTTGTGCTGTTTGCCAAAAGGGCAAGTTGACCCTGTTAGAGTGAAGCTTTCTTTTCTTGAGGGCAAGAAAGTGATACACCAGAGAGACAGTACAATATATACTGTACAGAATGTATTTTAATAGTCCATCTGGGCAACAGCCCATAGAAAGTGATTTGGGAGTGACAAATCTTTCAAAAACACATGCAGGTGGTGATTGGACGATCATTCTATCAATCATAATCATACACTCCTTCTACACTAAATGATGCTGAATGGTCAGTGCTTTTGCAGACCAAGCTCAATCATTCTGGCCTGGAGCTTTGTGAGATGGATTTGTCTAATTACAGTCAATGAGTCAGGCGGATCCAGCTGCACTGCAAGGTAAAACCAGAGGCACACTCAACTCATGCCATGTGGCACACACAAGGATTTTCCTATAAAAGACAATTAACATGATGGCATCTTTAATGTGGTGATATAGCAGCAGGATTTGGTCATGGATGAGTGCATGTGCATGTATTTTCGTCAGTGTTCAAAAACTGGGTGTAAATGTTGATTACCAGCTATTGAGGTGTTAATTACTAACAGGCCCTCCAGAGGAAACCCCCAGCCCCACCCTGCAACAGTTGTCTCTATTAGAATGTCGCTCTGAAGTCAAGCTGAAGTCAATAAGTATAATTACAGACAGGACTGCTGTGCTGTTTCAGATGTTTCTAATTTACTCCTGTTCATCTGCTCCACAGAGGTGTTTGCTTTATTCAATTCCAGATGTGATGGACCTTTTATGTGTCTGGCTCCTCTTGATATGATTGAAAGACGGCTCACGTTTTCCTTCTCTGACCTTTCTGCATCAAGGGGAGAGGCAGGCAGCGATGTAGCCATCCTGCCTTGTAGCTAATCTTAATGGCATATTCTGCTGGGGCTTGGCCTACATAGAGTGTTAGCGGTGCCTCTTCTTAAAAAGGAGACCTAACAGGCACCGGAGTGTGGAAGATGTATTAACCACCGTGAGTGTAAACATGGACGCAGAAGGCACCGGTTGGTCTGCTCTTAGACAGGGAGAGAGGGTCTGTGCTCTTGGAGCCAATTAGTGAACACGCTCACAAATCTGCAGACTCTGTCTGCTGAGCTGAAAGATGTGGAGCGGCACAACTTTGTGTCCAGTTACTTCAAACAAAACTTTCCACTGAATGGATAGATGGAGTAAGGGAGTAGCTGCCATCTGTTACTGTCGGTGACACAGTGCTCTGTAGGCAGCGGACAACTCGCTTGTGTAGACTGTAGGGCTGGGAAATATGGATTTTAAAGATGTATTGATACATTTTCAATAATAATTATATTTCTGAATTTTATGTTGATGGAATAAAATATACATGTGCCAGACCTTTTGCTTATTACAAAGATTGTTTATAGGCACAGGAGTTAATAGTAATATGGTTTTTTACCAATAGATAACCCATTTGAAAAGGTAATTTCACTTATTTTGCTTTATAAAAGGAGCATTTTCATATGCAGTTATTCTTTCTGACTGTAGATTTATTTTTTTCATTATTCATGCATGGGCATGCCAGAAAGGTCTTAGCTTAGTATTGTAAATATTTACCTTTATTTTAAGGATAAGTTCGGTTTTTTGACACCTGGACCTTATTTTTAGGATTAAATATGCTCGTAGACTCACCCAGACAATTTTGGCGGAGCTCTGTGCCGTTTTCGCGCAATTTAGATCCATTCAACGGGGTATTTCTCTCATGCCATAGTAGCAGACGGGGCCAGAAATCGAAGCCCCTAAATCAGACATTATCTGCTGCGAAACTCACTCCTCCTCTGTTGCCATTGCCGTGCAATGTCCACAACAACACCACCAGTTAGCCCCCATTCGTGGACATACAGTGGTTGCTTGTTCTCTGGCCAGCTGTTCGGCTCTTTCCCTCTGCATCCTCCTTTCAAATAGCTCCTCGTCGGTATATTCTGGCTCAAAACGATACGGGCATCCATTATACTCAAAGTCGTCATCAGACACTTCTACATCGGATAAATATTCCGCCATGTTGCACAAAAATAGCCGTGTAGCCGTGTAGCCTAGCAACAACAGCGGCTCTACCCAGCTGCGCTCTTGTCTATGACGTCACCAAAAGTTACCCGTCCTTGTAAAGCCCCGGATGACCATAACAACAAAGTTGAGCTGACATGGTGATAGCACTGGCCATTCATATATAAAATATAGCTGAAATGAGCGAGTTTCGCAGCAGATAATGTCTAATTTAGGGGCTTCGATTTCTGGCCCCGTCTGCTACTATGGCATGAGGGTAAAACGTCGTCGGATGGATCTAAATTGCTCGAAAACGGCTCGGAGCTCCGCCAAAATTGTCTGGGTGAGTCTATGAGCGTATTTAATCCTAAAAATAAGGTCCAGGTGTCAAAAAAACGAATTTATCCTTTAAGAGGAGCTCATATTTATCACCTTCACAAAGGGGGTTCATTTTTAACTGTTTTCCTGGTCTTTGTCTGTTTGTGTGCAAGATAATCTGAAAGTTAACAACGCATTTTGATTACTTTTTTTAGGGAACGTTGGTTATGGCACAAAGAGTAAGTGATTTGATTTTGGTGGTGATCCAGTTCCAGATCTGGATCCCAGCATTTTTTTAAAGATCTGTTAACATTGAGAGACAGAGTAGATTATAAAAGTTTTTGGTAGTCATTCAGCCATTAAATGCCTTGATGGTGATTTGTGCTCTGTGATCACTTCTAGTTAAGAGCTATAATCACCAATATATCAGTCTTCTCTATGTAATTATAATCAAAGCTGTTAATGTTGACATTAGGAGTATCTCCTGTTATTATTAGTGGTTGTTGACACTAATACTGTACATATTCCTGTCATTATCTTTGCCTTTGTAATCATGTAGAACAGGAATAGGCAACTTTGGTTTCCAGAAGGGCAACAGTGATTGTGTCATCATTGTCAGAGTGATAAACTGTGGCAATATGTGGGATACTCCCCAATAAACAATCATAGTTACTTAGAATTTAGCAAAATGAATAAACTTGTAGCTGACATTAGAAACATTTATTTCCAAATTTTTGTATTTAACTTAAATGTAAGAAGTATTACTCAAAAGAAATTAGAAAAACAAAGAATTCATACCTGTTTTAGCTATTTTTTCTATTAAAGTGATATTAATACTTGCTGGTTATTCAAGAAGAATTCATTTACTTTTCTTATGTTTTTACAAACGCACTTAGTACTGTATAGCAAGAAGCTTTACAGAAACAATGAGGGCTGATTGTAGCTCTATATTCTTGTAATTACTGCTATGTATTTTGTTTTCATTGCAGTTTTTGTCAATATTTTTCATCCATAAACATTTCTTGTTGTTTCACATTGATTGGCGGGCCACACTGAGGGACTGGAAGGGCTGCTTGTGGCCTCAGCCTGCCAGTTGCCCAACCTTTATGTAGAAGGAAACATAATTGGGACACCTTTTTGGCCAAGGCAGTCATACATAGGTGTGTTTTGAAGCCAAGATAGTTGATGTGAATCTCTGACCACTGGTCATCAGCCACAATAAATATTTCAAGATGATATTGATTATTTGTGATTTTATTACTTTTACTGTCAGAATTCCCACCATGTTTCGAGTTTACTTTTGACACAACAGGTAGTTGCATACAGCCTGAAGTCTAGTGGTATACTCTAGTAATGTGTAGTATACAGGCAAGTATAAATACAAAAACGCTCTTGGTGCTAATGGATGCAAGCATGAGCCCAAGGACAAACTGCAACTAAATCTTTGGCTTTAGACAAAGACACACCCATTACAAGGCCACGTGTTAAATAGTTATTCACAAAAAAGTGAGTACAAGCATCTAAAATAGGAACGACATCTGCACTGCACACCAAAACGCTTTGTGCTGGGCGTAGGGCAGGGCTCTCGGACTTAATCTACAAAAACAGACAAAATCCCTCTCCATTTGATTGTTTGAAGTTGAATTTTTGCCTCTCGGTGTGGCTCTCTAATACACACTCTGTACCGCTTAGAGCCCCATCTCTGACTGTGTGGTGATAAAACAACCCAAAAGCTCCTTTAACATTTCCTCTCACTCCAACCTTCATCCCGGGAAACGCTGTGTCAACAACCCGTCGCCCACCTGTTCTCCATGATTCTACACTCCCATCAGTCAGTTGTCAGCGCTGCCATCACAACAGAGCACACACTCACGGCGTATCCTCAGAGCAACTCAGAGTGTCTCTCACGGGAAGTCTGAGGTGAGCAGAGGGACGGGGATAAAGGGACGTGTTCAGAAAAAAACCTAGTGACAGGTGCAGAAAGTTTAGCTAACAGAGTGAAGTGATGTGAAAAAGGTAAAGCTAAGCAGTGCATAGACAGAGACTTCGAGAATTACTTTAATAATGTCCCAATAGTAAGGCAAAAAACTCTCAATGTTTCCCCTGCAGTTTATTTTGGGTGTTTGCTTACCACCCCAAAAAGATCACCACTCCAAATGTAAGGCACATTTTTTAAAACCTGAAATTATGCAATATATGTCCACTTGCTTTATTTCAGCAAAGATGACACTCTTGCTCATTACGTGTAGTGATGAGAAGGTGAAGCATTATGGTGCATTCACTTTCTAATCACTGCACTGTTCTTAAAATATCAGCAGCTCAGTGTTCAAGGATGCTCAGAAACTGAATGTAAGGTGGGTGGTCTTTAGATGATCATTTATGATGTAATAAATAAATCAGCCTTTAAAAAAATAAACACCAAGTCCTGCCCACTCAAAGGCAGCAAAACTACTTTGGCCTCCCTCTCGCCTGATGGAACACATCTCTCCCCGTTATGTTGAACTTAGCTCGCTGCCATCTAGAATTATAAAAATGCAACCCTAGAAGTAGAACCAGCTAAACTGTGCTGTATCATCAAAGAAAATCTTGTGGATTGAATTGCATTAGGTCACTATGAAGCCCAGGACCCCAACCACATCAGGTACCCTATTGGCTCCAACAGCAGGGGAGAACAGAGAGATGGGCTCTGTATAGCACCATGTTGGATTAAGACTCCTCCCATGGTTTGCTTTGACTGACATCTGTCAATCAAAGCTATAGCAACCACGCCCGCACAGTCCTGAGAAATCATCCTAACTGTAAAAAGAGTTGTTTGAGGACAAGATTTTCTAATAGTTAGAGGTGGTTTTTCTATTTCACTTTTTTGAGGGTGCTGAATGACAAATTGAGTTTTGATGTTGTATTAATTTTTTTTTTAATTCAAGTTTGTCCCAAGACCCATGAGGAGAGAGAGAACCACTGACGGCACATTGTTGGTCATTACTAAATACTAATGATTAAGTCTTCATGATGAATTGATCATATTAAGTTCTCAAAGTATTGATCTTTTAGGATTCTGGGGACGATTTATGTCAGTGTACCTCCTGTTAAGACGTCCGTTTTGTCTTGCTTTGTTTTGGTAGACCTTTGGCACAACCGACTTGTCCTTCCACCAGCAGCATACTGATCTTAATGTGGTCTGAATTTAATTTTGCTAAGTATATAAATATATCCACATCCCAAATAAAGATTAGCTAAATCATCATTTAAAGACTGTCCTACTGACCAAACACAGTAATTTCCATAAATTGTGTTATTGTAGCTCAGTTTATCTGCTTGACAACTTGCATACAGTGTGATTTAATCAAGTAAACTTATCATTGAAACCATGGTTTCTGTCACTGGAAAACAGACAATTGGTGAAGGCCGAATACTAACTTTGTACATAAGCTCACCTGGTTCCTCTATTTTTTCCTTTCAGTTTGAAAAACTGTGGATCTGGTCCCCTACAAGTATGAATGTTACAGCATGATGAGAGCTGCAGATTGCAGAGGCATGCATACAAGCTGCTGATATCCTGAAGTGATTTTTTTTCATAGTCACACTCTTAGTTTATCCAGTTTGATGACCGAGTTAAATTCAGACCTGTTGACTCTACAGCCACAAAATGACATATGTCCTTGTGGCAATGTAAATTGTGGTCATATTCGCTGCAATAATCGACCCTTTGTCCAGTTTGGTAGTGGCTGTTCCTCTTGTACAGCAAGCTGGTTGAAGCTGCTGATGGAAGGACACACTGGCTGTGCTGTGTACTTAAGTAGTGCCTAAACAAAGCGGCTTGGTAGTGAAAAAGTAAGTTGTTGTAAATGTTTTGAATGTAGCATGCTGTTTTCGTTGCTTGTTTTCACCTAAAATACTTTACGGCTTGCTCTCTATAAAACACAAAATAAAACTGTCCTGTATAGTTAATCAGAAAAATAATCAGTTCACCACAAACACCGCTCTCTGAACTGTATCACCACTCTGTGATCAGGAAATCCACCATGATCACAGAAGACCCACCACATCCCCTATATCAATATTTTCAGGTGTTACAAGTCCCATCGGGCCGTGATTTTATCTGTTGCTGTACTTCTTAATCATGCTGGTAATCATCTTTTTTCCTAAGAGTTTGAATGTGTCTTGAGAGAGCTAGATGTGTTGTATTAATTGTTGGAGCTGTTTTCAAAGAATAATTTCAGTTTCTTGTTGGGACAAACAATAAAGTACCTACCTACCCACCTACCTACCCATCCATCCATCCCTCAGAATTATGCAGAGTCATACGGACCATCTACAGCAATGTACAACTCGAGCTTCCTGGTGGTTCTCTCTGTACAGATGCAGAGCTGATCTCTGTCACTGTGGCTAATGTTCAGGCTAATGCCATGTACTTTATAAAACCATGCCTCGGAAATCTCAAACTACCCCTTTAAAGTGAACTGAGTGAACTGGCCCAACACTGTGCATGGAGTGGTTTTAACAAACGGGCCACTTTAAATCAGCAATTTCATCATGTAGCAGAGCAGGAAAATCATTTTGATTCTTCTTGTAATGCACAAAAATTCTGGGGTTGGGTTTGTTTTTTTATTTGCATATCTCCTCATCCCTATTTTCAATGTCATGTGGTGCCTGAAAATCCATGATGTGGATTAACAAAAACATAAACCATGTATTTTTGTTCAGTTGAAGGATCAAAAGACCTCTGACTGAAAGAGATTAGGTAGGTCCTGCTCTGCTTGTGATTGCTGATAGATTAGATAGTATTCAACCAAGGAATGTAATCCTTTCTCAGGCAGGGGACTGAGCGGGCTGCAGGGTTGGACAGGGTTACTGCTCCACCTCCAGCCAATCGTAGCAATGATGATGATAATGTTAAACCTGAAAGTCAGCTTGCTCTCAAGCTCCCAAAAGCCTTTGCAGTGCTGTGATCAACTCCGTCTTTTCACATCTGACAGGGCGCTGTGGATGCTGCAGACTGTCAGAAACGAGAGCAGGTTGTGTTGATGCCTCTGAGACGTTTGGATATCAGAAACTGCAGCTAAACTGTCTGGTTGCTGTGAGATTTTGATTTTTCTTTGAGTTAACAGGGATTGGATGTGTTTCTTTCACTCGAGGCGAGTCTCTCATGCACAATGGCTGACAAAGTAAGACTTTCAGAGACTCTGCTTCTGTACCTTCAGAGGCGTTTTCCCTCCTCTTGTCTCTAATCGCTGCTCTCTCCTGGCTGCATATTCAGCTTATTTTTCTTCTGCTCTTGCTTTCTCTGTGGTCATCTCGTTTCAAAAAGAGACCATTCGAGGATGTGCTGTTGCCATTAGCAGGAAAGATTCCTCTAAGCTGAGACATCTGCAACACGGCATCACTCATTTGTTCTCATTTGACTTCTCTCCGTTACCCGCAAAGTAGAGGTGGCACAATCCCCACGGGGGCAACGTTGCATTTTCACCTTGATTGCTTTTGGCTTCCTTATTTAACATGTTCAGCAAGCAGCAGCAGCCACAGCAGAGGCAGAACAGACAGAGCAGCTGTCACACACTCGAACCAAAGAGCGCTGCTTCAAGACTACATACACTGCTGCTGTTTGAAGACCATCCATAGACTTTAGAATTAAAACAATCACACGTTTTTGTGCCAATGCTTAGAGGACTGGAAACATAACAAGGGTTCGGTTGGAGGCTGTGAGTCATTCCTGTTAGCAGGTAGTTTGGATTGTTCTGGACTGCTTTTCATCACATTTCCTGCACAGAAGGACTCTTGCTGAGAGAAGGATTTGAGCTTGAAACACATCCCAGGATTTGTTTATTGCTTCAAGTAAGTCTGATGATTCTGCACATTCTGATTCAGTGCAATAACACTGTTTTTAATTAGTTATAACTAGAAGGACTGGGACAGAAATTCAAGTTTTTGAGATTTATCATAATATTTTCGAAGAAGATGTAGGATAAGACTGTACTGGTTCTATCAATAAAGTTCATGGTGATGTTGAAAAAAAGAAAGTAAGCCAGGGAGATGCACCCTGAAGCAAGACAGAAGGGTTAGTCATATGTGTTGAGTCTGAAGTCAGGGTTCATTATGCGGCAAAGCTTTGAACTCGACTAGATCACTTTGGTAACTCTCACTGGACTCATAACTTGGTCAGGACCAGCTTTTGTCTAGGCTTATGGCTTAAAATTCGCAATAATGTGTCATCATTTTGGCAGATTTTTGATCCACATTGTGTCTGTGTAGGTATGTATTTAAATATGAAAAGTGAGAGAAACTTTAATTTAAAATGTCTGCTGAGTCAAATATGGCAACAGTAGCACACTGGTCGTGTACAGTGCCATAGAAATATTGCTAAAGGCAGTATTTCACCTTTTCAAAGTTGGGGTCACGTTGGTTAAAATTGTGACATTTCTAAGACAACAGGAGGGTTAATGTTCTATATCTGAACAGACTGTATGACTCTGCAAACTCTTCTTTAAAAGTGTGGATTAAGACTTAAATAATTTACCCAAGTGGTGTATTGGGATTTTTTAGTAAAATTCTCATTCAACACCATTAAACTCTGTCACAGATTCTGTTTATCACACAATATTTATAATAAAAACCATACATGTATGTTGAATCCTCTTCTGTTTTGGGACCAAGAAAATTGCAGTAATTCACCAGTTTATGTTGATTTATAATGTTGTTTCAATCAAGGCTATTGTTTTATTATAAATTACCTCTCAAAGCCCACCTGCAGCACTTCATGGCCCACAACAGCGCCCCAGCCCGCAGTTTAGGAAGCACTGCTTTAAAATATGTTGAAGATTAGACAATTTAGTAAAATAAAAAAATGATGCTTTATGCTCTGCACAGCATTATGTTATATCCAGTAATGCCAAGAATGTGTTACTTACTCTAATATGACCACTTTTTTTAAGTGATCTAATGCGTTACTATTTCCAAACCAGTAATCAGATTAAAGTTATTTATTCAGTTCACTGTGCATTACTATTTTTGTCTTGTTCCTTAGTAAAAAGATATATTTACTTTCTTCTTGCGTCTAGGGGAGTGACATCACGTATGCAACAAGTCGCGCTTTGTGTCGGAGCCATCGACACAAACGTAAACAACAGTGGAGGGATGAGAGAGATGTGCATTTTGAAAATGTATACATCTAGGTGATTCTCCATTCTTTCCAACCCATTTCTCTACCTCAGGTCATTTCTGATCAGAACCTTCCAGTAGGACAGCATCAGATGAGGGAGAGCTGAATCATTTCTGATTACACCACTGTGTATTTTGGGAATTTCACCAATAGTTTTTTTTAATGTATGTGTGTGTATTTGTCACAGAAAATAACAGCATAAAAAGGTTTTATTTTGGCGAGCATGTCAGGTCACTCCTAATCTTTTGGGGTCACACTTTTTAATCTTTCAAAACCATAGTGTAATCCCATGATTTCTGTGAGCCATGGATTTGATATATTTTACTGCTTTTGATAAGAATTTTTTTTAAAAGAAATTAAATGAAATCATCTGTAGTTCACTGCGTAGGTGATTGAGACATCCCTGATATGATAAAAGCCATGTTTCTGCAGGATCTTCATTTTAACAGCTGATTGATTTATATTTCAAAGTTGGATTCAGTTTTTTGTTATGTGGTGTGTTAAGAGTGACTGTGCCATTCCCAAACAGCTTGGAAGAGGAAATATAGCACTACCAAACTATCAAGGGTAGTGACTAGACTGAATAGCTTTGGCTTTGGATGTTCCAGATTTAGGGATGGGAATCAAAAAACAATCCCAGTTGAGAATGGACAATAACACCTTAAAGAATAAACTTTTAGTATTGTTGCTGAACAGTTCCCTCATCAACTCCTTCAGTTTTGTTCTGCATGCCTTAAAAACCAAGGACATCACGCTCTCATCCGAGACAGTCAGAGTACATGATAAACAAACAAGTGAAATTGTAATCATGGGTGTAAAAGTGGTCAAAATTGGGGCTCAGTTTCTGATTAAAGCAAAGTTAAGTGGGTTAAAACACCAGCAACTTACAGAAGCATTCATCTGTGCAGCAAAGCTATTTTGGCCAACTTTTGCCTGAACAGAAATCCACAGGACTCTATAAGGGAATGGTATTTATAAGCCAAAACAATAATGACATTGGTATGAATAAAATCTTATCTATTCCCATTGCTACCCAGGTTTCTGTTTAGCATTTAGTTGCACTCAGCTTCACTTCTTCCTGCCAAAGGTTTACACTTAAGTAGTGTTTCTTACAATTTTGCCCATTTTTCCTTGAATCTCATTCATATTCTCATTTTTGATGAGAGTATCTGCATAATTACTAATGTTCAATAAGCCTTCTAGTTTTTAAAATCTGAGTAATCCTGATCCAGCTGTATTCTCAGTCAGGCTTTGTTAGAGCTCTTTCCCCTTTAAGGCTCACTCTCCTCATGTGGGCCCAGTCAGCTCTGATAGGGTGAGCCGTCTACTGCAGTTCAGTGCTGCTTAGCCTCATGTTGTCAACAGCTCTCCATCTCTGCTGTGCACCGTGCTTGCTACATTGAGACAATGAGCATAAACTGCTGATGAAACAATGAAAGGACAGCACACTGATTGGCTTTTTGGGGGGACTGGGTGAATAAGCAGTTTCAAACAGCTTTTGTTGCTGTAAAGAGCGGAGAGGGAGAAGTTGCTGCAGACTTTTTGTCTTGAGCCTAGAAGTGCTCTTATCATTCAGAGTAGACATGTAATATGCACCTAAGGATATATAAAGCACAGAAAACACAAGATGGACTATTTACTGTATGTAAAAGGCAGATGGAACTTTGTTAAGAATAAGGGTCAATCCCAATTGTGTCCCTTAGCTCTCCCACTTCGTCTTACCCCTTTGTCTACTGCTCACTGGCTGTGTCGTAGGCAGATGCGACAATTCTTAAGCCACTTGGTTACATGATTAAAATATATGTATTTATGTTTAGTAGCAAAGGTTGAATTTCTGATACAAACATGAGTATCATTACTATGAAAATAAATAATTATGCTTAATTACTTCCATTTATGTTCTTCCTTCGGTCTCCGCTCTGCCATCGTGTTAGCGGGCGCAGTGTATCATGAGAAATTTCTCATACCTCTTCCTTTCAAGTGAGGTCCTGGTTTGTTTCGTTTCAAGGGCTGTGTAGCCCTTCCCCTTAATCTTGCGGAGATTTGGGATACCCCTTCACTAGACGTGAACACCCAAAAACAAGGGCTAAGGGTGCAATTGGGATTGACTCTTAATTTTGGATAAGGCTGCATGATGGTGCTGCAGACAGTGCTGTTGCCTCAGAGCCAGAAAGTTGCTGGTTTGACTCCTGGGACGGGCGAGGCCTTTCAGTGTGGAGTTTGCATTTTTGGGAAAGACTCCAGCCCCCATATGACCCTGAAGGGGCTAGCGATATAAATAATGGATTGAAATTTAAGGTACATCTTTCAAAATTTTGGTGATTGAGACCCACTGTTGTTCATTTCAAAGCTTCGTGTTTTCATTTTACAAACAAAATATTAAAGTTCTTGTTCCTGTCATGTGGTGAAACCACTGTTGCCCACCCTAAACAAAATGGTATTATCATCTCTGTCCTTGTTGCCCGCTGAATGAGGCCTTGTACACTCTCACAGTAGAGGGTTTCTAAAGTTAGCTCAGAATAGGGCAAACAGCAGTTAGGAGGCCTGCAGTTATTCCCACAGCAGGAATGTACAGAATGGTACAGCAGCCCTTGTCTGTATTCCCACGGTGAGCCCTGCAGACTACGTGGCTCTCTATCGTTGGTCAATAGGTGAGTTGTTGTAAACCTGGTTTCCTGTGTTGCCATACATAGCTATGTTTTCACCGACATCACGCAAACAGTTTGCTGTATAAGGAGCAGTGATGAAGGACATGTGTTATTGTGTGATGCATGACTCAATGCTTGCAGCAGCCTGTCTGAACCTATGGTGTCCTATATAACCACTTCATACATAAAGTAAGACTGTACCATGCATATCAGCTGCTCTTTAGTCCTAGGGCACAGTTATGGAGCATTTTCCTTGTTTCCTTTTCTTGTGCTCCTCCATATTAACCAAAATATTCGATGATTCCCACATTTTCTCGGCTTAAATGTTACGTCTCTGCCATCTGTATCTTTTTTCCTTCTGTTACTAAGGAATAAATGCAAATCTAAGATCAGTGGAGTGTGTCAAGGCAGGGCTGTGCAGAGCTCAGAGGTATCTGCAGAGAGGCTGTTACAGTAGCAGTGGCAGCTGGAGCAATGGGGCAGTGATGCACAGAGGAATAGTTGTGCTGCGACACCTCTCTGTTGCACTCACTAATGGCAGGTTTAGATCTGGCAGCGTTAGTGCTGCTGTGGAAATTTACTATTGCATGCATGTTTAATATATTTAGCCCTTTTAAGGTAACATGTTTTAAGGTAACAATGTCTTAACCACATATTTAGCTACATATGGCCTTTTTCAGGTATCAGCCTTGGGTTCACGTATCACCTATGACCTTAAGTCATAAGTGTCAACACTAGATGTTCTCCATACAGTTATAATGCTTATGCTACAGGGGGCCACACAGATATGCAGAGGCCCAGATGTCTGACCTTGGCTCAACCCTAACCTTTTGGGGATCTGTTGGTCACATCTCTAGGTATCAATTGTTTACGTCTAGTCTTCCTGAAATGTCTCCAACTTTTTGTATGTTATGTTTTCCACACACATATTCTCACGAGAACTCACATGCACTCACATAGGCCACACACTCACCACTATATGCGCACACACTGTTTACTTCATACAGGCACTTCACACACACCCCATGAACACACCCTTACACTTCATGTCTTTAAAATAATGTGACTGTATGCTGAGGGTCAGACTTCCTCTGCAGATGGTGGACTGCCCATCTCAATTTCTTTGATTGTCTCCTGACTTGCAAGCCTGTATTTTTATATCCATGATTTTAATCCTATGGGTGACAGAGTGGTGCAGAAATGATGTATTTTTGTTGTCCAACCCCAAAGTAAGCATTGTGCTGTTTCCGCTACAAAAACGCCAACAAGATTCATTGGTTGTCTTTTGGATTATAGCTGAAAATAATCACTGTGGAAAAGAAGGTTACAAAACTTTCAAATTCTTTTTCTTCACCAAGAGGTTGTGTTTTTCATGTGTGTTTTGGTTGGTCAGTATAACTCAAACTGGTAAAAAAAAGAAAGATTTTTATGAAATTTTCATGGTATGTTGGTCATGGAACAAGGACCAAGTGAATTGATTTTGGTGGTGATCCAACGCAGATCCAGGATTATTTTGTGATGATTTGTTTATTGTGAGATAGGGCAGTCCTCCACATTTTTGACCATTTTGGAAATTTTTGAAGTGCCTTGGCTCTCGAAGCACTTCTAGTTCACCTCGATAATCTTCACAGTTGAACAGTTGAAACTTTTTTATGATTTTTGTAAAAACATAATCGACAAATTAAAAAGTGAAATCAGGCTGATATAAAAGTACAACATGGCAGTTTTTTCTTCTTGAATCAGAGCTAGTGTATTCAGTGATTTAGCCCTCTGTTTTCTTATTTAAGACATTTTGTGGGCACTATTGAAAAGATGAGAAAATGTCATCAGTCAAAAGTTTGGGACTAGTGATGCACCGACTGTGACACTTAGGGCTGATTCTGATGCTTACGATAATGATTTTACCTGACACTAACATTGAAAATAACTTTTTTTTTATCCCATCTGGTCATTTAAACAGATCTAATTCTGACCAACGGGTCATTTTTACCGCTCTAAATAAAGAATCTTCTCTAGATCAGACATTAGGGATGCCAGATTTCAGCACTGAATTGCTATGACAGTTTTTGTAAAAGGGTTGCTATCGGAACAGTACCAATGTTGAACTAATGCCATCGTGCATCCCTGGTTAGGATGCATGAAAAAGGCTTCTCTTTAGGGACCAGGAGATATCACTATTTTTCTGCTCTACAGTTTTTCTTTAGCAGACACATGCTTTTAATTGTGGTATTGAAGGAATTAAAAAAAGAAAACTTCTGTCTGCTGAGAGAAACAGGTGGCCAGGGACAGATTTTAAAGCAGCACAACAGATACAGAAACACAGCGAGCAGGAAGTAGCACTTCTTCAGCCTCAAACATACTAACTTCTGCTCATTTGTGTGAAGTTCTGGACATGTTTCTGGGCCCGTGAAAGTTTAATCTTAGTAAAACAATTGGAAAATAATTTCTTATGTCTCTGTGGATCGGTTTTGTTTGCAGCTTTCTGGTGCCCCCTCTCTTTCCTTAGGACCCTAATGATGTATGCTGCCTTTTTTCACACTCGGTTGACATTGTTATGTTTTGCTATTTTTGAATGCTGTTTGAGAGAGGGAGACCTAAGACCACAACGATTTCATATTCTATAGAGGATTCAGTCTTCTCTCTCCGTCAGTGTTGTTGGTAATATTTTAAATATTGAGTATATTCTTTTAAACTGAGAGGTCGGACAATTGAGGGCACTAAGCACCAGTGTTGGGCAGTAACTAGTTACCTGTAACATATTACTGGAAAAATAGGACTTCTTTAGGGGACTAGTTAAGTGATAACAACTTCTAGAACAGTAATATAATTGCAGTTAATTTGTTTGTCCATCTAAGAGCACGATATCTCACAGAGCTCTCAACAAATTTCGAGATTTTTTTCAGGAATTGTTGGTGATGGCAGAAGGAAGAAACATTTTGATTTTTGTGGTGATCCAAATACAGATACAGATCCAGGTACTTATAAAGGATTTGATAACATTGCGAGAGAGAGCAATTTTCCACAGTTTTGCCTTGGCATAGGTTTGTGATCTCTGAACACTGCTCGTTACTTGTTGCTCTTGGAGGGCTGCTATCATGATGGCATGTACACCATCATGTACGGAAATATGAGTGTGAGGAGGAGCTGTGAAATATGAAACTAGTGTCAAGATGAGCTATAGCTTGTGAGCTTGTGAATGCAGTTTCTTCATGTTTGTTGCAGTTACAATGTGCATTATCCATGTGCATGTGTAAATGCAGAGTGTTGGATTTCATGGCAACATCCCAGAGGGGTCATTAGCCTCAAGGCATGCAGACAAAGTGAGAACCAGAATAAAGCCACAGCCATGTATACTGTGGTGAAGTAACGCTCCTGTACACGTGCACACAGAACACATGCCTTAATTAACACAAGGAGATGTTTTGTCTGCTCATCACACGTTCCCCAACACATTTGTTGTCACCGCCTCTGTCAGCTACTCCAGCATATAATTTCTGCATGTGCTTCACTTTGGATTTGTGAATGAACCAGAGGAAAGCTAGAGTCCAGGAGCAGATCATGAATAATGCAGTGACCCTCATTTGTTTTTCCAGCTGAGTTTGAATGACTAATGAGCTGTAATAAGATTTTAATATCTGTGGGGACACATTTCTATGTAAAGAAGAAAGAAAAAGTCACTGGTGTTAAAGTGGTCCAACACATACTATCTTTATTATAGTGGCAAGTTTATGGAACTCTTCAGATATACACTCACTTGTCACTTTAATAGTTACACTTTGCTTGTGTTTCAGAAATGCCTAAATCATGACATAAATACAACAGTCCTCAAAGATTTTGCTCCATATTGGCATGATACCTTTATACAGTTGCTGCAGATTTGTCAGCTGCACGTCCATGATGCTGATCTTCTGTTCCAACATATCCCAAAGGTGCTCTGCTAGATTGAAATCTGGTGACTGTAGAAGCCACTGTAGTACAGTGAACCCATTGTCATGTTCAAGAAACTAGTTCAAGCTTTTAACTGTGTGACATGGTGCATTATCCTACTGGACGTAGCCATCAGAAGATGGGTACACTGTGGTCATAAAGGGATGGGCATGGTCAGCAGCAGTATGCTGAATTAGTACGAAGGGGCCCAAAGTGTACCAAGAAAATATCCCTCCACACCATTTCACCACCACCAACAGTTGTTGAAACAAGGCAGGATGGATCCATGCTTTAATGATGTTTACACCAAATTCTGACCCTACTTTTTTTCATACTTTTAATATTTATAGATGACAACAATACACACAGGTCCAGACCTTGACAAATACAGACAACATTAACATGTTCACATCACCACCACATAGAAAGGAGATCAGTGCATGCTCAAACTTAAATAAATATTCAGTTCACTGTGAAAAGGTTTAAATTGTCCTATACAGGGGTAGATCCGGTTTCAAAAACAAGGCAGAAACTTAAACAACACTTCTCACATTGACCAGATTTAACAATCAATCGAACAAAATTAAATCAAATCAGTATTCACACAGATAAGTGCCCCCACATCTGCTTCCAAACTTAATGTCATTTAATGAGTCACTCCATACCTAGAAGATTAAAAAACTGAAATATCAATGTTTCTATGAGAAACATTTTGGTTTGTAAATTTTCCAGTTTGACAAAATCATTCTTATGACAGCCAGGAAGGCTAAACCAACTGTCTTTCTCTCTTGTCTTGTTTTTAATTGCACAGTCCTGTGACCCAACAGACACACAATTTTAACATTAATGATCACTGAAATTAACTCACAGATTTCTGTCCAAAATAACGACTGCAGGGCAGAGCCATAACATAACTAACATAACTGACCCTGAATGCAGAAATGGAGACTCATCAGATCAGGCAACATTTTCTTGTAGCCTGTGTGAATTGTGGCCTTAGTTTTCAATTCTGAGCTGATGGGAGTAGCAACCAGGGTGGTCTTCTGCTTCTGTACTTCAAGATTCAGCATCGAGAAATCTTTTGTCACATACCTTGTTTGTGTTGAGGGGCTGGTTTAATTACTATTGTCTTTCTATCATCTTGAATCTCTCAGGCCATATCCTCTGATCTTTGACATCGACAAGGCATTTTGACTCAGAGAACTGCAACTCTGGATATTTCCTCTTTTTCTGACTATTGTCTGTGAACGCTGGAGATGGTTGTGTGTGAAAATCCCTGTGGACTGGCAGTTTCTGAAATACTCAGACCAGCCTGTCTGGCACAAACAACCATGTCACTTAAATGAGTTTTCTTCCCCATTCTGAAGCTTAATTCTAACATAAGTAAGTCATCCTGAACATGCCCACATGCTTAAATTCATTGAGTTGCTGGCATGTAATTGGCTATTTGTGTTTACCAGCAGCTGAATGGTTGAACCTAATGAAGTGGCTGGTGAGTGTTCTGTCCTCTTAGAACATTTGAAGACACAATTCTATTTAACTTCATTATGGTGAAATCAACTGGGCGACACATTGGTGCAGCAGGTAGTGCACATGCCTCACAGCAAGAAGGTTGATGGTTCGATCTCCATGTTAAAGTCTTTCTGTGTGACGTTGGCATGTTCTCACCATGCATGTGTGGGTTCTCTATGAGTATTCTGGCTTCTCCCCACAGACCAAAAACATGCTGATTAGGTTAATTGGTTCCTCTAAATTGCCCTTAGGTATTTGTGTAAGAGTGAATGGTCTTTTGTCTCTCTATGTGGCTGTGTGATTGGCTAGTGACTGGTCCAGGGTGTACCCTGCCTCTAGCCCAGTGTCAGCAGGGATAGGTTCCAGCCCCCAGCGACCCAAACATGGGCAAGTAGTATAGATGATAGAGGATGAAATAAACAGACCAGATACAATAAAACAACATTGAAATACTTAGTAGGCCTGATACAAGGAGACCTTAATTGTTCCGTTATGTGGCAGAGAGCATAGCCTAAATAATGAATTCAGAGTTGTTGAAAACATGGCATTCAGCTGCGCTAAAATGACTAATCACCTCAGACCAGGTCAGTCAATCAATTAAAAAAGATAGGGCCCTCGTGGGAAGTGGGCCTTAAAGTGACAGACACCCTAATAGAGCATCTCGAACAGAGAATGCATACAGCTGGATCAGGGGACTTATTATTGGGAATCTAGTGTTTTGTTTTTTTTGACATTAAAGATTGTGAACATACTCTACCAGTCCTCAAATCGAATATTAACACTGGTTAAGGCAAAAAAATGAGCTCTTACATGGTCTTTGATGCATTAAGAGGGAATGAAATCTCCTGAGTGGTTCAGTCAATTAGCTAAAAATTGAGAAGATCCTACTTTGACTGGTGAGCTTGTCTTATGGCTGTGTGTTTATGAGGCACTTTAAGGTTGTCTGGCCCTTTACAAAATAAAGGAATGCCCTTCAGACCCCTTTTTAACCCAACATGTCATTATTATTTTGTTGGAAAGTGGGAGAAATGTAGTAGAAAAGTGTCTTATGAATAATACATACTCAACAGAAGAATAAATGCAGCGACTCACAGTTAGCCTCTGTTGGCTTTCATCCTTTCTGACTGCTTGCCTTCTGACAGTCAGACAAAGACAGAATAATTGAAAGCATATTTTAAATAAACCAGGCTCCTGGCTTTCACTGAACTTAAAAATATTCATCCTAATAAGTAATCTTTTTTGACATTTGTCTTTGGTCTCCTCTTAACCCTGCAACAAGCCCTTTATTACATTTACCTTTATTACTTATCATTTAAACCCATGTTTGAAACAAAAGTTATGATGTAGAAAATCAGATTTACAGCCTTTTATGTCCACCGTGCTGTGAACATCACACAGAAGCAAAACTCTGAATCATTTATCAGTGTTCTGCTCTCTGCACACTGCATTTTTCTCACCTTTCTTAGCACACACAACCACAGACAGATGTACACACACTAGCAACACCCATACAAGCATAATCACACCATTAATTTGGGAAAACAAACAGGTCATATCCTGCCTGACTGTGTTCTGTTATCCTGTTGTTTATAGTGCATTACAAATGAGGAAAACCAGTGAAAAATGAAACACTGCTCTCTACAATGAAGAAGTGAAAATATGGTAAAATATTGTTCAAGTGAATTATCAACATATTTTTATTCTACTTATCTTGTAGATTTGTTTTTTGGCTTCATTTTCTAAGGATATAGACATAGTAGGAATCAAGAAAGAGAGAGAGGCATGCATAAAAGGAGCCATGGTTTGGACCTACACCCAATCCAATCCACTTTATTGAAATAGCACAATTTTAAAAACAATAATGTTTACCAGAGTACTGCACAGTGGCTATAATCAGAAAAAAATCGAATTAATTGAAAAGAGGCAGAGACAAACCCAAACAATAAAAGACAAATATAGAAGATATATGAAACACATAGGAGATCAAAATACATAGTAGAGACACAAATTAATAAATAGATAAATAAATAAATAAACACATATATAAATAAATACATAAACTAAGCCACTCAGTGAAGAATGAGTAAAGGATGGTTGTCCAGATGTTGAAGTAATCTGATCCCAGATAGAGGAGAGAAAAATACTTGTAATATTTTGAGAATAAAGAAGACTGTGTGTTATTAATAGTCAATTTAAGATCTGAGTGGACAGCTGTGAAGAAGATTTTTCTTTTAGCTATTATTTTGAAATAAGCATTGCTTTCTTAATGAGAACAGAACAACACCAATAATAAGAAATATGTTTATTTAACTCTGATAGAGTTTTTGTTTTATTATCTCTTATGTTTGCTATTTTGTTAGCTGCCTCTGATTACACATGAGGGTGTAAATGCAAATTTAAATGTTCTTTATTTATACGGCCCCTTACTACAACCCTTTCGGTGAACCGAAGTTCTTCGCAATAGATAGGAAAATAAAACGAAATAAATAACAACAAAAAAAGCAATAAAAAGAAGATGATATGAAAATATAGAACCTAGTTCATATTTGAAGATATTACAGTGAAAAAAATACACATTTATAAACTGTATATATACACATAAAATGTGTTTGCCAATACCTGAACACTGCTGTCAGTGGAAAAAAGGTTTAACCCTTTGCCTACAAAACATATAACTCAATTTAGGGCTGAACAATATTTAGGAAAAATAATATTACAACATGTCTTGTCCTGCAATATTTTGTGCTTTTTGATAGAACACTTCTGTGTGAGTTTCTGTTTAAGTCCAAAAGCTGAAAGGGAATATGTAGTCATTCCCAGAGTCTACAGAATAAGTTTGTCTGATGGAAATCAAGCTTTAAGTGTTTCAGAAACAAAGGTCACAAACTGTTTTTACTTCAGCTGGCTCACAGAACATCAACTTAACACTCATAACTACTGCAGATGGTGAATATTGTCCACACATTACTGCTGTCTTGTCTGTTTCCATTGTTTTTCACAAAGCCTGAATATTCTTTGACTGGAGATTATGGATAATAAGGGGAGGGCTTGTTTTTGCCAGTCTAAGCATATTTTGTGCTCAGGCAAAAGGGTCCGTGTAGAAAATTGAATTAAATCAAAGTTCTGCGAACAAGCATGATCGATACACATTCATACAAACCGAATGAAATGCATACACCGTTACACCCCTATACAGTGGCCAAAGATACTGAACCCTCTTTGCCCTTTCTTCTTAGTGAGCTGTCCAATATAACAGGTCACAGAAGCATCAAGGGTGAACATGATTGCTATTAAGAATTGTTCGGGAGCTTTTAGGCCCCTCTTCTGATTAAAAGTGTTGATTTGGCACCAGTGTTGCTGATAAACTCAAACTTTACCAAATCCTGCAGCTTGGAGAACTATAACCTCAATATATGGAGCCAGAGGCCAAACCACAGTGCTGTCTGTGCCTCACTTTGTAACATTGGAGGTCAGATTGACTTGAGTGTAAGCTGTCTTCAGTTTTTATATTTGTTGCAGAGAATTCAACTTGCAAAGATACTTTGGTTATTGGATTTGGCTGGCTCAAGGAGCCTTTTCACTCTTCCAAGTTCTACCTGCCACGTTTTTCAGCACTCAGTATGGCAGAGATGGAGGTTGGTGCTGAATCGTGGTGCTTTGGACCATTTCTCTTCCTTTCCCTTCTCTCTTTTTCTCACTGAATGTGTGTCTGATTTTTGGGAGACAGAAAGATAGAGAATGACAGAGAGAGCGTACATCAAGTTTTGACAGAGACTAGGGCTTACACAGTACTGGACAAAATGAATCGAGTTATAGACTATAGAAGGCCTCAGCTTGAACAGAGATGCATACTGATCAGAGCACAGTCAGGATTTATCCCAACAAATTCTTCACACTGACACTAACTGAAATGATTAACATGGACATAAATTCATCAGTTTTGATAGAACATGATATACAAACATTACCAAATAATAAATGTTTCTCTTTTGTACTCCTTTATGTCTGCAGGAAACGAAGCCCATCAGCATCCAGGGATCCAAACCAAAAATACGACCAAAGGGAGGGGGGCGACCACTCACAGTATGCCCCGACGGACGGCGGTATGCCCAGATCACCGTCTGACTATGGGGATGGGGACCCCCGGCGGGCTCCGCGGGGCCCTCACATGTACCCAGATGTGGATGCAGCACGGATGGGCTACAGGGACCGGCGTGGTCCTGGACGCTGGCACTCACAGGAATACCCACTGGATCAGGACTTAGATGGACCCCCGAGTGAGTATGACCTCCAGCGGCAGCGCCAGGAGGAATTCCAGGCTCGCTATCGCAGCGATCCTAACCTGGCACGCTATCCCGTTAAGCCGCAACCTTACGAGGAGCAGATGAGGATGCATGCTGAGGTTGGCCGCCTGCGGCATGAGCGCCGCCATAGTGATGTCTCCCTGGCCTACACGGAGCAGGATGAACCGAGCCCCATCAGGCTGTCTCGGCAGCACCTCACTGAGCGCAGACCACCAATGATGGGACAGCGCTCCTACTCCGTTGATCGCTCTTCCCCTGGACCCATGGGCCCTGGCCTTGGAGGCCACAGAACCTCTAATCACAGCCCCCCTACACCTCACCGTAGCCCTGTACTTGGAGACAGATCCGGGGACCTTCGGAGAGGGGATCTAGGGGACCCCATGAGGAGGCAACAACACCATTTGGACCCCAGTTCAGCTGTTCGCAAAACCAAGAGAGAGAAGATGGAGTGCATGTTGAGGAATGATTCTCTTAGCTCGGATCAGTCTGAGTCGGTGCGGCCGCCACCCCCCAAACCCCACAAAACCAAAAAGGGAGGAAAGATGCGTCAGGTGTCGCTGAGCAGCTCAGAGGAAGAGCTGGCCACCACCCCGGAGTACACCAGCTGTGAGGATGTGGAGATAGAGAGTGAGTCAGTCAGTGAGAAAGGTAAGACGGCACTCAACACCAACTCACAGCTCACCGATTTTTGCACCTTTCTCTGTGAAGGATTTTTATTTACTGTTACATGCCTCGCAGATGTTCATTTCCAAGATGATTTTAATGCAATTAAGAAGTCATTTAATACTTATACTGAGAGAATTTGCTTATTTGAAAGATGACATTTATTCAGTCTTTGAATTTTAAAACGCAAATGTTTATGTCTGATGTGGATATTGATTCTTGCTGTTGTTTACATAGTTATAACTCTCAGATTACCCAGTCTACTGTCTCTTTTATGTGCTCTGTATGTTTCTGTGTTTTATGTGTATAAATGGATGTAGGGCTCATTATTTTCATGAAAAAAACGGATCTTTATCTCATTTTTATCAAAGAAGTACAAACATCTGGATTAACTTCTGACTTCTGAAATGTGATATCAGTTGTGTCTTTTGGTTGAAGGTGGTTTTCACACTGACAGCAGCTGAAAAATAACACAACTGTGAATGTTTCCTTTGGATCATTTTCACACTGCTGTATTTTAAATGAGACACAAAGGCTTGGCTGTCCTTATGTCATGCTCCTCCTACTGTGAGGATTGTTATTACATTGCCATTAGGAGCGGTTTCCCTCTGCATTATGGGAAAGTAGGTGGCAGGTTGAACAAACAACAAAACTAGTCAAGGTTTGAAGGAAAATGTCAAAAGTATTTCTGAGCTCATTATCGCTGGTATACTGATAGTGATACCAATATTTTTTTGGTCAAGAGTATGAAATCTTCTTTATACAATACTTGACCTCCTCCTTACTCTTTGATAATTTGTTTGTTAGAAAAAGATGTGAAACAACAGAAGACATTGCACTCTCTAATGTATGATACTGCCGATTTTTTAATGTAGACGTGATAATACGGTGAAGCATTAAGGTACATTCATACATTCTGCCAATATTTCAGCAGATATAAGAAGTATAAATGGTTGATATGTATGACTGATATAGCAGCTGTACATTTTAGCAGAAATTGTCATATCTGCCAATATTAATATCAATAATATAGTGTATCCCTAATTTATAACTTAAAAGTTAAAAACAAACTCAGTCCACAAAGAAGTGGGGATTTCATTACTTTCCAGTGTTTGTGGTGGACCACAGAGTATCATGGTAACTTTATATACCATGACACCAGTAGAATATGTTGGAAAAGAAACTGTCACAACTAATTTCCACATAGTCCCACTGCGCAGCACTCAGTGCACACACGCACTCCACAGCAAATCGCCCCCAGTCTCACAGCCTGCACCTTGATCTGTTTGTCATGCGTTTGCACCTTCACGCTAGAAATTCACAGCAAATTTGTTTTCATTGGAAGCCGCATCAACTCCAGAACCCATTTTCAAAACAGAGCGAAAATATTGGAAATAATATCAATGCCTTCAGCTAATCAACATCAGGCAGGAAATATAACCAGTTGTTTACATGCCGTGCTTCCTGTTGTCTCGTAAACTCACAGCCACCCTGTGAAGTTGTGGCACTTCAGATCTTTATCATCAGTGTTTCTAGCTTCCAAGGAAGCTTTAAATAAGCTTCCTGTGGGCGAGGATACGTGCTGTCGGTCAGAGCATAGCTGTGGTTCGGACATGACGCTCCACAGGTGAACTATGTTAAAATTTGGGGTCAGTGTTATATAAAAAAGGAGAGAGTAGCTTCATGGAAGTGAAGGTTCAGGTGATAAAAACTGATAAATGCTTGGGCTTGAACAAACTGAGCTAAATTCTGCTAAACCAAACGAGGATTTAAAGCAGCTGATGCAGGTGAGTTCTGTGATGCTCTGCTAACAAGACGGTCAGTAACATCAGCCTTTTGCTATTCTTTTGGTGTGACATGCCTCAGAACTAAAAGTGACCCGAAGGAACCCAAATAACTACTACTATCTGAAGTATTTTGCTACAGTTGAAATCAAAGTTCCCTGGTGTCAAAACTACTGGTTATCAATCAGTCAAACTTTATTTGTATTTTTCATACAAAGTATTGTAGCACAAAGTGCTTTACATAAAAAGAAAAGATAAAAAATAAAAAAAATAAAAATAAAAAGTAGAAAATTGAATAGAGTGGAAATCAAAAAAAAAAAAAAACCACCCATCCTTACAATCCACATACAGCATACACACACACTTACACACACACACAAAGACATTAAAAGGAGATTCTAACAGACAACAGAATTAGAGGACTGAGGAAACTCCATCTTGAATTAAAAAAGAGGAAACACAGGAGCTAAGACTAAAATGACAGTAAAAAATCATGATGATAAGAAATTAGATAAAAAATACTATAGGAAAAATAAATAAGTAAAAAAAGTAAATAAAATAAAGTTTAAAATGATAATATGGTAAAATGAGACTGCCAAACACCAAATAGTAATGAAATCTACTAAAGTAGGCTCATGGAAAGAAAATCGGTTAACAGAGAATAAAATTCTGAACAATAAATCTGAACTGAAATTGAGAAATAAAGCATTTAAAAAAATAATAAATAAATAAGATTAATAACAATAGTAAAAATAATCAGCTAAAAGTCAAACTAAAAAGGTAGGTCTTGAGTTTGCCTTTTATCCTTCTACAGTATTGTGATGACTTAACCGTCACCCTGTTTGTGCGGGTAGAAGGGTCGATTGCATTTTCACAACAAGGGAGTCAGTGGAAAGCAAGATGAAACCACTTCCTCTTCTAAGCAATCTCTGCGCAGATGTTTTGTTCTGAAACAGTTTCAGTACCTGTGTTCCCATATGTCCAATTGAACTAAGCCAAAAAGTGAAAGCCCTCTTGTGTCAGAACGGCTCTCCCGGTTGATCTTGGTGTGAAAACCACCTTAGTTTTTACTGTTAAAATCTTCTGAAATGAAAACAATGAGCCCTACAAATGTACAATGCTCTGTGGTATTTATGTGCGTTCTCTTCTAGTCTTCTCTAACAGCTCTCATGCATTTGAGGAGGAGTTCGGCTCCCTGATGAGCCTCCAGATGTGTTTTAATGTGAATGAACGCTGTTGTGTGTGACTGAGATTTGAAATGGAACTACTGCTCTCAGGACCCTCTTTTTAGCTGAAATGTAGCACCTTGGTTTCTCAGAAAGTTGACCAGTCTGCTCTTGAGTACAGTGTGGCAGTGACAGAGGATCAGGTCTGTGTTTGCTCTTCTTGTGCTCAACAGAACATAAAACTTTCAGTTTGAAAGAGGCCACATATTTAAGTCATGGTTTGGATCATTTTCAGGTCAGCAACATTATACAGTAAAAAAGGAAGTAGTAATTTGATCAGCTTTTATTTCTTCACGTTGAACTTTAGAAATGCTGAACATGCAACGTGCACGCACCATTCATTAAGCGTTCATTAAGTGTAGCTTGGCTCTGACTGCACCTGCAGGATGTGATGAGAGAGGCAGACAAAATAACAAAGCAGGAGCATAAGTGTAGGAGATGTTGACCCTATAGTGAATCTTGAAGTCTAAAAGCGTGTCACATGGTGGTTTGGATGTCCAGGGGGTTGCAAATGGCAATCTAGGGGCACACGTGGCCTTCTTCTTCATTCAGTGCCAGATAATTTCAGATTTCTAAAAAATTCAACCATTAAAGAGAAAAAATCTGCTATGATGTATTTAGGTCTGATTTGTCACCATGACAGCATTAACAAAGCAAAAATGTGTTATAACATAAAAAACGTAAATTATTTCTAAAGTAGCCTATGATAACTGTTTTATGAAAAGTTACTAGCTATTATTTGCTGTAATGGTAAAGTCTTTTACAAATCATTATTGGTGCATTTGGGGACAAAAGGAGGTAGCCCGTGTCTTTTGACATTGTACTGAAACTGTACTCAAAAGCCCCTTTAACTGGCTTTAATTCCAATTTTTACTCGTGTTAAGCTATATTGTTTGGTTTTAAGCTTGAAAATATGAATATAAATGGTGATAAATGCTTGATATTTACAGTTTTGCAAGTCAAGACCAAATACATCACTGTGTAATGTTGGCTGCTTGGTTAGAAAAGCATGCGGCTACAGTGCATGGCAGGCTGTCCCATCTTTTTTGCTGTCCAGGGATGGGTATTAAAAACTAACTCCAGACAACAACCAGCATAAAGAATCAATGACACTTGTCTTTATGCATAACAATTCCCCTATCAGTTCCTTTACTTTGTTCTGAGTGCCTTGCAAATCAAGGACGCCCTCCCCCTAAAAGAGGCAGAGAAACAATAACAACACAAATCGAAGATGTGATCATGAAGACAAAAAACAGAAGTGTTTAAAATGGTGGCTTATAAAAAAAAAGACTCAGCATAGCAACATGGCATTAAGAATCAAATGTACCATGAGTCTGACAATGTTGCCTTTGAAAACCTGTGTTGGCTGACTTTTTCCACTCAAAAAATACACAAGAATTGATGAGGGAATCGATTAAGAAGTGGCTTAATAATCAAAATTAATAAAGGCATTGGTATCAAGAAAAGTAGAACAGACAGTGTCTTAAAATGCTAGACCTATAGCTAAAGCTAATGTGGATTATTAAGTGTATGGCTTGCTCATGATTAAACTGTGAACATCTAGAACAACAGAGGTCAGAGGAAATATATAAATACATAAAGTTTACTTTTGCACCAAAGTCCGTGCCACATGCTGAATATATTTAAAGTAGAACAGAGGGGGAAATCAACTTGGTCTGCTCTGTTATGTAACTGTTCTCCTCACTAAAAGAAGCAGCACAGCACCGGTGCTACATTATTGATGTGGGAGTTTCCAGGTTTACAGGAAGCAATGGTATAAAAATAGGGAGAAAAGCGGGCTGTTTTGAGGGTCAGAGTTTTGTTGTTTCTGTCTGCCTCTGTCTGCCTCCTCCACAGGTCGGCCTGTGTGGGAGAGGGAGGAAAAATAAAGAAAGGAGTCGAACTTTTGACCCCAACAAGTATAGCTTCCCCACTGACGTCCCTGGACAGCTTATTATGTCGGGTTATCTTGGTTCTTTTCCTAGGTTTAATTGGCAGTTCCATGATTTTATGACACAATTAAGTGTGCTGTGATATGGTGCATGTAGAGAGGCTGATAAATGGTTTAGAAAATTCTACTGAACCATTTATTTGAAAGTAGAGTGTCCTTGTTTGCTCTGTGTCAGAGTCAACTTAATTATGTGATATCCACTGGAGAGAGGAACCTTCGAAGTGTGGTCGTGGATATGATTGTTTATTGCACTGACTTGAGTTAAAAAAAAGTTCAATAAACATTAGCCTGGAGTTGAAAAGACCATAGCAGAACCAAATTGTACAGGTGATTTAAGGTCTTACAAAATTCAGATTGCTTTTTGGCATTAAAAGCAGGGACTATTTTCTGCATGTATGTGATTTAACATGCAAACCAAGCTCTGTATCTATGTAACATGCCTCTGGGTTTATTTCCCTTAAATAGGAATTATGGTTGTTGAAATAGCTCCCAGCAGCCAAATAATGGCATGCTATGTTTCTTTTTTTTCTAGTTTTACGCCGTTGGATGTGTTTTTCATGTATTGTCTGTGTGATAGAGTGCTTCTACACACAAGACAGAATTTTGCAGTGCCAGAAGCTGCCTGAAACAGCTTGTTACTTCAGCCCTTCTGAAAAGACCTACCAGTGTTATATTCTACCATTGTTACATCAGCAGTTTGAATCCATAGGCTCGAGCTGACAAGCCTGGTGCAGAGCAGAAACTGTGTAATGCAGAGTTGTTGAAAACATGGTGCAGAACAGTGCTAAACTAATTCTAATTCTAAGATAGTTTCAATTCTAGTCTAATATATTTTAGTCAAAATTAAATTTCTTGTAAAAAATGCATCAAGTGATGGATCTAAAAAATTTCACAAAAACAACATGCCATTTTTACTTCTAGTTTCTTGGGTTGAACAAATTATGAATCAGCTACAATTGTTCAGAGATCACAAACCTTAACCAAGGCATTTTTGATATTGTTGGCTGAGTTATTATCAAAAATTTGTGCAGTGTTGTCAAATTTTGGATATGTGTCCAGATTCAGAGCAACACCAAAATCGAATCACTCCTTCCTTGTTCCATATCAACATTTCCCGATAATCTTGTCGAAATTTGTCAAAAACTTTTGATTTATTCTGCTCGCAGACAAAAAAACAAGCAAACGGACAAATGGCAGCAATAACATAGCCTTCTTGAGGGAGGTAATATTCAGTGACTATTATGGAAAGCATGTTGTTTTTAATTCTTACATGGCAGATGTTTAGTATTTTCTTGATCTGAAATGGACCTTAGTGCCACCCCTGAATGAGAGAAGGGTAGCATATGGCCCTTAGGCTTAAGGTGGTCCATCCTCCAAAAGAAACATTTGTGTTCCTGCATTTTGTTTTCTTTTATCAGACATATTCAAACAGTAGCCTTGTTTTCCTGTCATATCCTGACCTCTGATGTCCTCAGCCTGCTGTCCTCACGAAAGTTCTGTTTTGAAGCAAAAACAAAAAGGAGAGGAGTTCTGTAAAGATCTTGGGAGACAAGAAGGTAGTTTGTGTTTGTGTTTCCTTTTGTTTGTGAATTTTAAAAGAAGAGTGTTAGGTTGGTGAAGCTTCTTGCTCTGCTTTTGGACTCTGTGGGCAATGTGACCCAGAGTCATAAATATATTTGATTTTGATGACTCAAGACTGGAGAAGCTCTGACTCAACTGGACGCAGTAAAATAGTTGTACTGAAGGTGCAAACCTGAGGAATGTTTGGACAAATATTCGTCCGTAACAAACCTGGAATTGCATCCTGTACCAGTCCTTCAGAGGAGGAAGTTGGGGCCAAAATCTGGCATTAAATCATCTTAAGAGTTGTTGGCTTGAAGCTGTTAAAGTTGAGCAGCTCTCAGATTCTCTTTAACCTTTTTATCAATGATAATGATGTGAGGCTGATACAAGTATTTGCAAAGCAAACTTTTAGCTAGTGAGCATCCTGGGGCTTATGCACTCATCTTGACTGGGCAGAGAGTTGTGTGTGTGTGTGTGTAACAGCAGCCTAAGTAGAGTGTTTGTTATGCTCTAAAATCTCTGATACCCCCAGGGGTCTGCTGTGGAAGGAGGAGGTCTTGATGGGTTGAGAAGGAGGAGGAGGAGACTGGAATAGAGAGGGTGTGCCAGCTGTAATGGGCCTGGCTTGTGCCTGCAAGCACTGGAGACTGATTTATCACGATGGTCCTCTCCCTATGTTTTCCTCCATATTGATTCCTCTGACATGCAGTCTCATAATAGTGCCGAACAGACAGAAAAAAGACGCTGGCTGGCTAAGTAGAGCACAAGAGTGGACACGGTAACAGCACAGCTAAGTTGCATTCTTGTGCAACTCTTTTAAGACACATTTTTTGCCCCCATAGTCAGCCTGTTAGGCTTGTTGTTTATGTTCTCAAGCTGGAGACTTGAGAAATGCTGCCCTAAACTCCTCCCTTATCCTCTTATTTGACAGCCATTGTGTTTTGTTCTCAATAATAGAAGTCAGTTAGGTCTTTTGTTCGAGCATTTGTTTTAAGACCTGCCTCTACTGAGTGTTCCACATGACACTGTATCACCCTCCTAGCGTGGTGGCTGTCCAAACATACACAGTGTTTCACCCTGGCCTTTCTTTTGCTCTGGCCCCTTGAATTGTAGTAAAAACAGCATCAATAATTAATGATCCAATTAATAGTTTACACTGGTTTTTATTGAGCTGTCAAAGTGATGGAGAGCCTGCTGGTAGTGAACTCGGCCACTGCCTTCGCTCTGCCTTTGCCCTGAATCAGCACTTTGCGGGGCTTCAGAGCCGGGGCGAAACGGCAGGGTTGGGTGCAGACTGCTGATGCTCACAATTTATGGCTGTGATGAGTTTCCTGCTCTCTGAAAACCCACACAGTGCCTCACTCGGGATCAGTGCCCAATTGTGGCATGCTGCTGGTTAGAAAGCTTTTGGAGAAAGTGAGGTGGAGGCTGTGAGTGTCTCCAGGGTGAGGGCTACTGATTTTTCTTAATGGCATTAGAGCTGGTCTGAGGTTATGTCCACACGTAGGCGGTTATTTTAAAAAACTGGTTTTCCTTCTCAGTTTAATAAAAATCCCAGTCCACATGAAAACTATTTCATGCACTTTTAAGTGCTGTTTCTTACCTTCTAACCAGGCCTATGATTAGGGATGTAACGGTGTGAAAATTTCATATCACGGTTATTGTGACCTAAATTATCACGGTTATCATTATTATTGTGGCATTGTTGCACTGTGCTCAAATGTTCAAAAAGCACTGACACACACACTGAAATCATTTAACCCTTTTAATACTATAATTATAACAGGCTGCCCGGTCTTTTTTGTGTCAATGAATTTGACAGGAAATGTCCTTTGAGTAATTTGAAAGGGATCTGAACTTTCAACAGGTTTTTCTTTATAAACAATTGTAAATGAACATGTTCAAAGTTTTTGAGATGACCAAGGATAAACTTAGCCTATCCAGACTTCAGACTTTGTCTGTTTTGAGGGGGAAAAATCTACGGTACAGTGTCTGTGCAGGCACCAGCTGCCATACTTTTCACTTTCAGAAGCCAAACGACATTGCAAACTATGCGTGCATGCCTGCATCTGAGGGACTGCTGCTGCGCTGCCAAGGAGCAGACACACAGTTCTGGCTTTTCCAGTCAATGAGTGGCATCACCGTGAGTTACTGACAAAGTGAGGTAGTCAAACACGGTTTAACGGTAACTAAAATTGAAAACGGTTATACTAATCATTTGAAATTTTACCGCAGTTTATCATTTTACTGCTAACCATTACATTTCTATCCATGATATGTACTTTTTTTTTGCTAGTTTATGCAATATTATTGCGAAATATTTGCAAAATTATGTTTTATTTTCATTTCTACTCCTACCACCATGTCCCACTGGTGTTACGGTTTAGCAAGTGTCTATGCTAACTGGTGATGGCAGGTGTGTTGAGTGAATATGTAATGTTTATATTTAAATTCAAGAAATATCTAATAATCTTGATCACATACTTTTATTACAAAGTTCCGTAGGTACTCCTGTTGGTTTCAACAACTGTTGTTACCATGGCAAAAACACAGAGCAAGCAGCAAATGGTAATCAGTCAACACAGTCACTTATTTTTAATTTTAATTTTAATTTTTTTGTCGTTTATTTCGAATATGAAGTTAAATAAAAATCACTGACAAAGACAGAAGAAAAAACAAACAAAACAAGACAATATCTAGTCAACATGTTCAAAAAGGAGTGGGAGGAACTTAAAAAATTATTAATTCCCACCCCTTTTCCAACCGATTTGTCACGAACCAATGCAGATGTTACAGCGTGTCTCATCAGAAACGTAGGCAGCATTTGTATCAAGTGTTTTTAATCCAGCATCACAGTGAAGGAGGGACAGAAAGTATGTGATGGCATGTAAATAATCCAGTTATCAGCACTTTAAAACAGCAACAGTTTTACAACGTCCAGTGCAATACATATAAACAACAGTGAGGATGATGCATAGAGTCGCATCACCCTGTGGAGTCGGCGCAGAGTTTGACGTTTAAAGCTCAAAATGCCATTTCCCTTGTCAACATGGAGACACACAAAATGCAGTTTTCAGAAATCTTCTCATAGGCCGTAGTTTTCCAAAATATGCATTTTCAGTGACCCAAAAAGCTGTTTAGGTGTGGACAGAAAAACCTCAGCTTTTAAAAATACCCGCCTACATGGCCTGAGGGTAGCACTGTGAGATCAAAACTAAAATAGGCTCAGGTGGAGATAAAACTGCTACTTTTTATAAGCAGCATCTATTTTTGACAAACGAAGATCAGCAGATGAAAAGCTACTGAGTGTGTAAATATAAGCTAAGGGTTGGAAATGTTAACCAAAAATTATATTTCAATATTCCTAAGCTGAATGGTAGCAAATAGGAAAGACAAGGGCTTTAGGGATTGAAGAAAAAAAAACCTCTGTTGATAGGTATTAAAGATCCCCATGAAACAATTTGTGAGAGAATAATTAAGAAAAATATTTTACATACATTGTTGAGATTCATTATGTGCTTTTGTTTTTACCTCAACATCAAAAAGCTCAACTAGCTGTGACATAACTACAGAACCACTGAGTTTGTCTTTGTTTCACAGTAATAAGTATGGATGTTAATAACAGTTTTCTTAATGAAGAGGAAGAATTTATTTATTCTTACATATACAGTCATTAATAGACTTTTAATGTTGAACCTATGAGGTGTCATAGAGAGACAGGTCATTTGATCCAGTGGAGAATCAGTCAATCAATCAAACTTTATTCGTAAAGTACTTTTCATACAACACATATAGCACAAAATTCTTTACATAAACAGAGTATAACAGTGAAAAGTGCGTGCAAAGCGGCTTGTTTTTATCCAAATGGTGGTGTTGCTGCCACCTCAATCAGGTTGCGATGTATGACTGCACTACAATATTTTTTTTATACCTTGCTTACAAGTAATTAAAAATAACTTATTGTAAAAATCAACATTTCGACTTTTCTGCTATCAATATAGATTTCACACAGCTATGCGTGTAAACAGTAACAATCCCACAAAAAATACATTGGGGTCAACTTTTACTAATAACCCTAAAAAAAACAAAAGTGTTTTTTTGTCTTGGGTCACCCTGAATAGAAAGGCAAGGTTTATCGCTGCTTCTTCAGCTAAATGACTCCCTTACAGGCTTTTTAGTTTTCTATCAGCCAGCAGCAGGACACACAGTCACTCTCTGACCTGTGTATTTACTCACACAATCATCCCCGTACACACACACACACACCCTACACACAAGCAGCAGTGATCTGCTGGACATGTTTAACAATGGAAGAGAATTTTCATTAATTGTTGCAATCGTGACGTTGTGATTTCCTGAAGGGACTGATGTGTTTTATTTTAAATGCAGCAGTTTTAACTGGCTCAAGTGGATTGGCTCCAGCCCCACGTGACCTCGTAAGAGATTAGCAGTACAGATAATGGATGCGTGGATAAAGTGTAAATCAGGCCTCCCTCGAAAAAGAGACCTCTGATCTTAATGTGGCTAAAGGCTTAATGAAAATAGTACAAATCTAAAAATAGAATACTAGAATCAGTTAAAACAATTTTGTGAAGGGACTGATGTCTTGTTTGAGTTATTGTCCAGCTGTCGGTCATAACTTTCTCCCTTCCTGACCATAAAGGCAGGCCTTAAGCTGTTTGGACTATTTAAGCCACATTAGGCGAGTGACTTGTACAATCAGAGCGCCGAGCATGCTGAGCTGGCTCTACTGCTTACACTGTAGACAGAATAGCAGCTGGCAGGCAAAGAGAGTAATCACTGTTGTCAGCTGTGGGTTAGAGGGCCACGGAGGACAACGCCTGTCTGGGGACAGCCATAATGTTTTTATCAGAGTGCAAACTGTGTACACCGAGAAGTTTGAGCACTCTCTTTGACTAATGGAGGTAGTGACAGAAAAACAGTGAAGATTAAAGGATGGAAGATTCATGTGTCAAAAACAGAAGTTACATGCTGAATGTGATTGACTAAACCAAACAACTGGACAACTTCACTGCTTCTTCACCTGTGTGTCTGTCTACAGGCTGTTTTAAAACACGGTCCTCCAGTATTTTGTCAGGGCTGCTGCACAATATTGAAAAAATAAATTAATACTGCAACATCTTTCCTGCCTGTGATTTGTGATGAATACAAAAAAGAAAACAGATACAATCTCCTAAATAAATAACATATGTGCTTGTAATGCACCAAAATTGACAATAACCATATTTTAAAAACATCATATTGAGCTACCTCTGTCTGTCTGGAACAAACCTCCTCTTCATTTTTAATGATCTTCGGTTTCTTTTTAGTAAAACAATGCTATTGTCACCTTTCATGTTGGTGAGTGGGTTTCATAAACTTTTAACCAAACTACCGTACAAAAAAGTAATTAGTTATCATTACAATACAATAGTCATTTATTCAGTTATAGAGCATTTTTAATTTCCTTAAAAGCTGCGAATTTGGAGATAGGAGGTTAGTGTCTGACAGAGACAATATGATAATGCTTTGCAACTAATTTGTTAATAATGAAGAAATTTATGCTTTACCTTACATCCCTGGTTCGAGTAAATAACCGAGTTAATCTGATACACACACAAACTGATTGGCTCTGCGTTCTCCACAGGCTCTAATAACTCTGTCAGTGTTAATTTGTCTCTGCAGATTTTGCTGTATGTAGACATGTAAACTTACACATCCTTAATAAATACTGTAGTATTTAGTTGTTTTTTTATCCCTATAAATCTGATTTTGGGGATTTTTTTTCTTAATTATGATGTAAGGGTTTAGACCAGGGATGTCAAACTGATCCAGTAAAGGGCCACTGTGGCTGCAGGTTTTCATTCCAACCAAGCAAGAACACACCTAATCCAACAAATCAACTGTGTAAAGACAATCCAGTTGATTAAATAATTTGCATCAGCTGTGTTCTTGCTTGGTTGGAATGAAAACCTGCAGCCACAGTGGCCCTTTACTGAATCAGTTTGACACCTGTGGTTTAGACAATTTCAAGATTTACTGTGCAGAACTATTTTTTTAACATGAAAGTGTAAAAAATAGTTGATATGCTGTTTGCAAAAGTTTGGCTGAAGGTACCGTGGCCTGCCATGCTCTGCTGCTCTCCTTAAAGCCCTCTCCTGAAATTGTCCTACACCCACAGTGGGGGAGTGCAAGGCCAGGGCTTTTATTTTTTACTTTTATCTGGATTTTCAATGAAAACCGAACAGCCATGTGCAGAAAAATATGAAACTAAGAATACAAGATAGTAAGATAAATTGATTTATATTTTATCAAGGATCATGTTAAATCAATGTCAGAACAGCTGATCCATTGCAAAAGAAGAAATAAAGAAGAATGAATGAACTGACCCCGTATTATAATAGATGATTTGGCTTAATCAGAGGAGCTTCTTCTTTTCCTTGTAAGATCCAGCCTTCCATCACTTCTTTCTTTACCTTCAGAATCAGTTGATTTGTTTGCTTCTCCATCAGAGTTCCCTGGTTTCTCTGAGACTGAAGCCAGATAAGGCCTGAAAGAGCCATTTTGATGCAACAGCAGCTATATTGATACAAATGATGTCTAAAACTGGATCTTATTTGGAAATATATTGATATATTTAAAAAAAAAAAAAAAAAAACGTGATCGATGTGTTGCCAATCCCTGTTGCTTTTATGGATTTGTGCAAACAGTGGATGAGGGCTGTGAACAAATTAACATATTTCTTGGGATCCATTTCAAGCTTTTATGGATCTACATTTGCATTTTTAGTTCTGTTGGTTAATATATTAAGACAATAAAAGTGATGTGGCTCAAATATGTGGACAATTTTACTCACTGTAGTAACACAACATTTTTTGGGGGAACACAGATTCATGTTATTGCAGGAAACACCGTGTAAGCTCCAGCCATCACCACTGTCTTTCCATTCAGAATCAGTCTATTTTTATGCTTCTCCATCAGAGTTTCTCTGAGATGATGCCTGCAGGAGGCCTGTCCTCTATACATCCATTAGGTTCTACAGCTCTTTGCAGGTTAAGTGAAGTGTGGGGAATGTGATATAAAAAGCTAGAGGGTTGCTGCTAGGTTACACAAGCGTATTTCAGATGACCTTACCTGTGTCTGTGGCCCTGATGTTCATCCAGCAACTTACAGCTCATGTATGAAATGAGTTTTTCATCATTTATATGTGGACAAGTGGAGTCAGTACTGATACGTATTTTTAGTTTTTTTCTTCCGCCAAGCAGGTTATGTTTTTGGCTCCGTTTGTTTGTCTGTTTGCAAGATTACGCAAAATCTACTTGACAGATTTTGCTGAAATTTTCAGGATTTGTTGGTAACAGCCCAACTTAAAAATGATTAGATTTTGGTAGTGATCCAGATAGCCGCCATCAATGAACAAGCGTTTTTGCCCAATCACTGTCTAACTAATAATGATATCAATATGATTCTGAGTGCTAGGTGTGGGTTTTCAGGGTCAATGAATCATATTATGATGGTAGCTTTATCATTGAACTATTGCTGTAACAGCAATATGTGAGCTACCTTGGCGGAAGTTTGTGTTTTCCAAGTGCTTTCTATTTTTTAAAGTAGCAGTTCCTGTTGTTATTTGACAAAGCTCTGTAATGTTCGGTTCAAATGCTTACTGGCTCTTATAGTTGAGTGTTGAATGGCATAGGCAGAATGTAGGGGGCACCACTAGCAACCTAAATGAATAAATAGGAATGAGCTGAAGGTAATGATAAGTAATGTAGTAGTAATGATAGTAGGTAGTGATAATGCTAATAAATAAACCAAGAGACAGAACTACATCATATCTTTAGAAAGGCCCTACTTTCTTGCCTCCTGCAAGACCCTGGTGTGTCACAGTTCCTTGTTACGTGCTCATTGAAGGGGAATAGGGCTGGCAAGTGAACAGAAGTGAGTGATACTGACCTTAATAATTAATATAAGGGTCCAAAACAAGTCTAAAGTCAGGAAAACCCAAGTCGTAAGGACAAATAAGAAGAGGGAGAAATGAGAAAAAGACAAATATTATGTCACGAAGAAAGCAATTATTAAACTTTTGTAGTTATTTGCTTGCTTGTTATGGACAGATTAAAGTCACACCATGTTTTCTAACATGGCTAAGTAATAGCTGAAGGTAAAATCCTTCACTTTTACTGTGTTTTTAGTTTTGTCTGCCATGTAAGTGGCATCAGTTGGTATCTTGCTGAGGGCACCACATTGTTTCTGGCTGGCTTTTGTTATTTGTAGTGTTAGGAATCGGTTCTACTTTCTCCAGGATGGTCGCATGGACATGAACTGACAAAAAATTGTGATACATTAAAGCTTGCAGTTTTTTAGACTCTGTTCGGCTTTCTCCTAACCCAAAGGCTATATTATCCCAAACTACAGGGGACATTGGGCTCTAATTTCCTGGCGCAACTCAGGGTGGCGCAGCCTGGCGCACCCTGCGCAGTGGTAATTTTGTCCGGCGCACCGCCGTGCTCAGCCAATTTGGCAATTTGGTTGACCGGCCGCGCTGAGATGGGTGTGACGGCACACCAGGGGGAGGTGTCGAAAGATTCAGCTTGGCGCAGTGACAATTTGGTGCCAAAAAAACGTGCGGAAGGGGCTTTGAAAGCTCGCCAGCTCCAACCTGGTCTATTCTCAGCGCAGCTGAGGTGCGCCCCGTGCAGTGGTAATTTGGCTGACAGGTGCACAGTGCGCACACGTCACCAAAACCTCACAGGCAGAGTGTCAGGCACATTTCAATGCAATAAACAATCATAGCAACCACTATTTAATGTAACCGTCTGAACCAGCACATACATTTGTATCTATATTAATTGTCCCGTCACATCTGATGTCAGATCAGAGACGTTTGTCATAATGGAAACTCTTCGAGTTTCCATTATGACAAACGAGTGACGCAAACTAACGAAGTGTGACGCAAACTAACGAGTTCACATCTCTCAAGCCAACCACAAACAACCACATCATCTGGTATGGAGTATCCGGCTTCTCTCATCTCATGAAATTCAAAAGAAAAGAAAAAAGAGAGAGACGCTCGCTGAATAAATGTAAGTTACTCGGTGTCTGAAGGATTTACCTGTGATTGCCCATATTTCTCTGTTTTAATCTTTATTCTTAATGTGATCTAAAAAGATGGAGTACATTATTGCAAGGAGGATGAGGAGGAGATATCGGGGGGGGGGGCGTATTTCAACAAAGGTTCTGCTATTTGGAGATGACAGAACAGTAATGCAGGTGGATCACAAGCATGATGAATGGATTAGCCTGCTGCTGTGTTTAAATGTAATTATCACTTAATTTTGTACTCCTATTATGACACAGGAACAGATAACATCTGTCCCGCGAGGTGGTCCACACGGTGACGTGCTTCGTGGCCTCCAATGCGCGGCCCGGTTGCCCCTGCGTTCTCCCAGTTGCTGTAAAAGTAACAGCGGCTCTGACCTTCTTTGCCACCGAGGTGAAATTGTCACTGCGCCTCGCTCGCGGCGCATTTAAAGGCGAGGAGAGGCGTTCATTTGATTGGTGAAGATGAAACTCGGCTGTGTTAAACCCACTCACGCCTACTCTTCTCCCTCCCTGCTACTTGCGCCGGTGGGAAGGGCGGAGGGGTGGGTGCGCCTCCCTGCGCCAGACTGCACCGTGCACGAAACTTGCAAAATGCCCTGGACACACCCCGTTGGCGCGGCGCAGGCACGGCACAGGGCAGCTGCACCGCGCCTGCGCCTGGTCTACGAAATTAGAGCCCAAAGTCTTTAAAACAAAGGCGTCTTAATTTAAATAAATTTATCCAACAAGATTGCTTGTTTACAACATGCAGAACCACTGAGAGGAGTTGTCTTTGTCACTGAGTCTAAGAAGGAAGAGGAGATGGTCTATGCAGCTGCTAAATCAAGAGACTCAAGATGAGGGAGAGTGTAATATACTTGTGAGGCCAATGAAAGAAGGAGGTGAAGTACATTTAATTCATTGAACTTCTGTGTGAGGAAAATGTCTCTGTGACTCACTGAGTGTGGAGAAGCAGTCATCACAATGCAGTGCCAGGTGTGTGGCTGATTGGCACTGATTTGGCACAGGTATGGTGAGCTTATATAAACTCGTAGGTTGCAGCACTCAAAAGAGCCTCACTCAGAGCCTCTGTGTTTCTTGGGTTGTTGTTTAGAATTTGAAAAGTCAGTAACTTTGAAAGCTAGTGTGGGACCTGTTTAAATATTTCTGTTCACTTCCAAAAGTTGGAGAAAGGGCTGGAAGCACAAACCCAGTCTCTTTATTTTCTTGAAACCACAAATCAGGTGGTCTTTTTGCCTTTGAAGGAGCAGTGATGGGGTTTTAAGTTTGTATTCAGCTACATTGCAGCCATGCTTCTGTTTACCTCCTCAAAGCACAATCACACGAAAGTCTTTAAGTTATTTGTGTTTCATTTCCCCATCCCGATAAATTGTTTGCGATTCTAGTGGTCCCTCCTCTAGAGTAACTTAAAGAACCACAGGTCTGTGAATGCATCCAATTCCCCAACCTTGTGACACTTGTGCCATTGCAGTTTTGTCAAACATAAACTTAGCCTCTCGACAAGGGATGAGAATTGTGAGCTGTCTCCAGTCGGTTTAAAGGCCACTTTGGAGAGGCCAATTTTGAATAAGCTTGTTTAAGTAGAGGAAAGGGTTTAGGGGATAAAAGAAAAGGACTTAATAATATAACAGCTGATCCAACAAAAGGACAAAAAGGTTTCAACCACATCTTAACTCAACCCTCTAATGACCGTAAAGCTGGCTCAGTGTCTGACCGCCAGCCTGATGTTTCTTAAAGCTCTCGTCAACTTGTAAAATTCTCTCTAATATTTACTCTTGTTCGGCTTGATGCTCGGTCATCTTTTCTTTTTCTTCTCCAAGCCTCATCCATGAACATCCTCTTTAGTCCTATTTTTTGTCTGGAAGGAAATCAAAAACCAATTCCAGTTAGAAACGATAACAGCTGACTCACAGAATTGATATCATTTGCCATTTGACGTCACAGTTCCCTTATCAATTCCCTCCTCTTTGTCCTTCATAAAAGTCACGCTCTTACCAGAGGCAGTCACCAGAAACGCTAACTTATGGATCAATGATGTGATCATGACTAATTGAAATGGTCAGAATTGCACAACATCCGTGTTTGTGACTGTGTGATTTAAAACAAGTGCGCAATGATGGCATTGAATATCAGGAATGCCGTGAGTTTGATATTGCCACTGAAAACCTGTGTAGGCTTTTTCCCTCTACAGGAATCATTAAGAGAATCAATAATGAATTGAGCTGATGAGCAGAATCAATTATGGCAATGGTATCAATAAAATTGTATGAATTCCCAGCCACTTATTTTCCCCTTTTTTGCCAGAATCACTGAGGAAAACAGTTTTTATTGGCAAACTACTCTCTTGTCGTAAAGCAGTACACACTTCTTGTTAGATATCCGCCAGACTTACAAAGTGCTATATGTCGACGACTGGGGCACTCTGAGTGAATGAATGAGCAAGAGGCAATCTCCTGCTATAAAATCAACTTTGAAACATCTGTTCATAGGTGAAATTGACATGTTGTTGCTTTAACTAAGCAACATATCGAGAAAAAAATAAGGCACATCATTGGTTATTATTATTGACATTTGTTTCAGGATGCTGACACAGAAAACCTGATTTACTTACTCTGTACTGGATTAAATTCCATGACCTGATACAGAAATTGGTAATGAATTGGAATGATTATAAGAACCAATAATCGCACTAGTATCTGTGAAATTTTATCAATTACCGTCCCTAGCTAGGCATGAATATCTTAATTTTCAAAGAAAAGACATGTTAATAATATTGTTAATTAAGCAGTTTTATCTCCCTTTTGTAGCTTTGTTATTCTCTTCAGATAAATCCATGAGCCACCTTCAGATCTAAACAGTAGTCGGGATTTTCGGCAGCTTAGTCCATCTGAATGTGGTCTTCATCCCCTTGCCCTGGGCAAATCCTGTGAAACTGTGTGATAGTTTTCCTGGAAACAGATCTTTTCATACGACCAGAGTTTTAGTTTATTATTACTTTTACTCAAAGCATCAAGTCACCATTAAATGACATGGTCACAGATCTTAATTTACACCCTGAAGACCCCTGCTTACAAACCTTTGATTTAATTAATGATAGAGATAAACAAATCAGGACTGTGACCCCCAGAATTTCTCCCCAGAAACATATCCATGGCCACTTGCCCAGCCTCTCTTCTTAAGGCTGTGAGCTCATTGGTGCAGCTACAGAGCAGTAATCAGAGGCTCATCTTTAAAAGCTCTCCCTGATGCACTTTAGATTGAGGTCAGTTAAGGCTGCATGGCACAACAGACTGAGGTCCACGTTAAACACATTATAGATCAGCCTGCTTCTTCCTACGGCTGCAGCTACTCGCTTTGCCAGACAGAGTTGTGACGTTCACTTTTTTGACTGAAATGTGGGTGTTTTTAGTCACTGTTGGTTGAAAGGGAAGACAAAGACAGAGAAAAAGAGGTATTAAAATGAGAAAATCTTTCTGATTTGCTCTGGACAAATGGGTCTGTTTTGTGTAAAAATACTGAGCTGTGTTGAAATGATTTTGTAAAGTTGTTTGAGTATTCAGACAACTAGAGGAGCACTTTATCAGCTTAAATCCGTTGACCATTTATTGAAGTTTCATGATAAATGGCCATAAGAAACACTGAAATCTTGCTGCATCTTGCCCCTCAGACAAAAGATACACCATTTAGCAAAAGTAGATGATCAGAGCCGGTCCTTGGTTTTGGTAGTATAGGTAAATGCCAGAAGCATCGGCTGGCCATAAGGGGCACTGCAAGGAAAGACTGCTGAACAGAATATACAGCTGTGTTTACTATTACATTATATTATTTTATCTATTAATATTTCCATGGCATTATTGTTACTGTTTTTAAAGAAGATAATAAAACATATGGGAAAATGGGAAATTCACAGAAGTAATGTTTTGCTTATTTGTTATGGATGGATGAAGAATTGCTGCATTCATGATTTCTGGTTTAACTGATTATTAGCTACAGACATCATCAGTTACTTTCACTGTATTTTCATTGTGGGTGCAGTATGAGGGCCACAGACTGAAATCCTGCCTTAGGCATCAAACTGGTTAGGGTTGGCTCTGTAGGTGATGGTAAGCAGTGCTAGAGGTAACATTTTGTTTTCCTCTAGCTGTATGTGAGGTTCTGAAAATAACACAGTGAATAACATTATATTACATTGTATTAGATTATATTTTCCCCTTCTCCTTGCCACAAAAAAGAACATCCCCAAAGTATCTGCACTAGGGCTACATGAGGAGATTTTTAATATAAATCACAATTATTTACTTGGTTATTTGATTTATTTATTATTAATTGTTCTGTCTTAGAAAGATATCCTCTTGCCGACCTAAAATCATGTCTTCATTAGGGTAAAAAAATATCATCTGACAGCTGCCCCCATGATACATTGACTGTTTCACTGTGTCAGTTTTCATCCTCCTCTGAGGATATTTATTTTTACTTACTGCAAATTAAAATCACTCTATGTTCTGAAGTTAAATATTTGAACTTGTTGGTACAATCTGAAACATTTGAATCCTTCCTAAAAAACACAAAATATGTCATTGTTTGCATTTCATTCTTTTGCATCAGTGTTGCACTTAATATTTCTGTTATATATTGCATAGTTCATTCACAATTTTACACAAAACTGTTTTATTTTAAAGCTTTAGTCAAGCATATTTGAATGTCTACTGCTAAAATATTTGAGCTCATTTGTATATATATGTACTTGCACACTTTATTCCAATATGTATATATGTATTTATTTTTCAGGGCCTTAATACTGTTGCAAATAAGTCAAGTTCTACTGTGTGGTCTGGAGTGTATTTTGAGCTATAGCAAATGAATCTTGAATATATATAAGAAATATCTAAATGTCCCATGCCAACTGTTTAACATCTACAATATTAAGACAAGATATTCTACATTGAAGCAGTGACTGTCCTCCTGCAACCTTTGACATGGACTCAAAAATTGCTCAACATTACTATCTCTTGCATGAATATCTTGCAAATGTCCTGCTTAAAACCAAATTCACTGTCACAATAGACTTGTTGTGTTACTTTTTGTCCTCTTCTCAAACATTTCAGCACCTTTGCATCATTAACAAATCAGTGATACAATAATTGTATTATTGTTATAAGTTTTGATTACATGAATTTCGGTTCAGTGACTGCGTAAGGTCATGACTTTATAAACTGGATCATTTGAAGTGTCTCAGTATAGATTCACAAGTTTTAAATTAAAACAGTAGGTCAGGTCTGTTGAAAAATGATTTCATTTAGTACCTAAATATCGTCTTTTTTGATCATTTAAATGTTTGGCTTTTTGATACACTGTCAGATTTTTTTTCCGTTTCAGAGTGGACAACAGTACTTTTAAGTGGTCGGTTTCTCTCAGGTTGCCCTTCATGATTTGGGGCGTTGAATTGAACCCTCAGACTCTGTAGGGTTCCTTAAGTGGTTAAGGGTTGCTGTGAGCAGTATGTGAGAGTGTGTCTGATTGGATGTCCTGTTGAGTTTTTTATAAATGTGTGTTCTGTATGTTTGTTCCTGTCTGTATACTGTGACTTGTGGTGTCCTCAATGGTCCCTCTTGCTGTCCTCTCTCGTGAACGTGCGCCCTTTCCCCCCACCTTACAGGAGATTTGGATGGCCATTGGTGGGACCATGCGTCTTGGCATAGCAGCGAGGCCTCCCCAATGTCTTTGGTGAGACATGTGGAGCCCTGCCTTGACCCCCTCACCCCTCCCTCCTGCCCCCTTAACCCCCATCTCTCTCTCCCTCTCTCTGTCTCCCTCCCTCCCTCCCTCCCTCCCAGAGTCTTTTGTCATTTCATGTTTCCTTGTTTTATTTACACCTTTGCATGTTGTTTTTCTGTTTTTCTTTCTGTTTTATCCCACACCTGTAGGGGACAGTCAAAGGGGAAAAAGAAAAACTAATGAGCAAGCATTTATGTCCGAGCCGACACACACCTTATCTGAGAGGCAAAAGAAAATGGTGCGCTTTGGGGGCCACTCATTTGAAGAGGACTTGGCATGGTGTGAACCACAGGTTAAAGACTCGGGAGTTGATACGTGCAGTAGCACTACCCTAAACGAGGAGCATAGCCATAGTGAGAAGGTACTGAGACAATCTAGCCTGCATTTTGTTATTCTTTATGACCTACCCATCCAGTCTTGTTTGCTCTTTGTCACTAAGTGTAAATAGGTGAGATGTTTGTTTCTTTTGGATTTTATTTGCCGTTGAACATTGGATTTTTCCTTGCGATTTAGTTCCTTTTTTGTTTTTCGGTTACTTTTGGCTTCACCCAGCTTGGTGTTGCCTTAAAGAGTCTCTTGGGGGCACCCTCTTTGCTTGCTACCTGTACTTGCTGTTTTGCTCCCCAAACAGAATCTACACATCTTATGGTAGCTGTAAATGAAGAGCATTGATACACAACCTCTCTGTTTGTCATGGCACACAGGAATGTGGGTCTCTCCTAGATGCATGCTCGTTCTCCTCCGTATGTTGTGTTCTTGCTCTGCAACGGTCCTTTTTAGCGCAGTGTGAACACCTTTTACTCAGGCCCGTCCCTTTCACTCTGCTGCCCTTCCCCACAGCACCCAGTCCAGACAGAACCCGCCCCCCTGCTCAACTTTCCACTCACTTCTTTAGCAAAACCCAGTTATTGTAAGAACACAAAACAGGAAAGACTGGATTTGTTTTGCACAACAAATAAAAACATTTGTTTTTCTTTTTTCCCTTCCACTGCGCGTCTGTGATTTCACCCTACCTGTGTCTCATGGCTTTACTTTGTGCTGTGTCTATTTCATTTCTTTAGATCGTAGAACGTGCTCATGGTCCACCTCATTTGTTTTTTTTAAGCTGACCTTTCCCCCTTTTTTGCTACCAGCTTTCCCCTCACTTTTCCACTTGGTGGTGGTTTGTTTTTGTGTGTAGTGAAGCACTGGGGTGAGACTCCAGTGTTCCTGCTCTGTTTGAAGAGCTGGTTTGAGGAGTGTTTGGGCTGCTTGCTTTTATTTGCATGGGATGCTGCATGAAGCTCACTCCAGCCTCACTCTGACAGGTTCACACAAGCCCTAGAAGTACCACCAAGCACATGTTAGATGTTGGTTTCTGTCAAATGATCTGTCCATAATTAGTTGTGAAATTAAATCTTAAAGAGGTCATATTATGCTCTTTCAGGTTTCATATGCTGTCCAGTGTTTTTACATGTCAAAACAAAGTCTGCGGTGTCAAGACTTCACTTCTCTTCCTCTGAACAGTGTCAGAAGTGGCCTGATTCCCTCACAGCCCCCTGAATAGGCCTAAAGGTGCAGATACACTTGCGTCCGTGCGTCCCTGTGTCAGATCAGCGTGTAGATTATGCATCGTCCAGAATTCATGCAACGCAAACGCCAGCTGCAGTCTACGCAGGATGATAGGATCAGTGTAGAGGCTTAAGAGATGTGACAGAGTCAATTTACAGATGGAGCAACTTAAATTTTCCCCAGTTTCCTTGGCACAGTCCTGGCTGGTCCGTGACAGGAAAGTGCTTGGGCCTGTCCGCCCCAATGGCTCAAATGAGATCCCTATGATGTTGTGATAAACATGTATGCCTTGCTACTTTTGCAGGATATATAAATGAAATTTTTGATTACCATTTAAAATTCCACTAAGTACAGCAATTGAGAAAAAAAACAAACCAAAAACTAAAACCTTATTTGACCCTCATGTGCTGGAGGCTGACTGGTAACTGCCCTGGAACTCGGCTGGCATTTGGCTGGGAGGGGAAAAATGAAGTGTCTGCATCTGTAGCAACAGCAACAACTATATCAGAAAGTTTTAAAGACTTAAGAATTAAGAGCTCAATCTGTAGCAACCAAATATGTTAGACTGCATTGACACAAATGGAACTATTAATCAAGTTGGTGGCTCATAATTATCTTTTAGAAGTCAGAAATGTCGTCTGGAAATAACTTCAGAGTACTGGTTTACCTTCTGACTGTAAATTGATGACTTCCAGTTGACTCTGTCAGCTGGTGCTTGTGTTTGCTGAGTTTCTATGTCCGAAGTTCCTACATGTGAAATTCATCTAGTGTTTTTGATACAGTAATAAAAAAAGAACACCTCACAATGACACACTGGAGTATACACCCTCTGGTTTTACAGGTGCTTTAGCTACAGCATGTGCCCCTGTAGTCTGCTGGAAGTCATCTGTCAACACAATCACTCATTAGACCTTTACACTGAGACAGTAACAGACAAACGAAGAGAAATATTAAAGAAACAGAGTGCAGATGAGGTCTGACCACTGGCCATCAGTTACCAACACGTATTTGATGATAACTCTGATTATTGGTGTTTATTTTTTTGTTTTACTCTTGAAATTACTGTAATTTTCACCATGATTAATGTTTATTTCTCATGCATCAGCTAGTCACATACAGCCGGAGGTCTTCGCATGCCCTTAAGTGTTGCTCTCCAGTAAAAAGCCTCACATAAAGGAAAGTATATAAACAAAAACACTCATGATGCCAGTGTGCATGAATGCGAATGCAAGGATACACTGCAGAGTATACCCCTGGCCTTAAACTGTGATGTCAGTTGTTCAAGCCTATTGGTCCAGTGTAGCAAACTCAGTGTACAGCATAGACCATAGAATGGGTGCAGAGTCATTGAAAACATGGCTCATAGCATTGCTGAAGTGATCAGTTACTGCATAGAAGACCTGTCAATCAGTCGGGGTACTGAGTGCTAGGGGTACTCAGTATATGAAAGTTGGTGGGTTTCATGAATATTAGCTATTGGAGCTGATCAATAATGGGAAATAATTATATTGCAATATTTGTTCCTCCAGCAAAATAAATTGTAATTTTAAATGATTTTTTTTTAAGCCATGGATGCAGTCTTTTTATCTGCAAATTAAAGTTAAACTTAAATATGGTCTTCTAAAACTACGTCATTCTTTCATTGCACACTGCAGCCCTCTGACAGAAACTTTGATGCTAATACATACGCCCACAGAAGAGGGAGAATGAAGGGACAAGCATCATAAACTTGACAATAAATTGTTGTTTGTGATTTTCTTAACTCCACCTTACTGACTATTTCTGATGATGTCTAATCAGCACTGTATTTATAACTCTTTAAAGCTCGCATGCGCTGCTGAGTATCTGTAGACATCAAATTAGACAATTTTTGAGGACAGAAAGTGCTCAACTGAATATGTCTGTGTTAAGATGTTCCCAAAAGACTATGTTATGAGTAATTCAACAATTATGATTAGAAGATGGTTATAAATCAGTTGAAAGCCTCTATTAAAAATGATCACTTTTTTGAACTCTAACACCACTGTATATGTGACCAGAGTCATCTTTAGCTTTAACATTTTAGGTGTAGGAAACACAAACTCTGAATGCAATGGTCTGGTCTCAATAAGCAGATGGTGATTAACTTATTGTAGATATTAGGGGAAACATTAAAAAGTGTACTTTTGCTTTACAATCAACAACACAAAAATGGCACTGTGATGCTTTTAAAGTCGTGTGATGTGACCATTGCTCAAATACAGTACAAACGGAAGTTAAAATAATAAGTCAACAGCCAACATTTGCAATATATGAACCTGAGTTCAGTTAAAATATGACCACTTTAAGAATCCAATGATTTTCAGTGTAGATATTCATGAAATAAGCAGTCATTGTCAATAGACTTTGTGTGAACCTCCTTCCCTGAGTGATTAGATTCTTTCCCTGTGCCCCCTCTTCACAATGAACAGTTGTCTGCTTTGGTCTTAAGTAATCAAATTTGAGTGGATGAGTTGTTAAACAAAAGGTGTGTTGTTGCTCTGACCTTGTAGCACCCGGTGACGTGGCAGCCGTCCAAAGATGGGGATCGCCTAATAGGGCGTATTTTGCTCAATAAGCGTATGAAAGATGGAAGTGTGCCTCGAGACTCAGGAGCTCTGCTCGGCCTGAAGGTGAGCTTTATGATTATTATTTTTTTAAGAATATGTTTGACATGTTCAAATAAAGAAGACTTCATGCATATCATTAAGAGTGTTATATTTTCTCCAAAAGTGGAAGTGGAAATATGTCGATTTGGCACATAAAACACCTTGATTGTTGGTTGCAGTCATCAGTTGGCCTAATATAGATATAAGTCAAGGAAACGTTCCAAGTGTAGAAAGGTATCTGTGTTGGTTAAAACTTCAGCTTGAGTTGTTAAAAAAAAAAAAAAAACTTAAATAAAAAACCTTGAAAAGAAGAATGTAGACTTGGCATAGATTCACTTTGGTTGAGTGAGAATGGGTTTTGTAAAGCCTTCCACTTTGGCCAATGCCACACAATAAGCTAAGATAAATAAAGAGAGGCTGTTAAAGGGGCGGTGACACTGAGCTGCTGACTTGATTTACACTTATGTTGCCTAAAGAGCACAATAAATGTAACAAGTATATGAAAGAGAAAGTGACTGTATCACACTGTAAGTCAAATGGCTATTTACCAACACAAATTGTTAAATGAAATTAAATTCACCAGTTTATTCAATCATCCACTGATGCAGAAAAGGCTGCTTAAGTGACACTTCTGACTTTTCATGTCATGAAGCACTCTGGGTCAACACAGCCTTCAGTGAGACCATTTGATAGTCAGTGCATGCACTTCTCCAGCCCTTGTTCCACAGATGTGTCAGAAGGTGGTGACTGCCTTTTTATTTCAGTCACCCAACCAAACAATGTACAGCCAAGCCCCATTGGCCTGTTTCTTTAAAATGTTAGCTAGAGCTTACAAGAGTGATTGTCAATTATCAGCCACAGAGCTGCATACCGATATTTACCCTGAACAGCTGTTCAAAATAGTAACTCTAACATCTACTGTCAGGCATAGAAAATGCATGTGAATCCCCTAGGAGATTGAATATTTGCTATCAGGGGGAGGGAAACTGGAAGTACAGAGGGAAAATCCCCTCTATACCCCAAATCACACCCTGGTTATAACCAGTTCTATCATACCAAATAGTAGCTAATGAACTGTGATTTCCAACATTAATGCCTTTTTTTCCCTGTAGACTTTCTTTATCACTTCCAAGCATTGATAAAAATATTCAATTCAATCTTGTGAGTTTGATGTGATTGTGATATTTATTGTCATTCACCTTAATGCATATTGATATTATGCTTCATAATTTCCTAAACTCCCTCGCACACATTTACAAACTGTTCTCAGCAACAAATCCAAGATTTGACCACTGACATATCATTTTAACACAGTCATAGATTGGGATGGGAATCAAGAACCAGTTCCAGTTAAGGACCATCAAAAACCAGCTATGGGAATCATTTTATTTGACTTTATGCTCAGCAATCAGTGCCTCTGTATCAGTTCTGTGTGCTTTGCAAAACACTGACGTTCTGATTTTGCCAAAAACCGTCAGCTCTAACACCAACAAAGGAGTCAAAGTGTGACTTAGTGTTCCACAGATGATGCTTACAGTGCAACATGCCATGTCTGTAGTTGTGCTTCAAGTAAGGTTAATTTTTTTTTCACACATTAATCCACAGTTATTGATGGGGCAGTTGATTAAGAACTTGATCATCATGTATATCTGATAATAGCATTGGTATACGGCAATAGAATCTTATCAATTCCCATCCCTACATATAGCTGCATGAATTCTATAAAAGCCTACGGTGTTTTGTACAACGTTGCTGTGTATCTTTTACAAATATGTCCCGTCCCCACAAACATTCAGTCAGTTATTGCAGCACCCTCACTTCACTGCCCAAAGCATATACCTGATTTTTTGTTGTGGTAGATACTTTAGTTTCCCCTCCTTTTCCAGTGTTACATAAATCTGTAGTTGGTGCACATTGGTAAAAAAAGCTGAGCAGTCAAAGTCTACAGGAGCATGCTGGGCCATGAAGAGGGAGAACAGAGAACAGCAAGATGGGGAAAAATCATTACTGATTGAATGAGTCTCCTGAAATGGCATGTTTGTGTCTGCTCAGTGCCTCTGCACGTTTCTGTCCGCTCAGCAGCAGCTAGCCAACTCGGCAATCCAGCCAGTCAGTCCATCAGTCAGGCTGCCAGCCTGGCCCTCCCCCACACCCCCCCTTGCTCTCTCTGCTCCACTGCAGGCCTCCTTCTCTGGCTACAGCCTGTTACATAAAGCCATTTCATTTAGCAGACTTCCCTAAGCTCCTTTGTATGTTGGCATTCAGCTGCCATTAAGAGGGATTTTTATTTGTATGATGCCCGTGTAAGCTGAGTGGAATGTAGTACAGCAGCTCAGGACTGTACAGTACAGCTCTAGCCCATGGGCCTGCACTGCTACAGATCCACAGAGCAGCACCACTGTGCCTTTAGGATAGAAAGCACAGCTCTAGCCATGTTTAAAAACAGAGATACACTTTAACCAACAAGCCTGTGTCATAAATGCTTTTATCAAGGCTGGAGATTTATACCTCGCAGGCAACAGTTAAAGTGTAAACTGGATACTTTAAAGACAAATTAAAAATCTGCTGTATGCTGCAAACTGTGATGTATGCATGTATGTTCTAAACATGAACTCATGAGTCATTAGCATGAAATGAGAGCGGTTAAATGTGTTTCATATCACCTCTCTGCTTCTACAGGTGGTTGGAGGCAAGATGACAGAATCTGGTAGACTTTGTGCTTTTATCACTAAAGTGAGGAAAGGCAGTCTAGCAGACACTGTTGGACACCTCAGACCAGGTAAATTAAACATTGCTGTACACATTTGTAGGGTCTGTTTGTTTACATTGTGCTCTAAAGCCACAACACTATTTTTCTCGCAGGCAGAATGTCCAACACATGGATAAAACATTGAATATTCTGTGTCCTCTGTTTTTTCTCAGGTGACCAGGTACTGGAGTGGAATGGGAAGCTTTTACAAGGAGCCACATTTAAAGAAGTTTACAATATCATTTTAGAATCAAAGCCTGAGCCACAGGTGGAGCTGGTGGTCTCACGGCCTATAGGGTAAGAGCTTTACACACTACTTTCCTTTCCATTCAGCCGTCCCTGTCACATTTTACTTTGGTGACCTAGTTTTAATTTGTTGTCCCACACAGGGCAATAAATGCTTCCATCTGCTTTACATTATGGAGGAACCGACAGCCTTGGCTGCTAACTATATATTCATATATACATATACTGTATTAGCGCACTTAATCCTTTATTACATTTCTACAAAGCACTGTCTTAGAAAGAAAACCCATAAAGAAGCAATTGTCAGATCAATGCTGTCAGGTACTCCACTGTGTCTATAAGTTACAAAATCAGTGGTATTAAACAGGCTTTTCCCTATCCTGACATAAATGTTTAACTTGTTGGAAATATTTCTTTATTTACTTTAATTTCTGCCTTGAAACACTGGCTGAGAGTTACAGCTGACACTTAACAAGATACTATCAACAAGAATAAGCAAGCTAATTTTAGCTTACTATTCTCAGTTATTTATGATGAATTTTGATCCAAGTACATAGAAGATACATTAAGTTGCCTCTAAATCTGCAGATTGTTTCCCTGACAGTGGTGTAGAGGGAATGATTTTCCGGTATTACACCTCTGGTATGTAATCATACCTGAGGGGATATTCTGGCTAAGAAATTGATACTTGAAATGGTGCAAAAATGTCTTATCAGGTTTCAAAGTGCCTTATACTTAAAGCTTACTTCATTTTCTCAATTTCTCATGTTTAGTTTTGTAGAGATGAAAAATAAAATGGTCACAGCTCTATACTGTGTTCAAAGCTAGCTCACATGCTTTTTGCCTTCTAGCCCTCTGAACTTGTCATGGGAATGATGGCTATCCATTGACCCTCTTAGAAATTCCCATGGTCATCTGTAATCTACATATTTAGCCAGGGTCATCCCCTGATAATACAGTGGATGGGCTAATGCTAATGCTAGCAAATGCCAGTGTCATGGTGTAAAATGTGGCCATTTTTCTTGGTAACTTTTAACTTCATAAATGGTTAGAATCAATAAGAGTACTTGCAGATGCCTCTTGATGTAATTTCCAATAAAGTCTAATACCAATGCAAGCAAACAGCAGTGCTACGATTAAAAATGTGACCATGTTTCTTAATGGCATCTCACTGCATAGCTTTAAAAAAATGGAGTACTCCCTAATGCCTCTTAGGGGAGTTTTCCAATGAGGGCTAATGCTAATGCTGGCAAACTGTGGCATGGTTATGCATGTGACCGTGTTTCCCGGTGACTTTTAACTGAATGAGATGTTGTGGTCTGAACATTTTGAATTACTTTAAAATGTTAAAATTGTAAGGCCGCTGAAGTATTGGTGTCATATTACATAGCATGTAATCACAAACATTTTTTTCCAAGTCAGGCTGTTGTTGTCAGTAGAGTCTTATTCTTAAAGAGAAAGTAAAATCATCCGGTGAAGGCAGCCCTCTCAGCTGCTGTCTGATGTTTTTAATCAAATTGTCCCGCTGCTGTCACAATGAGCAGGCAGCAGCAAATGTTAAGATCAGATGTTGAGATGCTACCTCAGTTATTGCATCCACCCTGAGAAGGCATGAGCATCAAAATGTCTGCTGGTTTTGTCTATATGCCCATTACCAAGTGAATGCTGGGAAAGATTCCAGCTCTCTGTGTCCCACTAATGAAAAATCAGTGTGAGAAGATGAATTTGTTAATCAAATTAAGTGTTTTTTACTCTGCCAAGAAGTTAGTGCAAGGGGAACACGTTAAAAGGGTCATTTTTAAAAGAGCTTTTTTTAACACTTATTTAACTGTTATAACATTAAAAGTGTATTCTCATTAAATGCATTTTTTTGTCCAACCAATCAGAAAGCTGTTTTTAATCTGAATCTGTGCAGGAAATATTGGTGACGTAAATGCATTCCTCAAACTGGGGTTGGGAAATATGAATGAGGCTCATGAAAACTACTCCAGGCTATCATGTATATGTCCAATGCCTATAAATCCTTTAATAATAGGGATATATTTATAATCATAGTCCCATTTGAAATAGCATGATCAGAGCTACTCAGGCGTATAATGTCAGTATAAAAGTTCAGCTTTATACCCAAGGCCCGGCAGTTTTTTGAAAATACGTTATTCCTTGAACCTCAATGTATTCGGCGCCATATTTCAAAACTCCACAACCAAAATAAAACTTTGTTTTTGCTTTAAAATCATCAATATACAACAGAGTAATGTCAGATCTTCAGTCAGTTGATTCCCTGATATATGTTTTACACTTTTATGAGAGGATTTACACTGATACAGGTCAACAAATTATGAAAAACTTTCATTAAATCTTCGGTTTCAACAATCTCCCTACACAAACAAGCCTTTTGGAGCCTCTGACTGGAAGAGGAAGCCCCCCGGAAAGAGTACAAAACACCATGCCTCGACTTGTTTGGGTTGGTGTGCTGCCACACTGCTTTGAATAACATAAATGACAAATCACGTAAATGACACAAATATTCAATTGTGCCCCATAATTAGGACAGAATTCCAGGTAAAATGGAGTAACATGTCTTTATTTGGTCTCTAGACGGTAAGAAATGAAGTAAACAGGCAAGTTTCCCTTACTAATGTGGTATTCTGCCCAAAGTCGATAACGCAGATGACAAGCTTAAACCATACGCTTTAAATACAGGATACAATCGACCACAACATATCCCTGGATTATTGTTTTTACTGCTTCCATGTATTTCATGATTATTTTGATTTATATTAAGAATTATGTTTGTAATTCTGGCATTTATTCACACATGATCTACCTAATAGTGTTTTGATAGCGTAAATTGTACTTTTTCGTGGACATTAGAGTAGAGCTTGCCAGCAACACAGAGGCAGCAATAGGATTATGAATTTGCTTTGTAATTACAGGTTAATATGCATATTATGCATCGAAATTTTGAAAAAAGAAGTATCTAATATTTTAAATGATGAAAAACATGCCTGAACATGTGTAAAATGCCCATTTGGGGGTTTGGGTCTTTTAAATGTGCTGTTAGGAGGAGAAGTAAAGTTGAGAGACCCAAAAAAGTACATGCTGGAGTAGCTCTGATCATGCTCTTTCAAATGGGACTATAATTAAAAAGACAGGAGCTGCACGGTGGTGCGGCAGGTAGTGCTGATGCCTTGAACCGAAATGATTACTTGATTAACTCCTTTCTGTGTGGAGTCTGCATGTTCTCCATGTGCACTTGTGGGTCTTCCCCAGGTACTCTGGCTTTCACCTACAAACCAAAAACATGCAGGTTTAGATTAATTGGTGACTCTTAATTGCACTTGGGTTTAAGTATGTGAGTGGTTGTCCGTCTCTCTGTGTTGGTATGTGATTGGCTTGCGACTAGTCATGATGAACCCTGCCTCTTGCCCAGTGACAGTCAGGACATCCCAGCTGGATGGACTGACCATGATGTTCTGTAGAAAAGGTTAAAGCTAGATAGATATTGAATAATTTACCTAATTTAAAAATGTCTTGTAACTGTGTAACTTGTGTACTGTGTTTTTTAATTGGGTAGGTTATTTTATGTTAGCTGGATTTAATAAACTGTAATCAAATCATATCACATCTTTCTGTGGAGTGTGGCATTTGACCAGTGCTGATTTAAATTAGAACTGACCATCTGTTTTTTATTTATTTATTAATTTTTGGATATGTTTTTTGGGCATTTTTATGCCTTCATTTATAGGACAGAGACAGTGGATAGGCTTGTGAAAGGGTGTGAAAAGGAGTAGGGTAGGACAAATACATCAGGCTGGATTCAAACCCAGGCTGGCAGAAGCACATATGGGACGTGCCTGATTGCTTACAATCCAGACCAGCACCCCTGTTTATAATTTTTCAGAAATTAATAAAAATACATATTACATATCACCATTCAGCTAAAAAAGTATTGTGAGCATCAGATTTCACTGACTGCATCATACAAAGCAAATTTGAACTTCTTGTAAAATGAAAACTGAAACAGAGGGTAAGATGTAGTTTGTTTTCTTACTGCATTTATTTTGAAAATATTGGTGCTGGGGTTGAGCAACATCTGTCCCTCTCCCTCTGGCTGTGGCTCTGTCAGTCTGGGGCTCGTATGGCACTGACACCACCGTCAGGCAGACTAAAGGACTTCTGATTCTCTTCTCTTCTAAGCTGATCTTTAAAGGGTTAATTGTTGGGGAAAACAGGAGCACCTCTGTCAATTCCTATATCTGACCTGCTTTGTGCTGCTGAGGGAGCTGCGGGGTGAATCAAGACTAATGCGGTGCTTACAGTCATTAAAGCACAGTGCAGTCAGCATTAGCTCAAATTGATCTTTTCTAGCCTTTACTTCTCTCGCCTTTCTCAAACACTCATGGCTCTCTATGTTTTGTCTTTTCAGAGATATTCCAAGGATACCAGACAGCACACATGCACAACTGGAATCAAGTTAGTCTTTTCAAGTTCTTATCTACATTTCATCATCCAGTTTTATCCCATGAATCCCCCTGGAAATATAAAAAATGATGTCTCAGAATCATTGTTCTGTGCCTGAACATATTTATCTTTCTCTTGAAACCTTTCTTCTCTTCTGTCTCTCTACATTTTGTCTTGGCCTCTGCTGTTTGCATTTCTCATGTTATTTCTTCTTCAATCTCATGTCAGTAAAGCCACAAGGTAAAGTAAGTCTGTTTGTGGGCTTTCTCCTTGTCAGGTTCAAGTTCTTTTGAGTCACAGAAGATGGATCGCCCATCCATCTCCGTCACGTCCCCCATGAGTCCCAGCATGCTGAGGGACGCCCCCCAGTACCTGTCAGGACAGCTCTCAGTAAGTAACCCCAGCATGCCAATGTGAATCCTCTGAGGGGACAGATCTGCTATGATGCATCTCAGTATATTTTGTTGGCTTAACTCGTCTCGACTCGGCTCAGTTTTTGGACCAAGCATCTGGCTTTTCATTTGTTGTAGACCTTGATAGTTTCTTCTCAGTCTCGGTGGGGTTGTCATCCCATATCTTTACAAATTTTCCGTAATGTCCAACATATCAGCAGTGGAGGACACTAAAGCTTGCCACACACTAGAAAATTTTCAAATTTTAACTGGTTTTAGAAAGTGGGAGACCACAGAAATAATAAACAGATTTTTTTCTCAACCCTCCAAACACACAAACTAGATGATTTAGCAAGACTGTGAGACCACACCTGAAGACTGACTCAAGATTTCAGAAACTTGTAGAGGAGTTACAAAAGTTAGAGTGCCAAAGCGGAATTTTCGGTTGGACTGCATTTTGTTAAACAAAAATCATAAGTGGATTACGTGGGTCACGTTCGTGTTATCATCACTGCCAAAGAGAAAAATTGATGCAAGTAACAAGGCACTTACAGTTTAAAATTTGTAATGAAACAATTAAATAAAAGAAAGAATGAAAGCTTTCATCAGATTTTTTAAACATGTATGTCTACATTTAACTGAAATGCTTACAAATTTGTAATGCTTGACTTATGTAGAGGTGCTTTGAGAGGACAAACCCCAGCCAAGACCTTCATAGTTATTAACAAAATCAAAAATCTGACGTGAAATTCTGTAGTTTGTGTCTGGCTTAAGTCTATAGTGGAACTTGCTCTCACAGCAAGGCTATGATTTTTTCAGTTTTTCACTGAAAGCAACAGAGAAAGTACAAGAGAAAGGGAAGCCATACAGTGATACAAAGCTGATGGACGTCCTTCTCATGATTCTTTTAGTGACAATACTCTTAGACTCTTCAGTGTTCAGTCTCTTGATGTCAGATTTTTGTAGAGTTTTAGTTTGCTTGTAACCTCTCTTAGAGGTGATTCCCAAAGCAGTGCCAGGTTTCAGGTATGATCCCAAACGACAACCTGAGCAGAGTCGATACAAGTCGAGCCAAAGCCAGACAGTGCTTAAATGGCCACTGAGGAAAACTTAGGGAGAGATGGGTTATCAAGAATATGTTTTTGGGACTACTTTAAGCATGGTGTATTCATAATAGCCCCCAAAGTAAGTTTTGAACCTTGGTTCCTTGTTGTGAGCTACAGCCTGCCTCAGTCTGCCTGTTCTGCTGGCCATTCACCAACCCAGCGCAGGGTTTTATATCAGGTTACTGTGTGTGTTGTCCATTATCTAGTGTAAAAACCCTCCAGGGGTAAATGGGTAAAGCGCTGCATTAAGCAAGAGATAAATCAACTCTCAAATTTAGCATCCACCTGGGAAATAGCTTTAGCAACTATGTAATACCTCCTGGACATGTTTTGCTTACACGGTAGAATAATTTGACTCCCATTGACACCTCTAAAACTGTGTCAGCTGATTAAAAATGAGGACTGCATCCTGCAAAAAAAAGTCTAAATCTTGCCAAGGTGCCTCTAACGTTTAAGGTTTCTTTTATCAGAATGCTGGCATTGAGGGCTGAAAAAGATCAGATCACTGAATAAACCCTGTAAGATGAGTAATTCTGCCCAGTAAAGAACTGATAGTAAGGTATTTTTGGAGCAGTCTTTATGCTAAGTTAAGAGGGGTTTAACGTCACTATGACGCAAGAATTGGAGCAGAGGAGAAATCTTCCAGAATAGAAAGAGAAATATAATTGTGACTCATTGATAATTTCATGCAGAACAGAGCAGAGGGGCTTTGGGACAGGGATCAGAAAAGCAGAGAGGCAGGGATAAAAGTAAAAGGTGAGAAAGTGAAGTAAGAATAGATCAACTGGACTGAAGCTCTTATTGGAAACTGCAACCTATGTTTCGGGTGAACTGCAACTTTTTGTGGTTGTTTTGTGGAGTTTGGTTTTATGCATTTCTTTATTTTTTCTTTCTTTTCTTTTTCTTGTTTTTTGCTGTTTAATTTTGCTTATCCAGAGCCAAAGCCTTAGTAGAAGAACAACGCCTTTTCCCCCTAGGGTCCAGGTAATGGGCCCTGTCTGAAGGGCACAAACTCTATTTGGTCTTTGCTCCTTGACTGTTGACTGGCCTTTTTCTGTTTCCATACTTTGGAAAATGCATTCCAGGGGAAATGGCAGCTTCAAGTTTCCCTCTCGGTGCAGTGCATTGTGTCATTTTTCTTTAGTTTGATCTTGGTATCACTGTTATGCTGAAAGTTAATACTGCTCATTTTAACCCATTCACATCATTACTCCTGGATAGTGCATGCTTAACTAATATGAACACCTTTAAAGAGACACTCTCTCATTGCCTAGATTTACACCACACTCAAATAAACCTTTTGTTGTTGTAACTGTGGCAATGAAGGATGAAATCTGCCTGAGCAAACTGAGGACAAAAGATTTTATTTCTTGTTTCAGTGTAACATGAAACTCAGCTCTCCAAACTTGAACTTTTTACATAACTGCTGGACAACTGATTCATTTTAAAATTTGGGTATCACGGATCTTGCACAATATCAAACTGTAATATTTGCTATATTTTTAAGTTATATTAAATAACAGCTTGTGTTGTTGGTGGTCTTGAGTCTTCAGTTTCATGTTGCAGTGAAAAGACAGCAAGACCATTGTTCTGTGTAAAAACAACAGTCAATGTTCCTTCAGTTGAGAGTACATGTACTGTATAGGCAAATTGTACCTGCGTAATGATATAACTTCACACTGAGTGCAGCTATGGTAGCTCCTGGTGTTTCCTGTGTTGTGGGTTTGTGTTGTTGTTGAATAGGACACAGTAACATTAGATTTCTAAAGGCTTGAACTTTGAATCTACGCAGTTTAAAACACTCACTTTCTTCCTCATTGGTTCTGTCATAATCTCTGTTTTTTTAGAATACTCTTCAAAATCTTTCTGCATGAATATGCATGTGAGATACTACACAAAAGAGACTTAAACACTATGTAAAGTTAAAGTGCTTGATGTTGGTAGTGCTATAGATAATGGCACATAAATTGTCATATATTTTATGAACAAGTTCCTGGGTGAAAAAAAGCATTAATTCATACATGTATTTATGATGAAGTATCAGTCATGCACATGAATAAACACTTTGACTGAAATTGATGTATTTACCAAAATGGGACTCTTAAAGAGCCTGTATTTCGCCTTAACTTGGTTTCATGTATTACACTTTGATGACTGCTTTGGTATGTTCAAAAAAACGTCCAGTTTTCATGTAATGGCTTCCCCTGATCCTGCTGTATTCTCAGTCTGCTTGAGCTCCTGTCACCTTAAGGTCCCATTCCCCATGTAGGCTCAGTCTGGTCTGATTGTTTAACTGGTCCACTCTGTGATAATTGATCAGTTCGGTACTGCTTGGCACCATGTTGTCAACAACTCCGCATTCACTCTGCAGTGTATGCTCTGCTCTGAACTTGCCAGCCTGAGCCAGTGGGCTTTAACTGCTGATGAAACAATGGGAGGGTGTCACACTGGTAGGTTTATTCAGGGGGCAGAGGAATGAGCTGTTTTATGCACCTAAAGCTGCATAAACAGGCGGGATGGAGAAGTCTGATACTTAAGACTTGTTGTTTTTGCTAATGGAAGTACTTTATCACACAAAGGAAATAGGCAAAACACTCCAAAGTGCATATAAAAATGTAAAAAGCATAATATGAGATTTTGAAATTATTGGATTGGGTTGTAAGAATGTCCATGATTTGAAAGACAGATCTTAAATTCCTTTTATTTGAGGATCTGCCAAATATGATGTGTTCAAGAAGAAATTTTGAAGTAATCACGGTTACAACACCCTGGATTCAGCAAGTGTTCTGTTTTTTGGTCTTGTTTTTAAACATGTAAGATATTCCTTATTAGTCCCACAGGGGGGACTAATAAAGGAATATTAGTCCCCCCTGTGGGGGACTTCCAAAAAACACACTTTCACATGCCGAAACCTGTTATGATATGGAGATATCATAAATATTTTCAGTAAATCAAGTTTTCGAAAAATAATTAAAGCAACAGTATGAAACGTTTTCACCTTATAGTTGTAGTTTCAAAGTTGATATAATAGCAGGAGGACAGAAGAAATGGCATCTCTCCTACTCCCTTCAGTAGCACTGGCTGCCTGTATTTCCTGTAAAAGGTTGACTAAAGGTCACACTGATATTTGACCAGCAGTCTGTTTCCTGCGGTCCCCCAGAGGAAGAGGGAGTTTGACCTGTATTCCTGCGTGACGTTTATGTTGCATTTGTTAAAGTTGGCTTTGCACTTTTTTACAACTGTCTTTAATTGCACTGTCTGTCTTTAAGCACCATCGACTTTTGCCATGTTGGCTTGCACTTCTGCTGCCTGTGTTGTAGCAGTTGAGCTCTCAGCTCTCAGGCAGTATCTGGACGGCAGATTGACAGCCTTAGACAGCCAAGCTGCCCCTTCACTTGTTAATTTCATCAAGAGGTCTTCTCAAACATATTAGCACCATACATGATCCAGGTAATTCACTATATACCTAACCTTGCTGTGCAGCTGGATCAGCCTGATTCAATGTCTGTAATCAGACAAATGCATCTTGCCAAGCTCCACTCTATAACAATTTTGGTGGCAGCTACAAGCAGGACGACAACAGGAAGTGACTGTTTATACAGACATTAGCATAGATGCTAACAGCTTCTGAAGCAGGTTTATCTGATCTGAAGGATACTTTCGCTCCACTTCTGACATGCTTGATGAGAGTTTTTTTTAAGAAGTGGTTCATGTTCTGTCCTTTGAACTGCGGCAGTCGTGCCTGCCTACGACATTATCTGATTTGCCCGTAAATCAATTGACAGAATGTTTGTCCAATCTCCTGCCAGATATGTTTGGTTCTGCTCATTCTCAGACGCTTTCTGTGGGCTCTTTCCCAGATGAACTAGTGAAATATGTTGAACAGTCCATCTGGTGTGTCAGGTCACAATATACCAATATTTTATACAAATGAGGTATTCTGACTTAAAGACAGAAATATTGCTAGGTTGCACCAACCCCTGCCAGCAATGACTTGCTGTTTTTCTCTTAATGTTCGGAGCGGCGATGCTGAACTTCGGCTAAGCTACAATGAATGGGAGTGAACTTTTTATAGCGCTGGTCCACTGTGGCAGCTGTACTTGAGTTATGACAGTGCATGTCTGAGCATTTTATATTGGTATCTTGGTTGCATCAGAGTAATAGCTGCAGCTAACTACTTAAAAAAATAGCTTTTAAAAGTGCAGCTTGTACTTTTAGGATTTTACAGCAGCACTCTGCAAGTTTAGCAGCAAGCCTCAACCTTCTCGCAAGAAGTGCAAGCAGCTTTTTGGTACAAGACCAGTTAGCCACAGTTGTCCCAGTATTCCTCAATGGCAAGGGCAAAAAAAATTAAATATGAGGAAAGAGGACAGTGATGGATGAGGTGCAGAAAAGAAAAAGAGAGTGACAGAGTAAGAAGCTAGACTAGAGTAAATATTGGACAGGCTTTTACAAGTTATCTAGAGTTTCAAGAAACAACAGGCTGCAAGTCAGATGTTGTTGGATGAGAGAGCAGAGTTGCAGTTTTTATGTATGAAGTTAGACCTGTGACAACATTAGTACATGTGCATTTACTGATATTTCATCATAAAAACATGCATGAATTAATTGTTTTTTCATACTTGAATTGGTTACAATCTGTAGGTCCTAAACTACATTATTAGCATCTTTTGCTACAAATGTTCTGTCATTTGGATATGCTTCTTTTCATTGTGTGAATGTTCATATCCACACTAAAGCTTATTGATGCCTATAAATTGATATTGAAATAGGAAATCTTTTATGGTTTACTCCTTTAGAGACAGGTTACACAGTTTAGCCATAGTTCACAGTGTCTGTAATTGTGGAATGCAACAAACTGAGACTTTTTTGTCTTCTGTGAGCCCTCTGCTGTCTGTTTTTGCCTATAAATTCAATGGACTTGTCTTGAATGCTTTTTCTTGCGTTGCTGCATGTATTTCTGGTAGTTCAAAGATGGTGCAGACTTTCCCATAATCTTTTTCAAGAAGTATGGACAAGAACTTAGAAGTTTGATCTCTCATTTCATGCCCTTTTTTAAAGTCCTGGAGTTTTTTTTTCTTCTAAGTATCTTAGTTTGAAGTCCATACTTTCTTTCAATGTGAAACTGTCCTCAGTTTTTCCAGTCGCATGATCAATTTATTTATATATGATGCTTATGTAAGGGAATATGATGTGAGGCCAAAATCAACACAAGTAGACTGCATCATCTCAACCAAGCACACTAACAATTTTAGTGCATGTTGCCCTGAGCATTTTATTTCAGTTTGCTTCAGTGGAAATGACATTCAGGGCAATTTCATTCAGTTCCATTCAATAAACTTTATTCATCCCTGCAGGGGTAGTTTTTAATGACAAGTAAACACACATTTAAATTACTTAACAAAACAAACAACAAAAGCAGCAGAAAGACATAGCACAACACATTTTAAATGAAAGTCAGCTTTCTTTATCCATCAGATTTACACAAACACGAAACAATCTTCAATGCAATGCACTCTGTATGATTACTGTACAGTACTTTCATGTTTTAAAGAGCACTGAAGATGTGATAGTTTGCACACTACGCATGTGATATGACATCATCTTAGCTGGAAAACACACTCCTTTTTCCTTAAGGGTTAATACAGGAGATGAACCTATCCTATGGTTAATTGGAGGGGTAGTTCAGGATTTTGGAGTTGGAGTTGGAGGTAAGTATTGATTTTATAAGGCCAAGGCACAGTGATGGTGATATACTCTGCTCCTGTACAGAGAGAACCAAAATGGAAGTAAGATTGTACATTGCTTTGAATTTCACCAAAAGGTAAAACAAGCCAGACAATCACAGTGAGGTGATTGTACACTGGATGACACAGTTACATCAACTTACTTTTCTCTAAGACGCCTCTTTGTTATGGTTCTACTTCAACCCACATGTCCCTCCGATCAACACACGGGTTAAGTGTAATTTTGCTGAGTACTGTTAATGAATTCTGAGATTACTGCATCCCATTTTAATATTATTTTAGCTTACAAATGTTTACAGATGATCAGAATGACAAACAATGTCATGTGGATGAAGTTTGTTCTGGCTTAGTTTCTACTTTATCAGTCAACATTCAGTGTGTTTATATTATTTATGAAATAAAGAAACATGCAGAGTATTTACTTCTGAGACAAATTTCCTTTTGGATTGTCTGTTTTTACTTCCACTTAGAGAATCTTTGAGTCAAGTCTGCTCAGATTTAAATGTTCTTAATAACAGTGGGCCTCAATATGATGAGAGCTGCAGACTGCTGGTTTACTTATATAAACTGTGGATATGATCTCAGAAGCATCCTGAAGTGATTTTTCTGTCACACTTATATCTCACCCACTTTAAAGACATGAGGTCACAGTTTAAACTCTTGGGTCTTGGGTTTGCGTCTGTTGGCGTCATGAGTGTATTTGTTTATGTTCTTGCCTGTATTGGAAGTGTGTTACTGAAAGACACCATTAGAGGGCTCAAAAGACCCCAGGCTGTATGCAACTACCTGTAGTGTTAGAAGTAAACTGCAAATCTGAGAGTAAAAGTAAAAAATAAACACCTTAAATCAGTATCATCATCAAAAATTTGTTTGCAACTTATGACCAGTGGTCCGACCTCAACATCAGCACCGTCTGCACTCAGTTTCTACAATATTTTCCTGTGTGCACCACTTTAAGTGTCTCGGTGTTATGGTCTAGAGAGTGACAGTGATAACTGGTGACTTTCTGCCAACTGTGCTGTTAGATGGTGTAGTAAAAGCACTGACAAATACTAAGGGTGTGCCCTTCAATGCTTTGTTGTGAAGTATTTTTAGGCATACTCCATATTGGCACTTTACATAAAAGAAAATAAAGCCAAAGAAACTAAGCTAACACAGACTTACTCACCAATGAAATCGCCCATGGCTTTAACTAATTTACACAGTCGCTCGTTGAAGTAATACGCCAAACTTAGTCCACGTAGTTAACAGCAAGTACAGTATATCTTCAGCTTAACTTTAATTTCTCCTCTCCTTCTGGTCCCAAATAAGTTTCTGCTGTTAGACATGTTGACTCTCCATCTTGGATGTTTTTATTGGATATACCCTGGTTATAAAAGTATCCTTGTGAATCCAAAGTAAATGGCAGTTTTGCATCAGAAATCTTGATTTTGATACCCTTGTTGTCCTCTATAAAGCCTGAGACTAACAGTTGGTCTGCATGCTTTTGGTGGAAGGACATGCAGGCTGTGCCGTGTGCCAAAGTAGTATCAAAAACAGAGGCTTACAATTTAAAAATAACGTGTGGTTATGTGTCAAACACAGTGTATAATCTCCCCATGCTGTTGTCTATTGTTTCACCTAAAATTATTTAAATCAAACAGCTCCTTTCACTCCAGGGGCAGCATGGTAAAGCTTAGGTGACATGCCATTTCTCTTTGTTCCAGATCAGAGCTGATCACCATCATTTTGACTGATGTATAAACAGTTGATGTGTACCTCATGCAGCTGCACTTCCAAAAATCCTGTACTATACCCTTGATTCAAGAAAAATAGTGTCCATATCACAATAATATAGATAATTTTAAATATTTGCTGAGGTTTTCTTCTCCTGTATTAATCCCATTTTATGGATTTACTTGTTCTGGCTCTGGATGGTCCCTCAGCACACCATCTCTGCTTTATCACTGCAGGTCAAACTATGGTATGACAAAGTGGGCCATCAGCTCATCGTCACCATCTTGGGCGCCAAAGACCTGCCTCCAAGGGAAGATGGCCGACCCAGGAACCCTTATGTCAAAATATACTTCCTCCCTGATAGAAGGTAAGAGTAGAGACAGTTACTTGTACCTAATTAACTTAAGTTATCATCCCAATCATTTGCTGTCATGCCATTTCACACACTCAAGAAGATAGCAAACATCACGTGGACAGACCTATGTCATATATTTTAATTGTAAAGAAACTGTGTATACATGGATTTTTTATGGTACAAGATCATGTGTAATTATGATTGTCTTTTTTAGAATGTAGGATACAAAAGCTGCATGGATGTAAATGTAACTCATTGTGTGGCTGGTTGTTCAATGTAGTTTTCTGAGCATGCTATATCTCAAAGAGCTGGAGACATAGGCAGAGTAGGGTACCAGTTGGATTTTAAAGATTCTGGTCTGCTTTTCAGTCCTGAGTCTTTACATTTCTCCACTCTGAATCCAAATGTTTATTTTGTCTAAAGCATTTCTTAGCATGTTTTATTTATCATTAACAAAAGTGTGAACTTGGGTCAAGATGGTTTTTGCCTGTTTATCACAAGATGTTAGCACAGCTATTACCACTGCCTGTGGCTCAGGATACATTGATCTCATAAGGTCGGGAGATTATGACACACTGAACGGTACATATCTGCACATTCACGTAGTTTTGCCATGCCAAATGCCATGATATGCTTTCTTGTTGGTCTAGAATATCTCTACTGCACATGCTGTCATTATCTTTAAAGTTTAGTTTAGCCAAACCTCTGGCTCCTGTGATCTGGCATGATCCTCTTTTCATAACTTCTGTACTGCATCACAAATTATGTAATGCTACATTAGCACAGAGATGGCAGTATATCCACTGAGATTTAATCTTTATAGCAGTATTTTGTATCTTTTCCACCTCAAATTAATAGTTTAAAAGTCAATAAGCCAATAAAACTATGGTAATTTAACTGGGCTAACGCTAGTCAAACCAAGTTAGCAGAGTGCCCTGGTTGCCTGCATTCAGCTCTCTGCAACTTCGGCAAAGGCTTTCTTGTGAAAAGTTTGCACAGCATTGTGGCACCCTTCATACACTCAAGCCAAAAAGAGGCTAGTTAGCCTTTCTCTGTGCTGTATGACATTGACAAGTGCAGCAGTCTGCCGAGTGTACCAAACCGACTCTAAAAGGTGGAGCTAAAAGCACAGCAGTCTGTTGATTTTTCACAAAAATTGTCAATTCTTCTGCAACAGCAGCGAAATGAAAACACATACCTCATCATGTTCAAATAAGCCGTGGGTTAAGAGTGATTTGTTCACTGCTGTTGCTGTAAAGAATGTCAACACAAAGCATTGTTCTATTGAGTACTGGAGTGCTGGAAGTCTTGTAACTGGCTCTACTGCAGACCGCTGCACTGTGTCCTACGGCAGTGACATCACACATTTACGTAGCTGGCGTGACTGTCTCCTCCCGGCTCACACACTCGACCTCAAGTAAAGGTACACCTGGCTATGGAAACACAAAGAAGATCAGAGTTTACTGCCCCAAACTGTACCGAACTGTAATCAAACCAGACCAGTCAGTGGAAATAAGGCATTTGATCAACTGTGAAACCACTACTTTAAGGAGGAAAAGTTAAATATTGTTGCTTTGAATGTGGTTATTTACCGAAGACGAACCAAAAAATGGAATCAGAACTGAAGCTCATGTACACTATTGAATCCACAAATCTTGGAAACTTAGTGACAGGAACTGCAATTTGTTAGTCAAGTGTAGTAGTAAGCAGACAGTGGAGACTTTTGGGAGATAATTTGTGACCTCTTCCGCTCATACTCACCATCAGCATGTTTCGTTGACGTTCTTCGTGCTGTGTTGTGTTGATGATCTTTTGTGTTCGTGGTTCTTATCTGTCATGGTTGTAAATAAAAACAGTTTGAATTATTGTTCCTCCAGCGACAAAAGCAAGAGGAGAACAAAAACGGTAAAAAAGTCCTTAGAGCCCAAATGGAACCAGACCTTTATGTATTCGCCGGTCCATCGGCGAGAGTTTCGGGAGCGCATGCTGGAGATCACATTGTGGGACCAAGCCAGGGTGAGGGAGGAGGAGAGCGAATTCCTGGGAGAGGTAAGAAATGTGGACACACCTGTTGGACATTCACGGACAGTCTTTGCTCATCCTTGTAGTTTGTTCAGGCACAAAATAAAGCTTCGGCCTTAACAAGATTTGGATGGTTCAGTCCATCTCTTGCATGCAGTTGTTATGAACAATGCTAAGTCAAGACCCAGTTGAAAATAACTTATGTTACAAGATTACTGCATTTACAAAATGACTTGTTACTGAATGGCATTACCAACTGAAAAAAATACTGTCTTAGATTTACAAGAACCAAAAATTAAAACCCTTATGATGGTCTTAAACATGTCAGATGTAGTGTATTCTCCAGAGATCATTGCATACCTTTAAATGTGTTGACCCCACTTTCATTCTACAGCTTTGTTTACAAATTAGAATCTGTGCCTCTGGCCTGTTAACAGAATAATATACCTGATAAACTTACAGCACTTTAATTGGTCATAATAAGACAATAAACTGGGAAGAAGCATCCTGCATGAGACACAGCTCTAATAAATGAAAACAATAAAGCAGAAGCTTTTGAACTGACGTTTCATGTTGACATTGTTCTTGATTCTTACTTCCAAATATTATAATGGATGTAATTTCATAAAAACAATGCTGTCTTGTCTGACGCACTGTTGGATAAATTAGCTACCAATGCATACAAACTAACACAAGTGTTCTTAGTTACGAAAATCAAAAACAAATTTATTGTAACCAATACCATTGTCAATGCCACTGAATTAATTCTTGATCAATTTCCTAATTGATTCTTGATTATTTTCAGTGTTTAAAATAGTAGACCCACACAGGTTTTTTGTTTGTGTGTTTTTGTGTCAACAATGTCAAACACATAGCACACCAGGTATACCATGTAAAATATGGTGAATTAACAGCACTTTTCTGATCTGACAAGTTTGCCATGGCTTGACCAATGCAACCAGTTCACTAGTATAAAGTGCTGAGACATTCACTGACATAGCCGTAGGTACAGTCACCACAATCACACACATTAAATAGAGCCTGACGCTTCTGTAATCTCTTTTCTCTTCATTGTAGCTTAATGCAAGCGGCAGCATTGTTGCTCAAAATGTGCAGGGAAGGAGTATGAAAGAGCTGCAAGGGGTTGGCATACATTTTATCAGTATTCTTTGTCATTTAGTTTTAATCGCAGGCTTAAATAAAATGCTAAAAGCTCAACCACCATTGCAGGTACCAGAGCTGTAATACAACATGATCGAAGCTGACAAGACCAAGAGGGACACAGATGCATAGAAGTTTAACAAAGTGGGCTTTACTTAACACTATTTGAATCATCACAATGGCATTAAGAAAACTTTTTCTTCCTGCAAAGCTGCAAACAATTGACTGCAGCTGATTTACCTGTTCAGCTTATATTTCAGGTTTTATGGCATTGCTATGTTGCACTGACAAATCAAGACAACTGCTGGTGTTTTCAATCTTGAGCACGGACACTGTATATTGCACTGTTTGCGCCATTTTGTGTAAAATTTAGCTACACTTTGGATAGCTTCTGTCCCCAAGTGAAAACGCTTTAAATGCAGAACCGTAGAGCAAAAATGAAAATAAATCAACCACTCAAACAGTATGGAAGTGTATCTTAACTGTAAGTGGTTCTCAGTTCCCGTCCCATGTCAGCAAGCATCACCTTAGACTAGTATGCAGCTACATGCCTGCAGGGAGAGAGACAAACACTGTGTAGTGCACTGGTTCAGGGATATTGTAAAAACTTTTATTTAATGAATTACTTAGTTTAAATAACCAGCCCTTAAATATTTTGAGGCAACAAGAAGGTCATCTAAATTCTCTGATGGTTTACTTTGTTATATAGAACTGTAAATTAATACCTTTTTTGCTCGGGGGCAGAGGCCTTTATGGGGTACTGTTTCTTACTGTAGGAAGTTTGTTAACATTGCAGTTCTATATTCGGTGTTGCTTTAACTTGTGATTAATAAAAACTGGAATAATTTTGTTGTAAGGGGTATTTTTCTGTCGGAGATGTAACTAGGCTTTCCACTTCTTGCAGATCCTCATAGAGTTGGAGACAGCTCTTTTGGATGATGAGCCACATTGGTACAAGCTACAAACCCATGATGTGTCCTCCATCCCGCTCCCACGTGCCTCCCCGAACACACAACGCAGGCAGCTCCATGGAGAGAGCCCAACACGGCGGCTGCAGAGTACGTAAAACCTGTGTCACCGTCATGTGCATTAGCACATACTGATTTAATGTTATATATGCCAGATATTTACTTGACATTTACTGCTAATGGAGCAAGAGACTGACTGTTCAGTTGGTAAAATTTAACACCACAACAAAAAGAAATAAACTTATAACAGTACCTCTAAGATCAAGAAGCTTTAATTCAATTTTGGTCAAATTTACACTGCAGTGGTCCAGAAATGTTTCTCGAGTCTGTATCTAAGTGCTCTGAAGAAGCAAGAAAATAATTTATCTTGATATTTTTTGACAAACAGAAATTAACGAAATGAATCACTTTGCTAAAACTAAAGACAAGATATTAAAATGTGTTGCTATAACTGTCAATCTTTTCCCTTTTTCACCTTAAAAGGGAAAAGACTGACAGGCTAAGCTTAAAAAGGTAAATGCCTCGTATGAAACTGTGAAATGCTTGTAACACAGAAAGCCAGGCAAAGCTGTTGTGAGAATATTTTGCAAGAGTGCCATCCAAGTTTATGGCATCACTGAATAGGAAAATTGTCTCTTTTTGCAACAAATATACATACTTTGATTTTGTCTCATGGCTTTCAGACATTTTTGTTTTTTAAGTCTGGCATGCGTAGTACCCCTGATCCAGTACATTTTGCCTACGAGGCAGGGTAGTTTGAACGATAAGTGTCTCTAAAAAGAAACTTTTTTCCTTCTCAATTAGTCTTTTTGATAACAGCAGCAGTTTCTGCATATTGTATCTCTGTGTCATGTATCACATTTACCTTACTGCTTCTGCTTTCACAGACAAAGGCTCATATTCACAAAACTCAGGTAAAGGTTCATTTGCACTCACAGTGCTGCTTTGTTGAGCATCTGAGTGTCCTCCTGTCCCCTCAAGAGACATTTCCCTGTGCCCTGATTCTCTGCCACATTTCTGTGAAGGGTGATTGTTTCTGTTGACTTGCTGTTCATAGATTTCAGAGTGAAAGGCTGATGTAGAATTAAATGGGTCATATTTTGCCATAATGTGGATTCAAATATTGGATTTTGATGACTGCTAGAGTATGTTCAGGGTGACCCACAGACGAAAAACATGCTCATTCAGTGACTCTAAATTGCTTTTAGGTTTTAGTTTGTGAGTTAATGTTGTCTGTCCCTACATGTTGGCCCTGTGATTGGCAGGCGACCCGTCCAGAGTGTATCCCACCTCTTGCCCAACATTAGTTGAAATAGGATCCAGGTCCCTGCAAACCCAAATGGAATAAGGAGCATAGATAAACTGATGAATGGAAAGATTATGTTCGCATTCTGAGTACCCCTGATCCACCTCTACTCTCACTGTCTGAGCTGCACTATTAGGACCTTCTGTCACTTTTAGGCCCCGTCCTCAATTGGCCCCATCTATTCTGATTGGCTTACCCTTTATGGTAGTTAGTCACCTCTGTGCAGTTTTGTGCCATATTCAGGCAGCTACTGGCGCTGTTAACAAGACGAGAGAGAGAAGAGCCATGCTGCTGACTTTGTTGTCTTGCACTAGAAGCAGTCTATTATCTAAAAGAGACATGGTAAACATATGAAAGGGCATGAAGAAGCTTGATATGACCTCTTTTAATCACTCGAAGTCCACTTTGAGTATAAAACATTTGCACCCTCCAAAGAAGCAGAGATCTTGGACACAGTGCTCTTCTCTATATATTCATCTGTTAAGTATTTTTCAGTCCTTACCTGGAACCCACAAACTCTCCTATAAAACTGGTCCTTATTAAAAAACCCAAAGCTATTTCATGGAAACAAATAACTGCTTTTCTGTCTCCCTCCCATTGTAATACCAAGTTGTCTTTCCCATTACCAGTATTCCTGCTTTTCAAACCTCTCTAAATTGATTTTCTGAACCTTGCAGCCCATTCTGCTTTGCTGTGTTTTTGTGTCTTTCATTTGCATTTGTTTCTTGTAATGTTTGCATAAGGTAGATTATTTTGTTGGACTCTTGTGTGATATTAGGTTTGTCAATTAAAAAAAAATTTATCAGGTGGTCTGTTAATACATATTTGTGACTTATCTTTTGCTTGTCAAGGTCAACACCTAAATTACAATGACATTCAGGGCCTAAATCAACGATTGACCTCTTCAGTTGCTTTGTGTGTGATTTTATTGTTTATTAGCGCTCTAGTTCAGCTACAGTTAAGTGACAGCAGGTGAACATTATTTATCCTAGTATCACCCTGCTCTAGCAGTGATGTTTTATGTCTCCAGTCTGCTCTTGTATTGTATTGTATTTTGTTTATTTTTCTTCTGTACAGCACTTTGGTCCGCTGTGGTTGTTTTGAAAGAGCTTAGAATTGGATTGGATTGGATTGGATGTATAATGAGGACACTGCAACTTCTTCAAATGTCTCATCTCACTGAAAAACATGCATGCAGATCAGTGAACAAGTCAGATGTCATCTGCACCACATGATTTCAAACATTTAACTTTTTTTTTACAATTTATTTGAGCCATTCTCTTTAACTAAAGATTCTCAACTGAAATTGATTTCCACTCTCACCTCTGGTTTTGACAATATGTCGCTACAGATGCATGTACTGTTATTTTTTACAGAGTGTAAGCTTGATCATTTTACCCAAAGGGTTCATCTACACCAGGGATGTACAAACTAAAGGAATGCCACTTTAAATTGGCTCACAACATACTGTATAAGTTGAGTTTAAATGTTTGCCACATTATAACGTAACGTTTTTGCTTAATTTATGAGTAAAGAAAAGTGGATTATGACAGCAAATATTCCAAAATGCACTGGTTTTCTTCACTGTCTGCTCCGTATCAAGACTAAAAACACATTGTGCTACTCATCTTAAGTCAAAGGTGAGTCCCAAAGGTTCAACAGTGGTTGCCTTCTTTGTGCAGTTTACTCTTGTTTTTTGTCTGAATGTGGAGATGATTTGTCAGCATCTTTGCTAAACAAAGAATTTTTCTAATCTTGAACAAGAGGCAAGTCCAGTGATAACAGTGGCTTCCTAGGGCCCAGTGAAGTCTGATTGGCCATCCTCAAAATCCTGAGTTATGAAATAGTAAAACTAAGGTACAGTGTGGCCCGGCCATCCTTGTAGTTTTCTTTGTGTGGCCCCACTAAGAAATGTTTGGACAGCCTTGATCTACACACATAAAAAAAGACACAAGAGCCATTTGTACACTTATTTAATTATTATTATGAACAGTCTGGTTATGACGAGATTAACTAATGTTTGATCTCCCTATTGCTTACCTCATTGACTTTGTAGCACTTTTTGTGCCTGTTTCTTTAAAAATCACTTTTGATATGAATAATAGGCTGTTGTTCCCAAATGCTGTTTTTTAGACCTGTGCAGTAACTTAAACCGCATATGCTGTATATCAACAACCTGTTCAATAAAGAGTTATCAATATGTAAATCTATTGAGGGCGAAGATGTTTTTTAGAAACTTCAAATGTATGGATAAGATTATTTTTTTAAACAGAGTAAAGGAGGATAAATACCCGTCTTCAAGTGGGCACTGCCTCAGTTTTTCAGGTTATTGAGTACATTTCTTATCATTGATATGATTTAGGTATTTCTTTAAAGGTAAGAATTGCTTAACCACTTCAGTGTGGACTTTTGATGTTTTGAAAAGAAAAAAGGAAATCTAAACATGCCACAAAAGACTATCAAATTCTCTGACTGTGAGGGTAAAATTATATTGTTCGATACCTTTTTTATTTCAAAAATAACTCTTACAATCACCCTCTTCCCACTACAGTTACAAACCAGATGCTCATAAACACACTGTGGCTGACTTTACTGTAGTGTATGTTACTCAGGGCTGCCTCACTGTACTGCGACTAGACTCTTCCCCCACCAGGGTGATTTTCTGGGCGTTTTTGTAAGTGTGAGGTGAAAGAGCTGACAGCTGTAAAAAGTCTCTAGCCAGCTGAGATGAGAGGTTGGGAGCGGCAGTGCCAGAGTGCAGCACTTGTCATTTCTGATAAAGCACATGTGTCCAGTTGATTTAGGTTGACTGAACGGTGAAGGTGGGCTGGGGGGGCAGCAGGGAGGGAGTCATTCTTCAGTGAGATGGGACAAGGAGGGTTGATAAGGCGACTGAAGAAAGAGTTGTGAAGTCCTATCAGTTCTGCCACCTTCGCCTTCACATGTAAATCAAAAGATTGAATGTGTCTTCTTAAAGTGCCACGGTTCAGATGAAGAGATATCTGCTGTTTTTGTCGAAGACACGCAGTGAAATGCAGCATTATTTGTCATAGATGACTCATATTTTCAGACACTGAATCCAGTTGCCATCTTGCTATATCATTTATTTTATTTATGCCCTAGACACTGTCAGTGTACTTTTGGTGTTCATCTTATTGAATTTAGCTCAAACCTGGAAATTAGCAATTAGCATATAAATCAGGTAACAACAACACACAAGGAAGTGATCATGACTAATGCTCTCACCTCTTTTTTCCTTTTTTCCCTTCCTGCCTCCTCTCTTCTTTTACCATCCCAAGGAACTCAGAGAATAAGTGACAGTGAGATCTCGGACTACGATTGTGAAGACGGTGTTGGGGTTATAACAGGTAAAATAATTATCATATTAACATGGGATATGCAAGATATTTGGATAAAGTAGGTATTTTTTTTACCTTGACATGTTTTGACTGCCAACTGCAGTCTTCATTAGAAGCATCATCTGAATGCTGTGACGTGTCCTTTCGAGCTGTTCTTCCCAGGCGTGGTCGGCCTGAGGGACCTGACAGGTCTAGTGGCCAAGTGGTTTGGAGGAGAGTCGAAGGAGAAGCAATTGAAATCAGAAATTAGGGAAAAGATACTGTAAACTGGGATGGGGGCGTATTCATGCTCTCTCACACCTGGGATCCTCTCCTCTCCTCCTCTTTGTCCGAAACAAAAGAGAACTGAATAAGTAATACAAGGTATTTGATTGATAAAATTAATCAGTTTCTATCTGTTGAACACCATTGTCTAAAGACAGCTTACACAGATAGTTAAACCTACCTATCTGTCTATCTATCTATCTATCTGTCTATCTATCTATCTATCTATCTATCTATCTATCTATCTATCTATCTATCTGTCAGTCTTTCTCTTCTTTTTTTATATTGTTATTATTATTATTATTATTATTAATATCATTTATAATAATAACAATGATACAAATGATAATAATAATAATTCTACAATGGTCAGGGCTGTCAAAACTGAACCAAAAACCATGACAGCAAATAACAAGGTACTCAATACACCTAAATTCAGTTCTGATCACATGAGCTTCATTGGGATAACGGTTTGTGACAACGATATTGCCAAAGCAAATTCACAACATATATATTCAATACAATTAAATAAATAAATCAGTAAATTAAAAGATCAGTAAATCAATTAATATATATGTACCTATGCAAATAAAAATTCATAATAGAAAATTAATAGATTAATCAATCAATCATTTATTAGATAGATAAATAAATAAGTAAATAAGTACACTAATTGAACTGTGTGTATTATTGTATCCCTACTATAAGAAAACATATAAGTGATCATAAATCTTGCCATACTTTTTATTTTGCCATACAGGAGGACAGGTCCTTCGAACAGATTATGTATGTGAATATTATTTTTCCCTGTCTCTTTTTAATTCAGAATTGGACATCCCAAAGTGATGGTCAACAGTGGTTCATTTGCTTTACTTTTTTTAACCCAGTGTTATAGCAAATGATGTGAGCTGAGTCCTTTGAATCAGTCCTGAAGTGCACACTTTCATCCAGCACTCGTCGCTTTGACTTTAAGTCATTATTCTTCTTACTCAGAGCACTGTAGTATCCCCAGTGCATGGGCGGAGCCTTAGCACTTTTCTTTAATGAAAACTTGACCTGCTGCATGTCCCACTGCTAAGTATACAACACAGGCAGTATGTTAACATGTTAGTCATACAAAGCTGTATTGGCCTTGCCAGTGTTGGCAGCACACATAATGTTTTTAGTAGTGCAGCTAATGCACCAGGGTGACACATCCCAGTCTAAGTGTGCAAAGAAAGAGGAGAGAGAGAGAGAGGGGAAGGTTGCTCATGAGGAAATGACAGCAGCAGGTTTGCTGTGCTCAGCTCATGACTGAAATGAACTTTGTATGAAAGAAATAACATCTGAAAATACAAATGTATGGACAATTGAATAGATTCAGAGATTCTTATGATAATCATACTCAACATGTTACCCAAAACTCAGTAGTGTTCAATTATGGTTGTATACCATAGTATCATGTTGAGATGCTGCAGCTGATCATCAGCAGAGGCGACGAGAAGGAGCACTGAGATTTTACCTGCCTCTGCACTGCTAGTTTCTGTTCTGCTATGCTCACCAAGGCTTCAGCAGCACACCCACGCTACACATCTAAAAAGGAAAAGCAGTGCAGTTATCTGTCAGAGACCTTCAGAAAAAGTCTGAGAAAAAGGATGAAAAGTGCCTGGAAAATGGCAACATGAGATATCAATCTGGACTTTGGAGAAATTAATACTGGAACGAGAAACAAGGACGTCTTTGCCCTCCTATAGTCATTACAGGAAAGCTGCTGACTGGGGACATCTGCCTGTGCTGTTGTTTTTAGTAAAAAGCTCATTCTTTTTAGGAATGTAAAGGTCTCATATTGGGTGTGAAAAGGAATAGATATCAGCTGTATGTGAAACCATCTCCTACATTCTTCAGGATAACATTCTTGTGTGGCATCACTGGCAGCTGCTTGTCAATGTGCAGTATGCCGAGCCCGGCTTAGCTGCTTTCAGTGTGTGAACTGTCCTGCTGTGTCCTTAGAAGGTATTAAAAGAGCACTTTGCAGGTTGGAGACCTCACTGAAACAATGTGTTAGGAAATTAGTAAAGAGAATATTTCCCTTTAAATTTATGAATTAACACACCACAATGAGCCCTGGAGTCATTTTTGTATGTGTACTTTTACACATAGCTTTAGGGATACCGTCTTATTAAGCCTTTGTTTTACATGAATCAATATAGATCATGATAGAGTGGTGCAGGGATGACGTACTTTGCAAGCCAACGTGGTAGTTTAGTCTCTAAAAGCCTATGGGATTTTTCACTTTGTTCTGGGATCTTCTGGGATATTAAACTCTGTAGCGAACAAAAAAATATGATGTATGTGATAATCTTGACAAACAATCCTAACTTTCTTTATGTAAACTTAAACATAATCGGGGAGAGTAAAAGCTATTATGGAACTACAACATGGCAGTTCAGCTCTGAAGCTGATACAATATTTCCAATGTATAACGCCATGTCGTAACCTCTTGTTAGACAAATTCTTCTGAACTGAAAGACCTGATTAAGGTGATTCTTATGGCTGTGGCAAATGTGTTTGAATTATTGATAATTAAAAAAACAATCAGAAATACTCACAGCAGGGCCCCCAGCCATTTTTGTAGTTCTTGTTATGAATTTGTTAGCAGCCGTCTTTTTTAAACACAGAACAATGCTTTAAAATACAAGAGTGGACAACATCAGAAACATTTTATTATCATGGATTAAACGTTCTAGTCTTGTATGAGGGTGTTCAAAACAAACCTTATTTCTGGTTTTTATCCTAAAAGCTGTTCTAAATTCCATATGCTTTCAGCCTTGGTAAAACCGGGAAACACTAAATGCTAACTCACTCTTGCACTTTGGACATAGTCCTGCACCACTCTGTAATGGTCTTTTTAATGAAGGAGAAGAAATTATGTATTTATAAGCATACAGTTGTCAACAGGTAAATCGACTGAAACAGGTATAATGGAGTGTAAGGCAAAAAGAGTAATAATATGAACATGATATGAAATGATAATTCTGACTCAATAAAACTACTCTACTTTGAGCACATCTAGAGTCAGATCCCCCTCAGTGTAACTTAATGTCATATTGAGGTGCTTTAACCACTTTTTTTATTTTTTGAAAACATTTACAATAAAAACTGATGTAACAACCCCTTCAGACAAAGATTTGCATTGATATCAAAAATCTGTTTTACCTTCAAATTTCTCTTTAATGCAAACTAATGGTTTTCTTATTGACAACTTAGGACCATCACTGTGGTCTCAAACTAGCATTGCAGAACTTAATGTTAGCTCTGATGTTATGAGCTTGTAATAAAAACTTGTCTATACTGCAAATTGCCCTCACCTGCTTGCACTGTTACTGTGAGCCAATTCAGCTTCTAAACTGTTGGCGCTTTGCATTTTGGTAAACAGTGCTTGAGGGAGACTGGTCTAAGGCATGCGCTTAATTTTCCTCCAAATCAGTACAACAAATTGTATTATATGTGATTGTATTCTGCTACATTATGGCCAGATTAGTGCACACAGACAAAGTTAAAGGAGCAGATGTTTTTGGACAGACAGACAGACGGACAGGCAGACTGCAGGAGAGAGAGAACATCAGCAGGGGCTTACTGATGATACTGTAGCTGAGGGAAATCCTCCTGCAGCCTCTTTAACATTCTCAGCAGCCCCTGTCTGGCTCACCCTGCCAGTCCCCTTCATTTTATTCACAGTGAAGGGAATGCCCCTTCACTCCAGCTTTGGTCCCATGCCCTTCTCTTTTACCAGGGCTTTGTCATATGTCAGACAACCCAACAGTCTTTACTTTAATAATCTTATGACGCAAATACTTTCACTGGAGCAGGACAGCATATTTTGATTAATTTTATGCTGTTGGCAGGTTTTTAGTTTGATGAATTTACAACAGCTGTCAAAGCAAGTCCGTCATTGTTAATGAAATAAAAGCTAAATAGTAGGAATCATTTTCAACTGAAACAGAAATGATTTTTTGAAGATATGAAAACTAACTGATATGTAATTTGTGTTTACAGAAATAACTAAAATGAAATACAGCTACAGACCACTATGTTAATTTGACAGAAGCATATGTAAACCATGAGACATTGTTTTGATGCATCAGGTAAATCAAATTTAAGACTTATTAAATGCTGAAGTTAAAACTATTTTCCTTATCTGGTGTCAGTTGGAGGCAAGCACTGGCTCTTAATTCAAGTTTTAGTATGTCTCTCTTCGTCAAATTTCTCATCAATTCCATTATAGTAAACACGAATAAAACCAAATCAGGAACCACTTCGGATGGCTTAATTTACCTTGAGCAGACTCCCCTCTGCAAAAAAAAAACATCTGGTCATGCCGGCTAGTGAGTAAGGGTCTGTGCACTGATTTTTTCTGTTATCTCCAACTTCATGACTTTGCAAGGGTCCATTCGCCTCCATTCCAGCAGACCCCTCCACCTGGTGGTATAGACCTTGTACTCAGAGCAGGGAATATTTCAAAGTCTCTGTTCTTAAAAGGCTTTGTGTGTTTATCTATTGAGCAGTATGTGAGTTGAAAGACATGCTCATTGTACCTTTAAAGGCTTGGAGCCGCTGTAGACTCATTCAATTGGAAGTAACATTTTATGTGTCTCTGTATTTTATTCTCACCCTTTCAGGTATATAAATAGAGGTTTTATGGTTAGTCACTTATAACTTTGTCAAATTAAAAAAAAAACTGACTTGCATCCATTGCAATAGGATGAATCATTCAGTTAGAGATATATTTATTATTTATTCCATCTATCATGCTGTACTGACAATTAAAATGTAACCATTATACATCAACATTTCTGACATATTAAGATGTCAACATTACTTCATTTTCTCAACTTTTCCCTCTTTCCAATTTTTAACTCACTGTTTCCTTAAACTCATTTTAATATACTTTACACTCTATTGAATACCAATCAACTTTAATGGTGCTCAGCATTGACCTTACCTATAGCTACAAGCCATGCTTGATTATGGGTTAATGAACTCTCTCAAGTTCAGTGGACGAGTCAGTCTTGCAGAAAAACTCATCATAATGTTTCAGATCTTTAAAGGGCTTCTCTCATGTTTAATGCACAAAGCTAAGACAGCACATGGAGTATGGGGATCTAGACCTCAGCTTTGGACTTAAAGAGTTTTCTTTCCAATGCTCATTTCAGACTAAAGACTTGCGATGCAACAAGACAGAAATTTCAGGGGACCGAGACAGTCGCCGTGAACTGGCACATGACAAAAGCATCAGCACTCACAGTAAAGTCTTTGACCTTTACTGAAGATAATAAAGCATTGACGTTAACAAAGAGTATTAATTAGAGGTTTTTGCTAATGTTTAGCCTTAAAGCTTTCTATAAGAGGAAGGTTTCAGATAATTGAAGTTCATTTACTGTTTTGGGAAAAAAGATTACATACCTGATAAATGAGAATATAATATCTTGAATGTCCTTGATTTTATTAAATTGTACTTTATTTTAATTTTATCTGTTTTCTTAGCATTTTTACAGTGGAGGTTGAAATTGCTTGGTGGAATTTTTGGCAATGTGTTGCCATTATTTATCCGTGAGAGCAATCAGTATGAAAAAATCCTTTACATTGACAGGTTTTAAGTTTTGTGTCTATTTACAATCTGTTTTTCATTTATTTATGAATTGTAATTCTACTTCTTTGGTTTTATTAGTTGTATCCTCCCTTGTTTTGGACGGTGTTTATTTTGCTTCCTTGTTGATTTTCTACCTGACCAATTAGGTTGTTAATTATATAAGAGGGTCACACCCACAAGTGCATGAAAGGCTGATGGCAGCTTCTGGCTGAAACGCATCTGTACTGTTGCTGCTGTATAATCTTCAATAAAGGTCAAATGTGAAGTTTTTATCACTTGCTGGAGCCATTTCTTTAAATCAGAACCTGTTTTTCAAGGCTGTGTGAAGTGGGAAGATGGTGTTGCCATTGATTTAGTTTTAGAGTTTTAGAGCTGGTTTTAGAGCATAGGGTATGTCAGGTATTATAATAGCCAAGATAATAACTGTGTGAAATGGGATACATTCCAGGTTATGGTTTACAGCAGTGATCATCAATGACACCCTTTGGGTCATATCAGGTCCTCCACATATTGCCCCCAGAACATTTTCAAATTCTGAAAATTTGAAGATAAAAAAAAATTGTGGTGTTTTTAGTTTATGTTGTTTGCAATTTCAAGTCCACTTAAAGACTATTTTTTGTATCAGCATATTCATTCAGATGTATCCTTCCCTCCCTTTGTTGTCTGCATTTTTACAGATTACCGGCCAAATGGCAGAGACTTCCAAAGCTCCACGTTGTCGGTTCCTGAGCAGGTGATGTCGTCGAATCACTGCTCTCGGTCAGCTGATATCAACAGGGCGCGGTCACGCTCTCCAAGTGTCCCTCCACCTTCCAGGTAATGACAAGGCCACTTCTCGGCTGTCTCTGAGATCCAGGGTTAACACTGTGTTACTTTCTTTTTGATATTTAATGTACTTTAAACCCTTCAAACATCTTTGCTGGCAAACCTACATAAGTGGTTGATTCTGTAGTATAGATAGACCAAGGTTGAGGAATAATGAATGTATTAGCAGCTTAGCTCGGTTAGAAGAAAAGAAAACTTGCCAAAGTACACCAGCAAAAATGAACATTTAAAACACGCTCCTTAAAATAGTTTGGAAAAGTTATATGGATGATTATTTCTCCCCTTTGATAAAACATCTAGGTAGAACCCCCTAAAAATGTGCCAAAATCCACGGCAACTGGAAGCTGGTGTTCAGTGTGCAGAGTGGCAGCAGTATTTGGTGTCATCCCTTGTACCCTTTCCAAACCAAGCCCATGTCCTGTAAGACTGGTGAGACAGACCTTAGGTGGAAAACTGGTTTCTCAACCATGCTTCACTGAGGAACAGTAGGCTGTCTTCCAGGAAAAGAGGGGATTTTAAACATTTTTTGGGGGCACTAGCCACACATTTAGCTGTGTTACTCATTTCACAAATGCATGATCCTTACAGGTTGTATCTCAATGTAAAGGTGACTAATCAGGCTTTGCAATGATATAAAATATAATACCAGTTGGTGTATTAAAGGGAAGAAATAAGCAACAGAAACACTTCCAGACTTTTTTGAGGAGTATTGTTCACCCATATGATATTGAAACAAAATCTTTTTGTACCCACAATGCCTTAAAAATTTGACATCACCTCTCTGTAGGATGTATATAACATCATGCTGTTACCTCACATAAAATGGTAGCAGCCCTGGCCATTAGTATCAGTGTGTGGTGTAAAACAGTCCACTTCTGTCACACAGCAGAAGTCTGGACCCAGCCTTTGACCTTAGGCCTCAGTACAGCTCCACCTCTAGAGTGGACCACCACAGTGTGTCTGAAGATAACTACTCACCTGACAGGTACACACACACACTCCAGCTTACACTTGTGTGCAGTGAATGCATGTATACGCTGGCATGCATGAACAAATGCTGACAAGCACAAGTGGGGGCTGATGAGTGAGAGTCATGCAGGGAGGTGTTTATGCACGCATACACTCTATGCATGATGCCGTTTGCCGTGAACTGGCTGGCGATCCTGTGTGTGGGTGCTTTCTGATATTCCTGCTTCAACAGGGTGACTTTCACCCTTCCTTGGAAATATTAATATAATTCTTTTTATCTGATACAGGGCTTTAGAATCATAATATTTTAATACATGATGCTATTAATCATGTACACATAGCGCAATAATGCTTAGAATATCCTGAAGAGGAATAAGAATTCACACTGATCAATAAAGTGAGAGTTTAGATTTATGTTTCTTCTTTCTGGAAAAACTTGTATGACTTAACTGATTACAAGTGCAGTATAGTCTGATAAAGCCAAGCCCACACTGTATGATTTGAATTTTGCCCAGACTGCCCCCTCTAAAGGATTTGGGGGGATTGGGATGTGGGTTCTAGGCTTGTTGCTGCCAACAAATAGTCAAAATAATCCTCAAGTGTGCTGTCAATACAGCTTATTCTGCTTATACTCACTACATGACAACAACAGACCATTGGTAATTGAAACATGGCCTGGTATGTTGTTTTTGTTTTAGCTGCTGTCGCACAGGAAGTGATGCTTCTTGCAACCAATCAGTAGACTGCAGCACTTTTCAGCTCCACCCTAAGGGAGTCGGCTCCGTATGCTTGGCAACCCTAACAAAAGGGTGCCAAGCAGAACAGCCCTAATGTGGACTCGTATTTATTATATGCTCAAACATGTTATGTTAGCAGCTAGTGTTAGTTATCTTTAAAACTAGGCAAAGCCTGGTTCGTAATACTTCCAGGTCTGCTTGTCTTATTGGTCACTGTGAGTATTCTGTCTGAGGTAGCCTGATCTCGATTTTTAAACATCAATATCACCATGTTGACATGCATGGATGTAGTTTTTACAATCGTATTAGGGCAGGAGCAGTAAAACAACCGTGGACACCACATGCTGGAGATTTATTTGGGCAAATATTTGGTTGTGTCAAGCCTTAAAAAGTCTTCATAAAAATCTTCTTAAATTTGAAAGTATATAGCCAGCCTAGAGCTGTGATTTAGTAGGCTGAAATTATGCAGAAAAAATGTGAATCCAATGCTGCAAATCTAGCTGTTTTTATGGAAGAGGTGGTCAAGGGGAAGTGGTCAGTTATCCTTCATCAGCACTTCTTTTTTAGGGAGAGTTTGAAAATGTTGCTCCAAGAGTGGAATCATAGCCTTGGCACTGCCAGGCTGCAGCTACTTTCCGCTGTCCAATTATCTTTATTTGATATTTCTGAGGCTTGGCCTAAATCAGTGTCAGACGCAGAAAATGCACTTATCTAAATTGTCTGGGACAGTGTTTTGCTGAAGTGTATTGCCTCTGCTTTAATTAACAGTGTCCTGTTATTTATTGAAAACAGTTGAAAATGACACAGGACATAAGTCACAGATTATATGGAAGAATCTCACAGTGCCAAAATATCAACTTAACACAATGTTCTTTTTTCTGAGCTTTGCATTTTATTTTAAACCTGAGCATTTGTCTCTAAGTTTCCATTTTTTACGGTATCTCCTAAAATTGTGCCTGCAAGAGTAAAATCTTGTGACGTGAATGATCCTAACTTGTTTATTTACCCAGGAAAAGAGAGAAGGGGCAAGTGTAGGTGTTTGGACTGGGCTCTTCTGTTCTGTCCTCCATTCTGCTGTGTTCAGTGTATTACATTTCTTCTGTCTTTGTGGTTTAGTGTACACATACGGACAACCTCTGATCTCAGAGTCAGGTGTCAAACCTCAGATAAAAAGCAGCAGTTATCAGATAAACCTCTGTCACATGGAGAACTTTCTAGAAAAAGTCTCTGGAAATGATATTGATGATAAAATTCAACAATAGGTCCTAAGAAAAATGGAATCAGAGGGGAGTCAGACAGCAAAGCAGTAAACAAAGTCAGAAATGAAGTGAGCCAAAGAAAAGAGTAACTAAGAAAGGCATCAGACCAAAAGCAGTTAGAAACTAGAAAAGCACTCGGAGAGCGCAGACCTCCGCCAAGATACAATTCTGGATCACCACGCGCTCCAATATGACGGCCGAGTCTCCGCTCATGTCTGTCCATGTGGAGAACTCCTCTGCTGGCAACATCTGGATCAGATCCAGATGAAATTGAGCGTGATGATAGAGTTATATTATATATATCATCGAGGAAATTTTGAAGCGAATCCATCAAGTCATGTCAGAGATATGATTTTTTTTTAAATACGACCCAATGTTAAGTTATGGGGAATTTTTAGCATCCAGATAAATATGTGGATCACCACCTAAATGTAATGGCTTCTTCCTTGGACCAAACCACACCTCTGGTAAAATTTTCATGTAAATCCATCCAGTAGTTTTTGTGTGATCTTGCTAACAGACAAACAAACAAACAGACAAACAAACAAACAGACAGACCCTGGCGAAAACATAACCTCCTTAGTAGTAGATGATATGCTTTGGGTAGAAAAAGAGTCAGGAAAAAGGAATCAGAAAAGAAACCATCTGACACAGACATTAGAAAAGAACAAGTCAGGGAGGGAGGCATCCGACTTCAGTAGTCAGAAAACAAGACAATGGATAAAACAGCATAAAAAAGTCATCAGACAAAAATGAGTCATAAAAAAAGAGTATGAAATGAAGTCAAAGAGTAACCAGTCAGGCAAAAAGGAAAAAGGAATCAGAAAAGACGCCTTAAGACAAAATGAAGTGGAAAAACAAGGGCATCAGGCCAATACCAGTATGAAAAATAAGGAGTCAGAAAGGAAGGTGTTGTACAAAAGAAGTCAGAAAAAAGAAACAACTCAAGATGCAGTCAGAAAAAAGGAATCTGAAATAAGGAGTCAGAGGGTAGCCATCTTATCAAAAGGAATCGCAAAAAGAAGCTGAAAAACAAGCTACCAGAAGATAAGGAGTCATAAAGAAAGACGATAGATGAAGGAAGTCAGGAAAAAGAGTTTGAAAAAGAGACACTGCATAAAAGAGAGGCCTGTAGTAGAGGATTTTCAAATAGGGGGTCAGATAGCAAGGCATTGGACAGAGAGGCATCAGGAGAAAACTAGCAATCAGCAAAGCAGTCAGGGAAAAAGGAGTCAGGAAAAAATGAATCAGAACAGAAGGCACCAGATAAAAAATATATTTAAAAAGGAGTTAAAGAGAAAGGATTTATAAGAAATTAGACCAAACGAAGTCAAATAAGGAGTTATAAGGAGAGGCTTTGAATATAAAGGAAATAAAATAGTAAGAAAGGAAGCCACAAGGTAAAAAGACAAAAAGGCATTTGGAAACAAGAGTCAGAAATGAACCAATCTTACCTAAAGAATTCTGGACAGAAAGGGTCATAAAGCAAGGGTAGTGCAAAAAAGGCATCAGACAAAAAGGTGTCAAAAAAAAGGTGCCAGACAAAAAAAATAAGACATAAAGAGAGTATTCAGACAAAAAGGCATAAAAAATGAAGTCTGGGATTCAGATTGAGGGAGTCAGAAAGCATGAAAATAAAGAAGAGGCCACTAGAAAAAGAAATCATTTGCCTTTAATTCTGAAACTCATTGCACATAACGTGATCTGTGATGGCTTGATGCTTTTTCATCTGAGGTTCGACACCTGACTGTGAAAACTGAGGATAACAATTTATTCACATTAATGTGGCAAGCTGAGAAACACATCTCCATATCATCAAACTTTTAGCCTCTCTTTCTCGTCTTTCTCGCCCTTCTTGCCTTTTGAAACTGTTACATCGACGTTTCCTTTGAGCTTTCTGAGTCTTTTTCATCCCAATATCTTTGAGGTACCTTGTTCTCTCCTGTGTTTCCCCACCCCTCCATCTGTCTGTCTGTGATTCAGTCTGTCTCCAGTCATTCCTTCCTTGCCCCTCTTCTCCTCCACATCTTCTCCAGCGCCTTCTCAGATCCATTTCTGTCTTCTCTCCTTCCTCCATGTGGTTGCAGCCATTTTCTCACCCTACCTCGTACCAGACATACTCAGCCTATTGACGATCCTCAAAGGGACTCCAGGTAGACCTACCTGAGCAAGCATGAAGCCCATCCCTGCATACCCACTTTCAACACCTCACCTCCTCATTTTCAACCCACATCCTCTTTCTTATTGAGGGAGGCTTTTATTTGAGTGAAGGACACATGGCATTGACACTTTGACTTATGTATCACTGTTATGTTATAAGTATCACTGAACTTTACAATGAATTGACCCTTTGTCAAGCTGTGCCTTCTCCAGGAAACGATCCTTTGTCAAGCCCCACCCTTCTTGCTTACTGTTGAAACCAATACAGAAATGAAACCGTATGAACAGTGAACAGTATCTACCTCTCCATTTATTTACACCATGTTATCGCCACCAGTATTGTGTATACAGTGCTGGGACGTCTGTGATGGTCAATATTTTCTCTTTACTTAAAGAGGTAGTGTGTTGAAGTTGGCAGCATTTTGCTGAACAGAAACAGTGAATGTAGGATATAATGTTTCTATTTGTAATTAAAGTCCGTCGAAATAGGTGTACAATCATCCCCATAAAACTTTTGTTTTCTTTTTATTAAGTTAGAAAAAGCTTTTTATATTTATGTACCGCGGGTGTCCCCTTTGTGAAGGCTGACATAACGATCCGCCATGTTGTCTACTGGTGGGTTTTGGGGACAAAAAGGGTGAAATGCGATTTTCGAACACGAGTCTCGCCACCAGGCCTGAAATCTACCTGGATGGCATGTGAAAAAGAAGAAAAGAGAGAGAGTGAGTATTACAAGAGAAGAAGATGGCGCAGCGTTTGTAATTGTTGTAAATGATGCCCTGTTCACGATCTTTTTTGGTCTTCACCGGCTCTCTTCACTTAGTGATATGATGTTTTAGTAACGGACGTGCTCATTCCAAAATCTGACAATAGATGTCGCTAAAATGCCAATTTCTACACACTGCACCTTTAAAGCTTATTTTAGTTCTTACTACTTTTTATGATTTTCAGTAAGTTGAGTCATCAGTGTGGCTATGCACAGAGTTAACTTCAAATAAAACAATTTTCTAAACTGAACTTTACTTCATGATCAGGATTAAAACAATCGTCATTACAATGTGTACATTTTTAGTTGCTCTCACAGACCTAAACACACCTTTAATCATGCTGAAATAACAAAAAACGGTGATGACAATGGCTTTAGTTTGTCTAACTAAAGCTGAAACTGTTGCCATGTAGAGGTGGTCTCTGATTGGTGAGTCAGAGAGCTGACAAAGGGTCAATCGCATTGCACAAAAAAATAGTCAGTGTAACATATACTTGCTATGATCACAAGAGGAAACTTAAAAAGGTCTGGTCATTGTCAGTGCCATCCCTGTGGTGTTTTGTCAAAATGGATATTTCTGTTGCAAAAGATCAAATATATCCATGATATATTTTAATTTTTAGTTGTATAATATTTTAACAAATTGAGTCTAGGCTAATGCACCTACTTCAACCTAAATCAGCATTGCTTATTCTCTCTGTTGATGACCTTGAACATTTCTATTTCTTCTCATGTTTCTGTGGAGAAAGTATGTAAAATATTTAGTAAGTATGACTTCCACTCCCCTTCCTCAGTGAAGAAGAAGGTATTTGGTACGCCAATACTAGAAATGCACAAATGTGAAGTGGATGTGAAGTTTTTCCAGCAGAAGTGGTTTTTAAAACAGTTTTTATTAGTTGATATGTAAACATTATGGATCTCTCATATTCCTGTGCACTCAGAGAACAGACAGACCAAACCTCTAATAGGAATCCCAACAACATTTCTTTCTTTGCAGGTTTTTTGTTTCACTTAAACATCAGTAGAGAAAAAAAAAATGCTTACCTGCTGTGATACTTTTTCCGGCAGCCGCAACCATCGTGTGTACCCAATCTGCCGAGAGGAAGCAGTCAGGTTACTGCGTTCCACTAGGATGGCCCGTGCATATTCAGAGGGCGCCTACTCCTCCGACTATGACTACGAGAGGTATTGATATGCACTGCTGCTGCATCTGTGCATCCACCATCTTGTGGTCTCCTAAAGTTGTCCCTGGTTTGTTTTTATTTATCCGTGACCTGTACTTGTGATGACAGAAAATGATATCTGCCTGATATCTGTTTTTGTTCAAGAGTCATCACAGCTCTGAAGTTGTTGGTGTAAAATAATACTACACAACTGCCTCTGTATGACAAGGTTCAGAGCTATGTTTGTGTTGCTGATGTCAGCTGTATGTATTATGGTTGTTGAGCAATTTGCGAACCAGCTCCTGACTGTTTCTTCGTTTTTACGTCCTTATTTATGTACCCATATTCCAACAGCAGTACATTTATCAGTGGTGTGTTTGATTTTTGTGTTTTACATGCTATTTGCAGCTGCTTATTGCACACCCATACAATAGCATCTCAGATGCATTGCCCTAGGCTGCACAGTAGCTTTGTTTATTTGGTGTTTGCCCATTGACCTCTCTTGTCCAGCCGAAATGGGCTGCCAGTCTCTTCAAGCATGCTGACACCCATCCATCCTCTGGACCTACGCCAGCATTCTGGTGCACCAATAAAAAGAGTGAGCTCACATTGCCCCCCAAACGCTGTAAATGACTCCTCCGTCTTCAGTCTTCTGTTGGCTGCCATCTGGCTTTCAGTCAGGAATAACGTGACGTTTGTGCCATTTCTCTCCTCTCCAGGAGGAAAAAAAGTGATGAGTCCTCAGAACCCAGCCCAAGAGTCTGAGTGACTTTATTAAAGTGTCACAAAGTTTCCCAGAGGCCTGGCCTGGCCTCCTCAGGTCCTGTCTATAGGCTAGTTCACCATTAACAAGAACAATCCATCTTTTACCCCTTCTTTTCCCCCATGCCCACACAGTGGTCAGTAGATCACATCTCAATGTTATCAGTGGAGGAAAAACACAATTTTTCCCCTCTCTTTATATACAGTTTGTTTTTGTCCATATCGGAGCAAGTAAAAGACTAAGCAAAAACTAAAGCTGGAGATATATTTGCTGCAAACTATGCAGATGCAAATGCCAGATGACTGCCACTGGGTTCCTGCATCGGTTTGATACATCGGCAGTGCACATCCTCCAGAATTAACGTTATGCGCTCTAGATGCAGTGCAAAGAAGACTGGTAAGATCAGTGTTGAGGCAGAGAGGACGTGACAGAGTCAACATAGCAGCTGGAAAAAAATAAAGTTATGAAGGCAATCTGATAAAGTTCCACCAGCTGAGTGGCAGATAAAGTTCACAGGTAATTTCTGACAGATGAATTCTCTTTATAGATTTGATATGAAACAGACATATTGATACATGCAGCCCAGAATAATCAACAACAGCCTTATGGTGAGAATTATTAATGACTATACTGGACATCACTGTAAATGTTGATGAATGACGCGGTAGGCTGTTGTTGGTGAGATTTGATGTAAGAGAGTTAAAAGATATCTGCTCATTCTTCAACATGCTACAGACTGCAAAAACTTCACAATGCTTACCTATTGGTTTACAGTCAAATGAGTAAAATGACATGAAAGAGAGTGCCTTTATAGAAAAAACATGAAGATTATCGTTTGAGCTAATCAAACGTCTTCAGTTTTTACTTACACTCTAAAAAATGTTCTTCCTTTTTCTATGATGTAAACACTAGCTTGTCTTATGTGCCTTTATTGATTGGTAAATTTAGACTTTATGAGAAGCTTTCCGAACACAGCATGCGTCAACCCTCTGATTATTGTGTGAATTCTTGCTAAAGTTATGTCAACTATCCTTTTTTTCTTTTTCAGGCTGACGTATTTAGATATCATTTTCTTTTCTTGGAACAGTTTTCTGTCAGTTTCCTTTTTTTCTTAAAGCCTTACAGATTCTCTCTCCAGCTCTGTCTTAATCATCACTGTGCCAAAAATATCTACGATCACTGTGCTTTTACACATCACCAGTTTAAGTACAAACATCAAAATGCATTTCAAAGATAAGCTTCACCTCTACCTCACAATTCACCATACCTTAAACAACCTGCAGATGGACCCCCACCTTCCATGTACAGAGGATATGACCTCTGCCCATTATATAACCTGTTGAGTCACTGTTATTTCACTACTGTAAACATACACCATGCAGGATCCATCGAGCCCTCGCCATATAAAGTCTGCTTTTGCTAGCAGTTCAGCCACTCATAAAGAACTTGAGGCATCAAAGTAAGCCAAGAGTTACAGATAAGACTACAAAGATATGCATTTACCAACATCTAAAAGACAGAAGAGAGGGCATAGAAATTTGTCTAAAGCAGTGGTCCCCAACTTTTTTTGCTTTGAACCGAGAGTTTAGTAAAAGTTGTCATGATCTTCTGCTCCCCAAGCCCCCTCCAACGTTAGAAGCGAAGAAAAAGGATTTTCCCAGGAAATGGGACCTTTAAAAAATTCCTGGATCCAAATCTGGGTTCAAATAAATTCTTGTCACTTCTTCCTTGCACCATGATCAACATTCTCTGGAAATGTCATGATAATCTGTCAATTGTTAATTGAGTTATTAGCCAAAATGTGGAAAACTGCCCTGTCTCACAATATTGACTAATCATTTAAAAATTTCCTTTAAAATGTCATCGAAATCTGTTCAGAACATTTTGAGTTATCCTGTTCACAATTTAACAAACACTGGGAAAAACATAACCTGGTGGAGGTAATAATAGTCATGGGGGACCAAAGAGGGACCACGTCACACTATGCACAATCACACGTGTTGAGCATAGTATTACTCACCATGATGCAGGATCAGAGGGATCATCATCCCGATCTGATGATTCTTTTAATACTTATGGGTATTTTATTAGTTCTTACCTTTGGAATTGAATCTTTCCATATCAGGAAGTTGAGGACTGTCCTGTGCCTTAACTGTACTATAGTATATTTAAAACTATGTCCAGAACACAGGTGGACAAGTGCATGAGACCAGGGACTAACAGTGAGTTTATCTCAAGTTGTACTTTTTGGTTCTTCCCAGCGTTGATGGAGATATAGAGCTTGTGTGTAACGTTTGCACAGTTAAGCTACACAGACAGATATTGATAGATCCATTCATCCTTTCAAAATAAAACACCTTGGGTCTCGATTATTTAGGAAAGAATAATGTAATTGATCATTTTTATTCCTCTACAGCCTTGTACTAAGTGTTCTGTGTACTGGTCCTCTGCTTGGTGGTTGGGGACCTCTGCTACATGAGATTTAGCTGTAGACTCTGAACCTCCAGAGTAGTCAGGCTGAGTGTTTGGTTTACTATCTTTTAGGTCTGAAAGGGGTGTTCTCTAGTCTTTGTTTTACTGCACAACCCTTAGCAAACTAACATAGTGGTGATTATGTCAACTGTAAACACACTAAAGTGCAAACCTTGTGGAATCTGACCGTAACCTACGCATTGTATGTCATGTTTATTCTGTCAGCCTCCTGTATGCAGATGGTGGTTCATTTCAACATAACAAACACAGTATTAAATTGACAGAAACAATGGAGTGCTAAATTTGTTCCAGAAATTCTTTACAATGGGTTCGTTTCTTGGATGTGTGCACCTTAAAGAATGTAAAAGGTGCAGCTTTTATTTTGCCCTCCATCCTGCCAGCATGTTGTCCCTGCCCTGCCAGGGCTCCACTGAGTGCCTCCCTATCTTTCAATGACCTCTGTAGGAACCACGGAGCCATGGATAGACACGAGTATCACAGCAGGTCCCGCTCTGCAGACCAGCGGCCCACAATAGAGCGCCCCACATCCCGCTCGCGCTCCACTGAACGCCCCCACGACTCTTCGCTCATGAGGTCCATGCCGTCCCTGCCATCTGGGAGATCTGCCCCTCCCTCACCTGCCTTGACGAGGTGTGACCCAGATTGGAGACGCAAACTAGCTACACATAGATGCAGACCGGGGTTTCAGTTGTTCAATCATTTCCTTGAGGCAGCGATTCTCTGGAGGGAGAGATAAAGTCTACATCAGTTTAGAATAGCAATTGATGTAACAAAAAAATTAGATATTTCTTACAGCAAAGAAGCAAGTGCAACCGAAAGCCTATTGAATTCATTTGAACTTCACTTGCACTATCTTCAGTCTTTGCTAACACGATCCCTATAGAGGTTATATCATGACATCACAGTGAGTTATTGCAGCTGAGTGGCAAAAGCCCTTACTGGTGACGGTACTCTGTAAGAAATTAGCAGTGTAAGTCTTTAACTCAGCTGAAAAATTAAGATTCTCTTGAAGTTAATGTACTGCCATTGTTGACTGTAGGATCCTCAGTTGATGTATTTTTCCCAAAAGGTTAAGTCATAACATTATGTAACAAAGCCACATGACCAAGTTTAGGCGTTACAGCTGCACGTAGCCTACTGTATGAATCACACAGTCAGGATCCAAAATGTACTTTTAGGTCCATTAACCAACATAAAGTATTACATTCTCTTGCCAAGCATAATTTAACCCCCCAAAATAATGCATTGTGTATTAATGTCCTATACTCATGTGTTAATGCAAATTGACTTGTTTGTTTTAATGGTCTACAGATCAGATCATTTTATCACAGTAGTAGTGAAAAAAGTAGTAAAAATATATTTATTCTGCATGTTTTCAGCCATGACTATTTAGGACCAGGCATTTGTCTATGTGGCGTATGACTCTCTGAGATTTACACCTTTTTTCACTTTCCTATGCAGCTGGTGTCTGGATATCTATAAATAAAAGGATGATACCTCCTAGTGTCCAACACAAAGAAGTGCATTACATTACAGATGAGCAAAGCCTGTCAAAACTATCTATAGCCATTTAGCAACGGTCTGATTTTGCTATTTTTTTGGGGGGATGTGCATTTTGAGCTTTAACCAGGGAAATAATTGAAATATCTGGCATGATGGCCAATAAATGAATATATAAGCGTGCCAGAAATGTAGCATACTGTGTATTTAAGTATTTAACCGGTAAGCCATAGCATAGTTTGTTTCTGCCGTTGTAGTTTTTCAAGTAATTTTGCATGAATGAAACCTTTTGATCTAGTGTTCTCACTATCATGTGAGTCATGCTACCCTGTGAAAATATGCTTATATTTTATTGACATAGTATATTTGTTGAGTACAGTCATGCCATTTTGCCAGTTTGATATGTATTTATACAGTTAAGTCAGAAGTTCAAAAGTCAGGATAGATAGATCTGCAGCTTTGTTTAGCCTCACTTCAGGACCAGTTCTTTACTTACAGCTGCAGAGCTGATCAAATTCCCTGTAGCTAATGTATTTACATTGAAATATACCTCATAGAACCTCTCTTTAAAAATACTGAGCTATTAACAAGCAGCCTATTCCCAAAGAAAGCCTGAGTATGTTGATCTTATTTTAAATAAACCTCATATCACACAGGCTACACTACTACCCTAATGTGAGTCAGGACTTTTTTCCTTTGGCTGTAACGACACACTCCCAAATGTTTCTTTGAGTATGATTTTACACCAGCTGAGGATTGATAGCATATAATAATATCTTGAATTTATATAGCACCTTTCAAGAAACCCAAGGACGCTTTACAGAACACGAATGCAGGGAACATTACAAAAAAGCAATTACTGAAAACTTTAGAACTTTTACAGAAGCACCTCCTACTGAACCCTGTCACCAGAGTGTGCCAGTTACCACTCAGCAGCTGAAGCTTCAGTGTGATGCACCGTTCTGTGGCACCAGTGCATGACCTCTGTATGGCCAAGCTACCTGACTACCCAGTGTTACCGACTGATCTTAAAACTGTATAACCTTCACTATTTATTCCCTATAAACAAACCAAGACAGAGTTATTTTTTGGTTTTGATTAGTATACATAGTTTTATACTTCAGCTTCAGGACAATATGACTGACAGGATTGTTTCTGCCCTCAGAGCAGCTACACCTAAATGTTTGAATAACTGAAACCCTGTTAGACTACACCCCTCCCATGAACCCCCACCCACCCCAAGCTTGACTAACTCACTGAATGAACAAGAAAAAACCATCACTACCACCCTCTCACCCTCCCAGTACACTGCTTCCTTACCCCACCTCACCTCACCCACCACCCCCTCACAACTACCCTACAGCCCACCCTGCCACTTTTATGTTGTGTCCCCAAAAGCACTAGTGCTGTTCTTTTCACCTGTCCCGGGCTCGACAGTCCTGACACTGTAGATAGAGTGCTGACTTGTTTTAATTTGGAACACACTGCTCATACGCTTGCGTGAGTATAGCAGTGATGGGCCGACATTTTACTTTGGTTTCATTACTAACAATCACCAGTGCCGGTTATCCTGTGATGGCATTCTGTTTTGTGTTGTTTCTTTTTTTATCTTCTGTCTTGTGTTGAAGCCTTTTGGGGACAGTCTGAACGCATGGTCGCACTGGTCTGCTGTCTCTGCACTGAACTCTTTTCTCCTTACAGCTTGATGAGTCGACTGTACATGCGATTCACACGTGCATCTTTTTTTGCAGCTCAGTTACCTGCTGTTAATGTATCCCTCCACTCCCATGCCATGTGCCAAACATCATCCTGTGTGGGTTGGTTTTGTATCAAGGAAGAAATTGATTTTTTATGTTGTCATGTTTTTACAGTCACACATACAATTTCAGTTCCTATTTTAAATTCAGAATATTTTTATTTAAGAAAAAATATCAATCTAGTATATTTATATGGGTCTACAAAGCCACCACAAGCAGCATTAGTGCCATTGTGACATCTCAAAATCTATCTATCTATCTATCTATCTATCTATCTATCTATCTATCTATCTATCTATCTATCTATCTATCTATCTATCAGTCTGGTTAGCTACTGTCCTGTAAAAGTTTCAGGCTGGTGTTAAGAAAGGCTGCAAAGTAAGAATACTTTCCCAAATAAAGGTATTATTTGATTTTATTTATCAAATAGCAAATGCAAAGTGAATGGACAGAAGTGTCTCCTAGATTGATATTTGGTGTGACCACCCTCTGCCTCCGAAATAGCATTACTTCTGTAGGTACACTTGCACACAGATCTTAAAGAAACTGGACACACTGGTTTGACAGACATCATGGAGAACTAGCCATAGACCTCATGTGGGTGTAGGCAGGCTCAAATCCTCACACACCCCATGATGTTGAGATCAGGGCTCTGTGGGGGCCATACCATCATGTCCAGGGCTCCTTGTTTCTTCCTACGCTGAGGTTAGATTTTACTGACATTGGCTGTATGTCATGGGTCATTTTCCTGCTGCAGAATAAATTTGGAGGCAATCAGACTTCACCTGATGATACTTCGTGATTGATAAGTATTTGTTTACTTGTATTTCAGCATTTAGGACTCTGGACAAAATCCCCAACTCTATTTGCAGAAATGCAGCCCCAAACTTGCAAGGAACCTTCGCTATGCTTCACCTTTGCCTTCAGTCATTATTGAAAAGCTTTCTGTCCCTTCACTGAAAAATCTGCCTTCTACTAAATACTTTGAACTTTGATTCATCAGTCCAAAGCACCTTCTAACATATTCCTGCTCCTCAGATCCATTGTCTTGATGCATGGTTGAGTCACTTGGCCTTGTTTCTACACAAGGCTTTATAACTGCATTTGTTCCATGAAGACTACCTCTGGCCAGACCCCACCAGACAATAGATGGGTGTACCTGGTTCCCATGGGTTTCTGCCAGTTTTGAGCTGATGTCACTGGTAGAAGTAAGCAACTGTACAAAGTTTCCATGACTGACCACTGTGTCTGCAGTCCTTGACGTTGTTCCTTTGTTCTTCCCCAAAGAGCTTGAACTGAATCTACTTTAAAGTTGTCTGGAGAGACCTAGTGATGTAGTGTATCTACTTTGTGTCTTGTTGTAGTACTCAGTCTTGCCATGGTATATGCTGTGACATTAAACTGTCTTCCATGTACTCGCCTTGGTAGAGTTTGGCTGTGCCAGTTAATGACTGTTTAAACCTACAAATTAAAATGATAATCATTAGCACCTATTTGGTATGATAAGTTAGCCGTCTGTAATGTGCAAAATCTGTGACTGCGTGCAGGTGTACATACAAAAAAGGCGCTAGTTTGGCGGCAAAGGGTCGTCACACCATAACTTCATTTGATGTAGATTTTTCTTCTGTTTGATCACTTTGCATTTTGTACATTGATAATTTATAAACAATTAAAATATATAGTTGAAAGCATTCTTGCTTACTACTTTTTTGAGTCCTGTCTAAAAGTTTTGCTCGGCACCATATATCTAACATGTATGCCAACCTTTTAATTAATTTTATTAAATCAATAAATCCAGTTTATTTCAGTCATAGTCAAAATTGTACCTCTGACTTACACTGCAGTTTTAAGCATACAGTGAAAAATCAACTAATAGCTTCCCTGAATGCGCTTTAACATCTTGTTCAAAGCTATGTCTCACTCCTCTGTCAACCACTTTTTGTCATGTAGGGCGCATCCTCGTAGTGGATCAGTACAAACCAGTCCCTCAAGTACCCCCATGTCCAACAGACGAGGACGGCAACTCCCCCAGCTTCCACCCACGGGAAAAGACAGAAGTAAGTCACCTGCTTATTTTCTATTTTTATAGTATTGTCAAGCAGCGTAAGGATGAGGAAATTCATAGGGTATATTTACATGGGTGACTTTGTGCAGTGCTTGATACACAAGGATTAAGTTTTATTGGTGGCCCAACTGGATTGGGGCTTAGAATGGGCTGTGGTTGGACAGCCGGAAAGCAAATCTCAACTGAGAATGGAGGATCTCTCTTTGCTGTTGATGTCCTTTAGTCCAAGTGTTGGATCCAAACAACTATGCAAGCATTGTTCTTTGCTGTTTTAATGTTTCATTGGTGTTTACTTTTGCCTTCCATCCATAACATCTCAACTCGGTTCCTTTTCCATTTCTCTCTCAGAAGATGGAGACGAAGGAACAGAGCCTTGTGAAGGTCTGTACCTGAATGTGTAGGTTTGGTCTCTCAGATTAGGAGTGCTGATCAAATGGCACCTTAATCTTAAGGCCAAACCCTGCCTGCAACAACGGGTGGCTGGGTTCACTTGGAGCTAAGTATACTTAGTGCTCCATGAACCCCTCCCTGTGTTGCGGCTGTTTTAAGTATAGATGTCCTGTTCTGTTGTGTTGTGCTTACCATGGCCCTTGATCCTGTTGTTTAATGTACCAGTGCTCTTTTCAAATCTTTGGCCCCTGTTTTTATGTTTGAGTTTTATTCACTTTATTCTATTTGAGCTATTTAGACTGCTGGGATGCTTCACCAAAGCTCTGAAAATGTGTTACTGTCTTCTTTTTAACAGGGTTAGCTTGATGCTATGAGCTGTGATTGAGGCACAGTAGTTTGAACTTTGCACATCCTCACAACTACAAAGCGATATTTGAAGCCACATTTGTTCTTCAGCATTCCTTTGACGAATGTTAAGTGTTAACGCACTTGTGGATTGAGCCACAAGAAAGTGCTGAGATGAAAGCAGTGATTATTTAGCGCGTGTCTCACAATCAAACGCTGTGAGAAACAAAGACGGTTGAGAGAATGGCCTGGACGATGATAGAAAGAGGGCGAAAGACCTGAGCAGTCCTGGAGAATTTGTCAAAGCAATCACAGGGCTGTTTCATCATTGTCAGCGTCCTAGAGGGCTTTCCCTGTCTTCTGTAAAGCAGCCAAACTGCCTCTCACTTTCTCTCTCCCTCCATCTGTCCTCCTCACTTTACTCTTTGGTCTTCTTTTGGTCCCGCCCTTTTCTATATCAGTTCAATCTGGATATCATGCCAAAGCTCTATCCATGCTTCTATCTATCTATCTATCTATCTATCTATCTATCTATCTATCTATCTATCTATCTCTTCTCTCAGTCCCACCCTTTTCTATCTGTGACATCCTTCTATCACAGTGTAGCTTTTTCTTGATCTCTCTGTGGCCTCTTAGTGTTACCTATTTTCATTTTACCTATTTACTTCCTCTTTTTCTCTGTTCCTCTCCGTCAGGCGGTCAGTCCTACCTGGTGTCTGTCTTTCTCTTCCTGTCTTTCTTCATATTTGTATCTCTCCCTCTCTCTGTTCTATACCTGTCAGGCAGTTGGCAGTCAGTGGGCCATGGTGGAGGTATTGATCTGACCTTGTGCTATAGCTCCCACAGAGCTGTATGGCACTCTGCTTATGTTGTGCAAATGTCTGTTTAAGTGTGTAAATGCCTTTTATGGACTGAGTCCATACCCCTTGCGGATCAGAGAAAAGAGTTGCTGATAAAATTTCGCTTGTTTTGACTCTTAGCTTTGCTTCCACAAATACCTCATACCTCCATATCTTCTGATATGTTATTTCTTTTTATATGCCAATATGTAAGGGACAACAGTGGAGGAACTCAAAGTACAGGAATCCCAAAATGGTCGTCCAGGTGTGTTAAGCTCTTCAGATACAGCCTTAAACCTTTATACTGTGCTTTCTTTTACCATCTGATACTTTGTGCCCTTGCTTGGGAGAATTTATCATTGATGGGGTGTCCTTCTGTCAATGTGTATGTATCAGTGGAAATGTGTATAAATCAGCCTTTTAAACTCAGTTAAATTTGTGTTTGGAATCTGCTTTTACAATAATGATGATGACTGTTTTCAAAATCCCATACTTAAACAGCAGAACTTAGTGATTTTGCCTAAATGTAGTGTGTTGTATGGACATTTGCGAAATCTGCAGTATGCCAAAAATTGTCAGATGTCATACTACCTGGGAAAAATTGGCAGTATGCATCAGACCAGTCTCCCCCATATACTGTTTTGCACAATGCAAAGTGCCAAGGGGAAAAGGGTAAAAGGGCAAAAATGGCAGATGGCAACATCCTATATCCATGGCAACAGCCTTAGCATTAGCGTTAATTCTGCTACATTAACTGAGCAGTAAAGCAAATCAAATTCCTGTATTTTAAGTTTTTTTCAGAGATGCTACACATTCAACATCTAAGTATTTAGCAGCCAAAATCAGGAAAATCCAAATAATTTAATTGTTAGCCTTTTTTCAGTCCATTAAAGGACATTAATTTAGCAGTGCTAGTCATTAGCTAAGCTAGCGTCTACTTTTGTTTTCATTGCTAGAAACAGAAATCAGCCAAATTATTACATTAGGGAAAGAAAGCACACAGCCTTGTTTATGTAATTAGAAACTGGATTATCTAGATGTGTTTGTAGTTTTTATATTGTAGCAAGAGCTGCTCTGATATAAACTTTAGCACAGTAGGTTGCACATGATACAATCAGTACCACCTAGAAAACACAAAAGGGACCAAGGCTTGGCCAGGTCTAGCATACAGCAAAATATCAACAACAACTGCATCTTTACCATAAACTACCACCAATTACAGTATTGCATTCAGTAGTAGTTTGTAGAAGGGGGTTTTGAAAACAGCCATTTCCTAGTTTACTATCATCAAAACTAAAATATTTATTTGTCCAAACTGTGTTCAGTGTGAAGACCTTGTTTGTTCTTGGGTAGACATGTGTGAACATTGTTGTTAGGCCTGCAGTATTTCCATCCACAGGCTGCAGAAATGACAAGACTGTTAGCAGCCACTTTCCTCTTTTCCAGCTATGTGGCAAACTTCTTTGCTTTTACCGTTTGATGCTGTTTTACACTGCCAGAACTGTTGTGCTGACTGACTTAGTGAATAGTCAGTAAAAGATCTCTAAAGGTTTATTTTCTTTGTACTTACCTGGTACAACTGTGCAGTAAGTAATGCTTCACAGGCTAAATCCTGCTCCAAGAAGGCTGTGTGATGTATTTCTAGTATAGTATCCTAGTATTGAAGGTTTAAGCATTTGTACAATGTGGATATTATTTGCTATTCAGTGGTGTGTTTGTTGTGTGTTGTATGAATAATCGCAGTTTTGTGAAAAAAAAAAGCATGTTTTAGTACCAGTGTGGGTTCTGAGCTCCAACATTTCATTAGCAACCTTCTGTCCTTACACCAGCAGCAGCAGACTGTGAGGAAAAACCCCAAGGCCCTCCAGTTAATGGGAGGAAAGGCAAGTCCTCTGAATGGTGTGACTTTACTGTGTGGGCGTTCTTGGTTGAGTTCTTCCAGTGTGACTTTTGCTAGTATCTGTGACTCTTGTTACTCTGCTACTCTCAGTAATATGTCCTTTACATTTCTTTTGGCAAACTGATAAAGCCCGTCTATTCTTATATGTGGTTGACTGCTGTCCGTATGATTTGAAGCCATTACGTTAGATAGCTGCATGTATTTGGGTTTGATATAAGGACGTGCTGGGTGCCATCTGCTGTTATTTCTGCTGATCTGTCCTTTTTTTATCTGCCCTCTCCACCTTACAGCTAGAGTTTTCTATGATTATGAAGTTACCAATAATTTTTATAAGAAATGGCTAACTGAACATGTGCACAAATCTTGTAATGTCAGTTTAACAAAACTCGGCTCTGCAGAAAATACTGATGGGATTTGAGAACGCTGTGAGTTGTTACCTCTGTTGGCCAGCAGATAGAGCTAAAGTCATTCTTTACTGAAGCGCTGTCCATGATTTTAGTGCTGAAGTTACACAAAAAGTTGTTTCCTTCTTACCACACCTTTTCACTGATGCCTGTAATCACAACAATAATCAGGCACCAGAGGCAAACTGAGTATTTTGAGGTCATTATAGATTTATAATAAAATTCAAGATTCAAGATAAAGTGCAAGATTTTATGTATACTCTAAGTCCTAAATTACCCTGCAGCATTGAAAACAAATGTGTGTGTTTGTACATGTGTGTATGCTTTAGAGGTGACATGGGAGGACCAGCAGCGAGGGCTGAACGGCTCTTTATCTGATGGAGGGACACAAGCACACCCTTCTCTCACAGGTTTGTTGGTCTGGGTGTGGATTTTTGACACTTTTAAAGGACACACTTCTCTTTGATAGAGTGTTAGACTTTTCAAGATCAGCCACAAGTCCATGAGCAGGAACCAGCACATTTAATCTGCAGAAGAGAACCACATCCAATTCATCTTGTTCTCTAACTCACAGCAAACATGAAAGGATATGCTGCCATCTAGTGGTCAACGCCATCATGTGCTGTTGTTGTGACTGCAGTTATTTTTATCACCTGTAGCACTGTGTGTTTCAGACTATTTCTGCCCAAGGCACACCTGAAACCAGGCCAGAACCTAAAGGCACACAATATTCATATCAATTCAAAATAGCCCCTGCAATTTAGTATCTTATCAGTCTGTTCCACTCATTTATTTTCATCTACAAATATCTAAAATGAGATATGGAAATGACTGTATCACTCATGTTATATTTATTAACACGGTTAACGATCATTTATATTCAGGAAACTTAAAAAAAGACACTTTAGTCTTACCTGAATGCTCACACCATCTGATTTGCCCATTTTATCCTAATTTTCATTGTCTGCCTGAGTCAGGTTTAAGGCACTATAACTTCCAGATAAACACTTCACAGTTTCAGATAAATATTTGATTTAACTGATTTGTCCTAATTGTTATTGTTTTGTTTAAACTAAAAAGAGTAAAAGTTATTTCTGTAATGTCACTGAAACAACAGAAATCACACTTTAAAATAGCAGTGATTGACCTTTTGCCTCACTTGTCTGTAAAGATAGTGATTCAAACATTATTGATTAATTGATTTGTTAGATGTTAGGGTAAAATAACACACACATGGCTTGGCCTTTACATTTTTGCTCATCTTGGGCTAAAGATTTTCCAAAGTTACGGGCCACTCAACATTTTTACTAAACACAGTTTTGAGTTAAAGAAATGTTTTATATGGTTAAGTTCAATATAGCATGCTTTAGAGTTAAAATTACAACCTTTTATAATATAAATGATGAATTTTCCTCCATCTTTTTATTGTTTTTTATCATTAAAGCAAGTAAAAGCATTGACCAACTATTTTTGCAGTTTAATAAAAAAAATGGGCACAAATTTAGTACGTATGGTATGATGAATAACACATACTCTATTCTCCATCATCCTTATCAGTGTAAGCTCTCCTTTAATGGATCACTTCACCCTTCAACTGTCAACGAGTCACAGAGAAATATGTCATACTTTGTTTTGTTGACATTAATTGAGTCAACAGGGATTAAATGTTGCTGCTGTTTCCTTTAAGTTTTAGGTGAAGCAACATTTTAATATCTTTGGCTGATCCTAATTTGTTATTTATCCCTGGTCTGACCTGTAGATACCACATGGAAGCTCCTTTCCTTTTTTTAGAGAACTCAAACAGCCCTTAGTGAGGCTGACCTAACGTTTTTGCAAGTCTTTTCACTAAGTTAGACACCATAACCAAAAAAGACTATTCAAATGGAGTCCTGCTGTCCAGGCTGCAGATGAAGGTCATCTCCTGCTCATCGGTGGTTTAACTACAGTAAAGCTTAAATAAAAAAAGGTACAGATGGCATACAATGATGCTCTTAGAATATTACTCAAACTACGAAGATGGACAAGTGCAATGTTTGTTACTCATAATGCCCCCACATTTTATGCTGTGCTTTAAAATGTAATGCATAAACTTATACAGTATATCGACTGACTGATGCAGAAAATGAACTCTTACTGTCACTGACTCAGCCCACATTAACTGGCACAAGGCATTTGATTATTTGGACCTACGGGTCTGTCCATCATCTGTAAAGCATGAATCATCCTCTTCACGTAACTGCGAAAAGCATCAGATCTGTTTTGTCTTTTTATCCTGTAAACTGAGATTATCATTTTAGAGAGAGGAAATAGGTCACAAACTTGATAAAGGATGTTTTTTAGAAAATTATTCATTATTATCATCATGCACATCATAAACTAAGCAATTTCTGTTAATACATTATGTTAAGTTGGCAGGTAAAAATATGAACAGATGACAGTCACAAGAATAAACTTAAATTCCAAATTTTCTAACTCAATAACAGGTTTTATTCCAAAATGTCAAAGTTGCTCTAGTTCATGGACCTTCATAAGTCTAAAAATAACTCTATCAAAGTGAACTATCCTTGTGGAATTTCTTGGCTCCTTTTGATTATTTGTGACTCTTTTCTCCTGGATTTCTCAAGAATGCTTACAAGGCTGTTGTATTTGTTTTAACAAGGGAAGAGGGTTTACTTAAAATCTTGACTAAGGGGAGGTTGCCCGGGTCAGCCTCTAGGTGGCGTGCTTTTGATTTTCTGTTCCTTCCTCTTTTGTTTGCAGTGCAGCATATGGCTGGTGTTTTTGATCTCTTAATATCACACCGAGTTGATTCAGGGACATTTATTGCCCTTATCTAATATGCATATTTTTTATATAATTGTCTTGACACAGTTTCCTTTTTCAGAATAAACAAAGTCATGTTTAACGAGATACTGACATTTGCCAACAGAGTGGGAAAAAATCTGTGTTGCTTGGGTAATAAATTGAGAGGAGCTGAGATGTCTCTCCAGTGCTTAATTTGATTCCATGGAAACACATTTTAATTGAAGTCTTGATTATGTTCATTTAGTCTGTCATTTACTGATTCTGTACATAGACAGGATCTCATTAAATGTTTGGTAAGACACTTAATTCGGACATTTAAAAAAGAAAATACAGAAAACATCACAAAGTAGTGTTTTTTAATTTTTCAGTTCTTCATGTATATAATCCTTATGATGTAACACTGACCTACTTAAAGTTTTGTCCCTTTGTCATCAGCAGTTTAGTGAATTGTTGGTTCTGTAGGCCGTGATGTGCACTGTTGTTGTCTAACAGCCCTGTTTTCATTGCATATGATCAGACTTGACTTTAAAGTCCATGTCTTTGGCATAGGCTGTACCTGGATGTTTTCAAAATGCTGTTTGCTGCTTCTTTTGTTGCCCTGGTTAAAATTTTGTGTCCATTTATGCTGTTTTCAGCTTCTGGTGGTGTGTCAGGGTCTTGAAGGGTCGCTCAGCTTCAAGGGGGAAAATTTTAACATTAGCAGTTCTCACTATGTATCAAGGGGTGTCAACTTTTATCTATTTTTTAGCATCTATGAACTCCTTTTCTCTCCCTACCTCCCCCTCTCTTTTTTCTGCTTCCTTTTCAAACATCAATTGTCGATTTTTAAGACGGGCCAGATCAGTGTTTCTATCACACTGGTATCTCTCTTAAGGCCTAGCAAAGCTTTACACCAGGATAATGTCATCAGTTTCTCTGCCTTGTAAAAAGCACGCCTTCAAACATGCAAGCGAACAAACAAAACATCTTCAGACTCAAATAGAAGCCTTTAAGGGCTGTGCGGTGGAGCAAAGTGGTCTATCAGGACCACCTGTTGCCTCACTGAAATTGACTGAGCCTAGAAGCAGGACCAGAGTCAGTTTTGGAAAGGCTTTTAAATGTCGGCGAGGGCTTTGGGAAACAACAGGCTGCAAGTCAGACACTGAGTAAGCTGTTGTTTGGTAAGTACAGTTTTCATTTCAAGCTTTTTGTTCTATTTGTTCAATCAATCACTTTTATTTACTCTTTATTTTTTAGACAGCATGAAGCAAGAGAACAGTGCCACACACTGCAGTTTCTATAGCCTAAGCTAATTCCCTTTCCTAGACAGGCCTTTAAGCACTTGTAGCATCGGCTTGTTATTTTACCATCTCAAACTATGAGCACTATCGCTAATTGTTTGCGACACTTCTGCACTGTCTTTGTTGCTCAGGCCTGTTGAAGAATTCGTCATTCGGAGGCCCTTGGGTTAAAATTAACTCTACATATTAACCTACAGACCACAGAGGACTCTTCCATACTGACTTGTCCTAGTTCTCCCCTCCCATCTCTGTCTTATGTTATCATTCTCTGCTAATGACCTACATGATGCAGCTGAAGTGAAAGGCTTCAAGGCCTGAGTTGAAAGAAAATAAAGGATATCATTTGATCTTCTAATCACAAGATGCTTGGCAGAGATGAAAGCTGGTGACGCAGATGCCTCACAAAGTCTTTTTTATTCATGTGCCACTTTGCTATTCATCCTGTTGGAGTAGTTATTGAGCCAAATGCAAATTCTTTGTAAGAGGTTATGCAATTTAAATGGAGTCACAGTGGGCTTCTGTTGCCCACTCAGCTGCCACAGTTGGCTTTGTTAGGTTCAGGTTCAGGACAAAGGTGTAGCAGGATAATAATCTGAAGGCTTGCTCTTATGATTTGGGGTCATGGAGTTTCTGCTGATTCATGCTCACACAAATTTTGAGTCCTCTTCTGTGCTCATGTGGATCTACACACTGATGTTTGAACATGTTGGCAAAACAAACTGAGAAGTCTCCATGGAAGATAAAAAGTGAATGCACGGCTCATTATTGGTGGGAAGAAAAAGATATATCTACAGAATATGTTGTTGAAGCTGCACACTGACATTTTGGCCAGCTTTTGCCAACATATGGTAATGTCAAGCCATGTCGCACAAAGTCAGGTCATGCAGAACTAAGTTAAAATTAGTTGGGCAACACTGATGTTTGTTGGGTACATCAAAAACATTTTTCACCTATGCTTTAAAATTGACAACATTTGGTCAAACATGTTTGTTGATGCCAACAAGAGTTGACCTTTGCCTACTGTCACTACCCTCAGTCAGCTGCAGCTGCTTCCTCTTCAAGATTGGACTTCTGTGGTATGACTCAAGGTGCCCTGTTGGAGATGTCTTTCGCCCCTTTGGCATGGTGTTGGCGTGGTAGGCGAGCTGCAGCTGCAAGTGGTGAAATGGCATATATGTCCTCTTAATATGGCGTAAGAGGTAGCAGTTGACACTGTTCCATAACCTGCTGTTGTTCAGTGGTTCCTCAACTTTTTACCTTCGCCAAAGAGGTTTTGTTTTTGCATGTGTTTGTTTGTCTGTTTGTTTGTTAGTAACATTACGCAAAAACCACTGGACAGATTTTGCTGAAATTTTCAGGAGATGTTGGTAATGGCCCAACTTAAAAATGATTAGATCCAGTTAACCACCATTAGCGAACAATCATTTTTGCTCAACAACTGTCAAACTAATAATGATATCTACATGATTCTGAGTACTAGGTGTGGGTTTCCAGGGTCATGAATCATATTATGATGGTAACTTTATCATGGAACTATTGCTTATAGATGCAACAGCAATATGTGAGCTACCTTGGTGGAGGTTTGCGCTCTCTGAGTGCTTTTTAGTTTTCTTCTTGGCCTCCCTCTAGTTGATGAAATATTTTTAAGCCCTAACACCCATCTCTGTACACACATTAATACTAAAACAATTCTTCTTGAGTCTCAGCTGCAGCTTTGTTCATTTTCAGTGTCCAACCTTTATCTGTAGGTGTGAATGTCAGGGTGACTCAACTATGGTTGGTGCATGGATGGATGGATATTTAGATACATGGAGTGATGGATGGTTTAGGTTTTTTTTGTCCCAAACAGTCTTCTCAAGTCTTGGCCACAGCTTTGTTCATTTTCATTGCCCGACCTTTGTCAGTATTTTGTGTTAAATGGGGGAATCTCAACTAAAACAAAGGTTCAGTGTGGCAACAGGAAGGAGTGTTGGTTTTTTCAAACCATTATTGTATCTGTTAAGCTGATGGCGAGATATGACTTGCCATTTTTTTGTTTTAGTAGTTGTTGCCTTTGGTGTGTTTTCTCTGATACTGTTAGGCTTATCTGGAAGTACCCCACCTCTCACCAAGTATCAGCTGGAACAGGCTTCAGCCCCTTCTAATGTTTATTTAAAATCAAATAAACGTGACACTTAATGAAAGGCCGGATGGACTGAGGGTGATTAGTTAGTTCAGGCTTTTGTTCAAATCTCTTTCAGTCTCAGCTACAGCTTTGTTAATTTTCAGTCTCCAACATTTATTATATTTAATGTTGATTGAATAAACTGAAAAGAAATCTCTCAGTGTTCATCAGTTTGTTTGTTTGTCTGACTGTATGTGAACGAGACATATCAAGAAGTTGGCGATGGCACAGGGGAACTGTGATTTGATTTGGGTGGTGATGCGAATACTGATATGGATCCAGGAATTTCTTAAATGTTTGATAAAATTGCGAGTAAGGGCAATTTTTCACATATTGTGTTTCAGCTCGGTGAACAGTTCCAGAAATGCCCCTGTGGCACTTTTCTAGTTTTTCTAGTTTTAGTCATTGTTCCATCAGGTCTGTTTTTATGATACTGTTATGATACCAAGAGGTGCTCCAAGATGACACCCAACCTCATGTGGTATAGATAAGGAGTGGATAGATGGATTGACAGGTGAATGGATGGATGGCAGGAAAAGTGAATAGATTGGATCGATTTATGGAGGGATCGGGGGTTTAAACTTGTTTTGTTCCACAAATCTTTTTTACTCATGGCTGCAACTTTTCATTCATCTTGAATGTTGTATCAATTTTTGTGTTGCTTCAGAGAACAACAGAGACATTTCTCTCAAAGTACAATGTGACACAGGAGGGAGTCTTGTTTTATTCAGCCATTTCTGTACATGTGAAGCTGATGGCGAGATATGACTCCCAGTTTTTTTTCTTGTCTTAGTTTTTGTGGTTTCTGCATCTCCTGTCTGGTGAAGATTTTCTCATACTGCAGTGCTCAGAAAAAGTTAACCATGCTATGGTAGCAGTGCAAAACACTGTTTCCAGTGGACTGACTTTATTTAGCCTTGGTTTGCTCTCCTGTCATAACTTGGAGCCAGAGGCCCCACTTTGAGAACCACGGCTGCAGCTCATGCCCGTGTGTGTGTGTGTGTGTGTGTTTGTGTGTGTGTGAGTGAGCTTATGCGCCGGAGTGTACACTGTTGCTGACTCAGTTTACGTCAATATTGTTCCAGAGTTTCACAGTCTTTGCTTAAACTTCTAAAGGGTAGTCTGCTCTCTTTTGTGCTTGCTGCTCTGTGCTTCCAGTTTGTGTTCTTTTCTTTTCTTTTTTTATCATGTTATTTTTTCAGGCTGTCCTTCCACGGTAGAACCATGCAGACTCAAGTGACATCCACTTCTCCTCTTACCCTCCTTTCCTCTCCTCCCACTCCCTTCTTATCCTCAGAGGTCCAGAGTTTCTATCTGGTTTGGGACTTTAACATCTCTTTACAGTTTCAGCTCTTTTTCCTTTAAAGCACAGAACCTCACCTTCCCAACCTTTCCTCCCTCTCTGATTTACGATAACTCAACTCTCAGCCTCTACCTCAGCCCGTCCCGGCCTCGCACCCTACTGCTCTGTTTTGACTTCTCACTGTGCCCATGGTGGAGTTTGTGTGTTCTTGTCGTACTCTATGATTTCTTTATGTGTTCTGTGCTCGTTTGTTTTTGTCATTGTCGTGTCGTACTGTTCTGTGTCGTGTCCCCCTCCCTCCCTCTTGACCCCTCATCCTCTTCTCTTCATTCTGACCCTTAAAACCTGGCATACTGGGTGATCACTGCGACAGCGTCGCCCCACGTTCTCCCTCTTCTTCTTCTTCTTCGTCTACCCCCTTTCCCTCCATGCATCCTCTCACATCCATCTTCCTCTCCTCTGTCTGTGTCTGTCCATTCTGTGATGTGATCCCAGAAGACACGGACTCACCAAGTTGGACGAACTCAGGTCTGTCCCCTCTTCTTCTTCTTCTTCACCTTCTTTCTTATCTGACTCAGCCTCTTCTTCTTCTACTTCTGTTCACTCTGTAAGTCTTCCTGGTTTGACCTACCCAACCCACCTCCCCTAATTCATTAAGATCATCTTTTCTTTTCTCGCTCTGCTTGCCGTCTTTCTTTTTTGCTGTTTGTGCTCTCTGTAGGCGAAGCTTCAAGCTTTATTGTCATATTGCATAGTTTGTGCTCTGTGCAGAATGTGTATGCAGTTAGGTGAAGCATGGTCACACTTTTATGGTTGCTTGCAGCAGGCATTACAAACAGATTTATTGATTTGATCTGATTTTATTTAATACATTAGGCCATTTTATTGCATATCAGCAATGAAACAAAAATGCAGCTCAAATCCAAGACAACAGTACAGAGAGGAACTGGAGGAAATAAAATAATCACATTTTCACATAGTATTTCACGAAAATTGTCAATAAGTTAAAAAGGGAAAGATGAATTAATTTCTTCTTATTTGTATACAGTGTGCTTGCTAAAGTTTAGATCAGCCTTCCCCCATGCTGCAAAGCAAGGCCCTATTTGAAACCTAAAAACTTCAGGGGCCCTTCTGAACTCTCTTACAACATTAGTAGTGCCAACAGTCTCAAATTACTGGTGTTTATGGAGTCACAAAGTATAGTTGAAGAGCTATTGATGTCCATTTTGTTTTCACCAGGTATCTGCTTGGGTTATGAAGTTGAATAGCTGTCATCTAAAGCAACAATATGTATTTTTTTTATTTTTTACACTGGAATGGTTTAAGAGTACAATATCTCTCAACAGGACGTATGACCCAGGTTGTCTGTTTTCATGCTCTGCATCTCTGGCAGTGGACCATATAAAATATACACTTAATTGCATTAGTTTACTAATGAGAAGAAGGCAATTAGCCCACTGTTGAATTTTGCGACACAATGGCTGAGGCTTAAAGATGGAAGAGGACAACAGATAAAGCAAAGATGAAAATAAGAAAAAGGGACCAAGCAAGAAGCCAAGAAAAGAGCAGGATCAACATCTGTCTTACTGTTGATAGTTTTTAGTTAGACTAATAGTGAACCAACCATTTCAAGAAGGAAAAGTTACATATAGTTGCTGTTGGGGAGCTTTCTCACCAGGGACCCAGACACAGATCTGGGTAGACTTCAAGTCAAAGTCTGACTCATCTTTGTTTGCTGGATTCAAAAGTGATATGGGGAGGCACCAGTCTTTAGTTTGCTTGTCAAGGTGTCCTAGGCACAATTTAAGTTTACTCAAGAATGACTTGCTGGGGATGTGAATAAAATAATGCTCACATACAGAGTTTTGAGCATGTCAGGGTTAGAGTTGTAAAGGTAATTTAAAACATATTCTTTATTTCACATTTATATATAACCCTGTATGTAACACAGTGTATCACTTCCTCTGAACTGCACACCAGATGTCAAAGTAGGAGTCAGGTCCCTGTTTGCCTTTTAAAAATAGTTTTATGTATGTATATAAATAGTGCTTAACGAATTCACATACCACCACCCAATGCAAGCTGCCCTAAATCATCAGTACCATTTTTATGTGTTTGTAATGTTTAATAAGCCAGTATGTAAAAGCTCTTTCCAGAAAATATATATTTTAATGCTTAAATGTAATTATTAAATTTTATCCATGAATATTCAAATTTGCTGTTTTACAAAATAACCCAAAAATATAAAGCACATTGTTATTCCTTGATTAAGATGTTGAATTATAGTTATTTTCTTGCATAACTGAACAGAATTTTTTTTTTTTTTATTGGTTGAATGTTACGCTTGATTAATTTCTGACTTCTCAGAGAACCCCGTGAGCCGCTCAAATTTAGGTACAAAAAGTCGAATACAGATAAAAATTCCTCAGCCCTATATAAATTGTATGTCCAATAACATTTTCAGTTTTAAAACAGTTTTTGAAAGATTTCCAAAATATTTATGCTTTCTTGTGTTGTTCTTCTAATTAGCTCTGGCTATTGATTGGTGCAAGGCTGAAGTATTGCTGCAGGCCATCGTGGAAATCAGTTTTGTCTTGTCAAAAAGTCTTTGGGTTACAGTATATAACAAGTTTTATTGTGAACAAAAAATATTTTAAACTGAATGTTTAGTTCATCATAACATCAGGAAAAGGAAATAATTAACGTCAGGTCATTATGGAACAACAACTTGGCAGCATGACTTTAACACCACCGCAAAGCTCCAGCATCAAGAAAAGGTTTTCCTTTCAATGTGACCTGATCAAATTAGTGCTTATGACTGTCTTAATTTTTATGTGGTTGTAACATAATCTTTAAAAGACAGTAGAAGAGGATGATGTTTGGTATCCCTAACCATCTCTGTCGACCTGAATGACAATTTGTCAGCAACTGTCTTTTTCAGGGTGAGCTATAATGCTTGAAAATCCAAAAATGGGACAAGACAACCAGTTGCACTGAAATGCTTATTGACTTCTGTGTTTTAAAACTCAACGTACTTGTTAGAAGTGGAAACAAATAGGCATTTAAGTGGCGCTGAATTTGAAACATTAACCCTGTCTTCATGAGGATATAGTGTGAAATTATAGTGTAGTCATCCAAAAATGGAAACAGTCATTGTTTTCAAAAGACCATTTTTACTAATTTATTGCAATAGCCTGACATTTGCACTATGTTTTTGTCAAAGTATATATATTAATTACAATAAAATTGTGATTTATTGTGCAACCTACTATGAAATCTTTTGCAGGCAGAGATTTGGAAGAAAAAGACAAAGAACATACACGTTTTCTTAAATGCAAACTTAGTCCCTTGCACATATAACACTTTTCCATAAACTTCTTTCCATGGCAAAGCAGAGAGAGACTGATGTTTATTGTGTATTATTTTAGTAGTCAAAGATACCCGAAAATCACAAATCAAACCATTACCACATGATTGAGGGGGAACTTTATCCAGTGCTTCTATGTTTTGTTTGCTTTCAGCTTGTGTGCTTTTTGCTGTCTGTTTGTTTGTAAAGTTTGGGGCATACTCTATGTGTGCATGGCACATTTGCTTCTCCATTCACCTTTACTTGATCATCGCCATCAAATGACACAAAAGCAGAGACAGAGAGCAAAAGGAGGGAATGGAGATGGAGGAAAATCATAAGACTATGGAAACTGGAGTGATCAGATTATTGCTATTTTATGTGATTTGAAAAAGAGGAAACATGTAGCTTTATTACAGAAGATACTTGTTGCGAGGTCTTACTTGTGTGCTTTGCTTTTCTTTTAAGTTACAACATTTTGAGCAAAGCTTTCCTTCTCAGAACAGTGTTTGCTTTGTGCTCTGCTAACAAAAACTCTTATGTTTCGATAAAGCAAGTAGCACTTACAGCAGAAGAAAAAAGTGCAGTGCTTTAATTGGTTTGGATGGAAATGAAATTGCAAATAAGGTGAGATGAGGACTCATATGTCAAAATGACAATTTTTTTAAAGCCTTCAAGCTTCAGCGCTGAAAGATGAATTGGGTAATTACATGTATTTTCAGGGTTAGGGTTAGCCTGTGCCCCAACATGAATGCCAAACATTGTTTAAGGGGTTACTTTTTTAAAATGTTACTTATAAGCTTATGATTGGTTGCCAAAGCATTATTGTAGTAGAAAATGAAAACTGTAATATTTGATTTTGTTCAGCCAATTGAAATGAAACATACCACTATAATTGGGTCATTATTCTGAAATGCAGTATTTTAATATGGCCATACTCTAAGAAATCAATGTTTTATCTCTCTTGTTTCTTTATTTTTGGGTAAATGTTGCCAGCCATTCAGCTTTTTTACCATAAAATCTGTCCTTGTCACAGCTCATGGCTCATAGCTCAGCAGAAGCTTGTCTCTCACCATAACAGTGTGTCTCCATCAGGTCTCTGTGCTGCACCAACCCCAGTCTAACAGTGCTCCATCTGTGTGTTTAGGTATGGAAATGGAGGAGAGGACCAGACAAATGAAATTAAAGATGAACAAGTACAAGCAGGGAGCGGGCTCGGACTCCAGACTGGAGCAAGACTACCACAAGGTAACACAATGTCCCGATATGCTGAATGCCTTAGTGCTCCAGATTCTCTCAGGGAAAAAACATGTATCTTTGGTGCACTGTTTGCTTTAATGCATCGTGCATAGGCCATATGGCACACTCCGCAAGCAGTCAAGCATGTACACATGCACACATCAACACCCTACTGCACATGTGCAGTGATGTTTGCTCAGTGTACATACTACAGATTCATAGAAAAGGTCATATGAAAACAGCAACATATGTAAGCAAACACTTCAACCAGTTCAAAGGTTGGAAAACAGCATTAAAAGTTATTTACAGACGCATAAAGCTTCTAAGCTCATTTTGGTGTTGAACATTAAAAAATAATCCTGCGTCTGCATGCCAGTAAAGACAGACTCAGCAACAAACTGCCCTCCTTTACTCCATTCTGACCTTCCTCTGTATTACACTTAGACCTCTCTGTTAGAGTTCTGTTGTGTTTCAATCAGTCTTCAAAACATGCAAAGAAATCAGTTTAGCTTTTAATGTGTTTTTTTTTGGCTTAGACTGAGGCTTTGTTATACAATGTTTTTCCCACACTTTTAAACACCTGAGAGTTGAGTGCCATAGGGACAAATGTGCTGGTGTTTCTTGACTGTGTTTTGCTGACTCTCTTGTTTAAGGTGTACATATTTTGACGTTATCAGGTGTCAAAGTCAGCTGTCAGACCTCAGATTGAAAAGCATCAGGTCTCAGAAAAACCTCTGTTAAGTACCAAAAACAGTACAATAAAGAGTCCTTATCAAAGGAGTCAAGTGGAGGCATCAGACAGAAAGGCAGAAAAACTAAGAGTCAGGAAGACATCTGTCCAGAAGAAGTTCAGAATGGCATCAGACTTGAAGAGGTCAAACAGAAGGGAGTCAAAAAAGAAAAGAAAAGCAAGTGTCAGACAGAAATGAGTCACTGAAAAAGGAGTCAGAAAAAACAAAGTCAGAAAAAAGGAGTGACATCTTGGGGCATCAGACAGAAAGACAGAAGAAAATAGCAGTCAAAAAGATGTCAGACAAAAGAGAGTCAGAAAGAGATGCATTAGACTGAAAAGGGCCAGAATAAAAGGAATCAGAAAAGAACAGTAAATGTGAAAAATGGTCAGAAAAGGAGTCAGAAAGTGAGGCACCTGTCACAAATGAGTTAGTGAAAAAGGTGTCAGGAAGTAAAGCATCAGAAAATAGAAGGTTATTCATGAAACAAAATTAATTAAAGAAAAGGGATTCAGGAATAAAAAGTCTATTAAGAAAAGTGATAGACAAAAATATTCAGAAAATAAGAAGAGCATCAGATTGAGAAGAGTCAGAAAATAGAGGTTAGAAGGTACAGAGTGAAACAAAAAGATATTCAAGCATGAAAACAAAAAGGGAGCCAAGATTAAAAAGTTAGAAAAAGGAAAGCTGTAAGGCATGAAAGAAAAAGGCATCAGAGAATGACAGGCATCAAATGTGAAATGGTCAGAAAACAGGAGTCTCAAACAATCAGGTTTGTGTATTATTCCTGAAACAAGTTTTTTGACTTTATGTGATTACTTTCACAACGTAGTCAGAGTAATAGAACTCACAGAAGAGGCAGATTTTGAAACTTAAACAGTTTTGCCAGACATCTTGTTAGAGAAAACTTACAGTCTAATTATGTTTATTTTATGATGACACTCTAGAGACCTAGATCACGACTTGGCCAAACTATCCTTTGCCTGCTAAGTCTCAATAGATATGACTCAGCTCTCCTCAGGCTTACCTCTTCTTCCTTGTTACTCACCTCCTCTCCCTCACGTGCTGTTGCAGTAACCAATGTGCCACTTCCCACTCAATGTGGGTCAGGTTATTAGTAATTAAAAAAAGGTGATACAGGCCTCAAAGTGCATGATTGGTCATGGTGCCTCATGTACTGCACAAAAAGCACTGTTTATCTGCATGAGTTAAAAAAGCCTTAATATAGTAAGAAATAGAGTTGGTTTTACATCTTGGTTGTAAATTGAAGGAATGTGACAGTGAGCATCTGCAGACTTGAGTGTTTACTACTCTTCTGAGAGGTCCTGCACATGTTTAGAGTCGATCCCGAGCTTACTGGAGTTTGAGCCAAGGCTCTCTGACTAGCTGTCCTTTTAAGTCCGAGGTATGAAAACTATTGCATTTGGAGCAGCAGATGTGTTAGCTCTGAGTCTATAAAAAGCAGATTGATGAATTGTTAGTTGTCTTTGTGTCGAACACTGAACTCCCTGAAAGTGCTGATGATTGAGTATTCCTCTCAGTGTTATTAAAACAGGACTTCCAGGCACTTGCTCTAAAAAGTACTGTTGCAGAGACCAGTCCCTGCAATGCTCACCTTAGATTGTAAGGAAACTGTTTTAAAAAACTTCACAAACTACGATATAGGCACAACCAACTTAACATATTTTTTTTAAATAAAGTGGAGAATCGGTTACAATCTTAGTTTAGCCTCCAAACAGGTCCCGGTTTTGAATAAATAAAACCTGTGTGATTACATTAATGGTTCAATATGATTTCAAAATATATCAATCTGAATTTGTAATTGCAAGGAACTTAGGGATTTCATCATCTACAGTCCATAATATCATCCAAATTCAGATAATCCAGAGGAATCTAAGCATGTAAATGGCAAAGAAACCAACACAGATTGCCCATGACCTTCGATACCTCAGGCGGCACTGCATTAAAAGCCAACATCATTCTGTAAAGGATACTACCAAGTGGTTCAGTAACACTTTGAAAAATGATTGTCAGTTAACACAGTTTGTCACTACGGCTTCAACTGAAATTAAAACTCTACGGTGGAAAGCCAAAGCTATATATCAGCAACATCCAGAAACGCAGCTAGTGTCATGTCCTCCAGGCCAAAGAGGAAAGGACCATCCACATTGGTATCAGCGCAAATTTTAACCTTTTCAGCCCCATATGACCCAAATTTTGGTCTGCTGGGGTTCAGGAGAAAAGCTCCTCGGCACGACAGCCCAATAGTGAACTGTGCCTTTAGGACTATAGTCATGTTGGCTTTTATTTGCCAAATACATATATTTTTGACCTTTGGCTCAATATGCAGTGTCTCAAAATCCTTGCCTGACCATATTGTTATCAAACCTCTTTAATTTTTCCCTGCATCACTTTATAACAGTAATCCTTTGCAGAGATGATATAACAAGTATTTTAGTATTCATTTTTAGAGTTTCACAGCCACTCCAGCATCATTTCTAAGGGAGATACTCACAATAAAAAATTGTTTTTGTTAGGCGAAGATAAAATTTTCAAATTATTCAGACTTCTATCTTCATTTACTCTGTCCTAGTAACACATGCTGATAATTATACATCTGGACAAATCTCTCAAGTGTTACTTTTATTATGACACCAAAATCAAATAGACCTTGTGGTTGCAGAGATACACTCTTTTCTAGGGCTGTAATGTGATAGTCGACTGGTCGACTCATTGGTCGATAAGTGCTGGGGCGACCAGAACTCTGATTGGTCGACCAATCGTGTTTTTTTTTCACTTCAATTTATTTTTTCCAGCGGCGATTTACAGTCATCAGGAGGAACGTACCAAGTGCTAATGGGGGTGTTTTCAGACCACCCCGGATTCACAGGTAACTTGCCTGTCTCAGAACACCTCCTGGGTTTCACCACTTTGGATTCGCCCACCATCTGGAGACCTGGCTGGAGACAGGAGGATTGAAGAGCGTCTATGTTAGCCTATTCAACGTCCAGTGGTCTGCTGAGTATTTATTTTTATTTTGAGCATCATCCTCTACCCCCCGCCAAGCCGAGCCGCGCTCCGCCGAGCCAAACCGAGCCGTCCCCGCGCAGGAGGGTTTCCCGTCAGAGTCCCCCGCACCCTGGCCAAGACACGCTCCGCCGAGCCGCACTCCCCGCGCAGGAGGGATTTTCCGTCAACACCCCCCCCAAGTCGATTTTTTTGGTCGACAATTTCAGTGTGTCAGTCGACCAACAAATTCTTTGGTTGATTACAGCCCTACTCTTTTCTTTATGGGTATGGGTTTCAAGCAGAATGCTTAAAAAGGGGCTGGGGCTGAACAGGTTAAAGCCAGCATCTGTGATGGTATGATGTCAGTACCCATGGCATGGATAACTTGCACATCTTTGAAGGCAACATTAATGCTGAGAGTTACATACAGTTTTTAGAGCAACACATGCTGCCAACGTCTTCAGGGATGTCCCTGATTAGTTCAGCAAGACAATGCAACTGTAGGGATTCGTGACCAGAGTAAATCAGGAACAAAATAAAAAGCGAGGGAGACCCGAATGCAAGTTAACAAAAATGATTTATTTAAACTAACATTAAACTAACAAAAACAGGGATCAAAAGTACAAACAAAAATCTCTAACAAAGTAACAAATTTAACTAGGCAAACAAGTACAAAAGAAGTCTCTGGATATTCAACCAAAAACAGACAAACTAAGAAAACTCAAAACTCACACTGAGGCTGTGACTGTGACTGTGGCATGAGGAGAAGGAGAAGAAATGAACCCACAAAGACAATGAAAGGGGAAAACAGGAGGGTTAAATACATGAGGTGATTGGGGTTGACAAGACACAGCTGGGGAAGAACAATCAGGGATCAGGTGTGATGAGACGAGACAGGAAGCAAAACCTACGGAAATTAGGAAAGGTTGGAGAACTTTCAAAATAAAACAGGAAACACAAAGACAAGACATGAAATGTGAACAAAACGGGTAACTTAACAAGGACCAAGAGCAGGAACACAAGAGACACAAGACAAGAGGTCAAAACCAGAAATACAAGAAGTGAATTAAACAAAATAAACAGAACAAGGAGTAAAATAACAGAACACAAGGAAAGGCATACAAAACAGAACAGAACTATAAGAATCATGACAGCAACAACAAGACACTTTCTGCACATGTTACAACAGCGTGGCTTTGCAGTAAGAGTGCAGGTATTAGACTGGCCTGCCTGCAGTCCAGACCTGTCTCCCATTAAAATTATGCGGGGCGGACTGTTCAGCAACTTAAGTCATACATCAAACAAGAAAGAGAAAGAATTCCAGCTGCAAAGTTTCAACAATAAGTGTCCTCAGTTCACAAACACTTATTGAGTATTGTTAAAAGTTAAGATGATGTAGCATAGTGGTAAATATGCTCAATGTCCCAGCTTTTTTGGAAAGTGTTGCAGATATAAAATTCAAAATGAGTGAATACTTGCAAAAACAAGCCAGTTTATTAGTTTGAACCTTAAATATCTTGTCTTAATGGACACTGATTGGGCCGTTCTGCTTTGGGTCACTCACAGTCGTTGTAGATTGGAGCTTGGTAATTTTTGGCGTGTGTTTTCATTAAATCTACAATCTATTATGAACATTTGTGTGAGCGCATTAGAGCAACATTTTTAAACATTATTTTAAACTACTTAAATTTGGACGGTACAAGGTCAGAGGCTGAGGTTCTCATGTCCAGCTCTTTTTTATAAGATATGTATGAATTGTTCTACCTCAGAAACCCTCTTGCCCTTCTTTTAGATTTACTACTATGCTTTTACTCTCTGGCAATGTGTACCTCATAATGGCTCATCACCCCATGGGGTTGTTTTGTTTATGAGATAAAGACACAATAGACTGTTCACACAAACCTTGACAGAATTAAAGATAAAGGTTAGTTGAGAATGGATTTTAATTTCATTCCAAATGTTTAAGCCCACAGTGCTCCTTTTATATGTTGTAAGATTCATCCATTTTGATCTATTGTTGTGTTTTTGTTTGATAGCACTCAGGCAGAGATCCACGGGGCTCAGATAACCTGTCGGCCAAGTCATCGGACAGTGATGTAAGCGACGTGTCCGCTGTGTCGAGAACAAGTAGTGCCTCTCGGTTCAGCAGCACGAGCTACATGTCTGTCCAATCAGAAAGGCCTCAAGGAAACCGAAAGATCCGGTAGGTCCATGTCCACACGAGTGGCCAGTGAACTGTCTCAGTCTCTTACCAAGCTGTTCTCAGAAATGGACAAATCCCCCCTTAGCTGTTCAGTTGTTTTCATAAAAGGATGCCATGTGCAAATGTTTCCAGCTTGGAAATAGCTTGCACCTGGATCAGCTACAAAAGAAAAAAGTGTGTGCCATTTTCTCTCGAATGAGTTCAGGTTTGGCTCCTTTTGTAGAAAATTCTGGAACCAAATGGTTGAACTCTTTTTATCTGGACTGGGGAGGAGGGTGTTCGTCCATATCTGGCAACGCATATTGTAACATAAAACACACTGCATCGCTTTGAGTGTTGTCTTATATCAAAGCAGGACACTTTTTCATTTGCATGCAGTTTCGTTCTAAGTCTACATTTCTGAGTTGTTCTCTTCTGAATCAGTCTGCTTATGATCTTGGCTGCGCTGCATCTCAGTGTTTGTCTTTCTTTCTCTTCTTGTTGACAATATTCACGCTTTGTTTGGTTTTTCTTTCTGCTTTGCATGTGCTGCTCTCATGCGTCTGTGTCCGTCTTCAGCCTGTTGCGATCGAGGAGTCAGTCACGGGAGGGGGATGAGCAGCTAGAAGAAGTGCTAGAGGAGGAGGAGGCGGGAGGGGGAGGTGGAGCTGATGGTAAAAGGGCTAGTAGAGAGAGGAGATCACAGGGAGAGGGGAAGGAGTCAGGGGGGAAGGTAGACACAGACCAGGAGCATCAGGAGGATTTGGCTGAGCAAGAAGACGACTTGCAGCAGAGGAGTATCTCAGAAACTGACCTAAGGTAACACATGTTTGGCAGCCTCAAACTGTGGAGTCCTACTAACAATAACACCCACATCCCCTGATGTCCCACTGACTTCATATGTGGAAACAGTGCAGTGACTACCCTCCATCATTTAGTATGTTTACATGCATAGTAAAGTCAAACTAAGCTCATAGCTTCATTGGGCAATCCAATTGGACCACTGTCCTTTTCCATAAATAAATATAAATGCACAGGAGGTGAGCCGAATGAATGGTGATATGCCCCTTTTTGCCAAAATACTATGGACCTTTTCCTTTTGACCTTTAGGCCGAAGCTATATTTGCTGTTTGAATCTGCGTTTGCATCCCCTGCCACCACAGGCACTCTTAAGTTGCTTTCACACCTGTTTGGTCTGAAACAAACAAACTCTAGTTCGCATTTTTGGAAGGTTTGATGGAACTGTGGTGGTATGAAAGTTCAAGCAAACTGTGGTGTGGACCAAAGGCCAAAACTCCTTCCCCCTTGAAAGCAGAATTTGGTTTGGGTATCAAAGCCATCTGAACCAAACAAGGACCAAACATGACATGCGAACCAAAAAGTAGTGAATTGTGGCTTGAATTTGACCAAATACAACAACAGTTAGCAAGCTAACACCGATATCAAGCAAACCACAGCTAATGTTAGCTTTGCTAGCACTGCCAGCTTCTGGTTATCTGAATCCCAGCAAAATATGGGTACACATGACTCAGTATGTAAGTGCCACCTGACACAGCCTGAATGCAGCATTATGTTTATTTTGTGGCACAGAATACTTCTGACCTGCTTCAGGTTGTGCATTTCTGGGTAATAGTGCAACAGTAGGCTGTATGGCTGGAAAAAAGACGCAGCTACAGCCCTAACTAGTTACAAGTGGCTATATTACGCAGCATTTGACAGACTTTGACAAGGAGCAGTGTGAAAGAAAACCAAACGAAATGAAAATTGCAATGATGTTGCAACTTCACCCCCCAAACCGATCTAAGTCTGCTGAACTTAATATTTGAAAGTGACAGGCAGGACATCACTGTTGAGTATGACCAAAGAGCTCAGGCTGTATACATCTACCTGTTGTCTGAATCATGCCCAAGCATTATGACACTCTGGGAGTAAAACTAAGTGCATTTATTAGTGTCATTATCAAATACACGTGTAGAAGATTGTTGATCAGTGGTCAGACCACCTCTTTACATTTCCTCCTGCATCACAGCAACTGTTTGGTGTTGCACAATAACAATAATTAAAGCACCAGCAAAAACAAATACTGTACTTAAATCTGCCCACCACACTATCACTATTTACTGATTAGGCCAATATCAAGTGTGTAGTTAGCAGTTTGTAAACATTTGCAAAATATGCCCCCCACCCCCAAATCAAATCAGATTTATGGAATCGTTTCTGGGAGCTGTTACATTCTAGTTATCCATCCCACAGGTTTATGTTTGGCTATGAAAATCTTGAATATCTGAATAGGTCACTGTGAAGATTTGTTTCAGTCCATGTAGATGTCACACATTACTACCGTTTGCATTTGTGTTGTAGAGATAGTAGCACTAGCTCACATTCCAGCAATATAGGTGGCAGTCACAACAAATAAGAATCAGCTAGGCTGCAGTCTAGCATACTGCAAACAGCCGTCTGAAAGCCATTTTACATACAGGACTTCTCCCAAACACAGTGTACAGCAGTTTATTCTTAATACTTTATACCATGTTTGGTTGTAGTATGTAGTAGTTTTGAAACAACAAAAGAGTTTCCTCTCAGATCTTCATTTTAAAGTATTTTATTTTTAATCATTATTCCAAAGTAAACTATCAGTATGTATCTAAGAGAGTAGAGAAACTATGCTACCACAAGCATAGCCACAGACAGTCAGCCAAAAGTCACCGGTTTACAAGGTCACCGGTTAAATCAATACCCCAGACGTGCTTAAGAAAGTATAATCTGACAGATTAAGACATGTTTGTGTTCATGCAGTCGTGAATGACACATTGCTAAAATATATCAATCGTGGATTATTTATTAGTTTGTCTTCACAAACTTCTGACATTTTCATTGGCCAATGTGGTGGCCATCATGCACCTGCTTCTGTGCAGTTAACAGCATTCTGTATCTCCGGCCTAAGTAAGCCAACAGAGAAAAGGTTGCATATTTGACAGTGAAAACAAAGACAAACTTAAAAGCTTGGTTCATTTCATCCCCTCTCCATCCTTTAGTTTGGTACAAATGCAGTGCTTGCTATTCCTGTGTGATGTGGTGATATCATAAGGTCGGTGGATCTGCAGCCTCTGCTGTGCTGCACAGTCATGCTCATCAACTTCTGACAGAGTAAAACAATCTTTTATAAAGCTTGTAGAATTTTTATTTAGCATGACTTATTTTTGATTAACAAGTTTATGAGCATTTCAGAAGTCCAATTTTATTGAATCAACATGATTTTTTGACTCTTACTCAAAGCATGCAAATGTAGTGATTTATCTGGATAGCGTTGTAACTCTGGCCCTATTAACCCTTTAGGTATAAGAGAGCATAATTATTAACACTTTGTATTTTAGGGAGTGGAAAACAGTTTGGTATCCCCTGCAGCCTATTTATTCTCTTCAAGTGCTACTCGAGACTGAGATGGTACCAGATACAATGGACAATACTAGGATTCCTGTTAAAACAACAAAACATCCAAATAACAAAAAGAAACAAATAGTACTATGAAGAGAAATAATTAAAAGAACATATTATTGTTGATTTTATTGTCTATCTTTGGCTGAAAACAAAGGAACATCTAAATCAGAGGTCTATAAATCACCCTGCTATGTAACTTAATGATTTTCTTAAATTGAATTTTACATTTAAAGCATAAAATGCGCTCTCCTGACGGTCATCAAGTAAACACAAGCTTTAACCAGTTTCCTGTGCCACAATGCTCCTCACAATGCAGCACGTGAGGACAGCTTTGCTGAACAGCTGCAGCTCACATGGTGGGGAACTGTCCACACAGGCAGTGGACTGCTGCTGCAGTTACCTTAATAGTTTCCTGAAGAACAGGGTATTTTGTTTCTTGACAATAGAAATGATTCAGAATTTTAGTAACTGTGCATATCTTGATGGACTCTTCCCATTTAGTTTAAACAATAAAAAACATTTTCTACTTGTTGAGTTATAAACTAAACAGATGAAGACTATAACTGTGAAGAAAAGAGTATTATGTTGGTATGATCCTCCACAAATCTGTCTGTGTCCATTAAGAGCAAAAATTGCACAACACACAAATAAGGCAAGGTCCCTGATCTTTAGATTTAACATACTGCAGCTAAGTTATGACTGCATGACTGCTCTAACGCGCTCACATGCAGGCAGAAATGAAGAGGAAGAGTTTAGAGGCATTCATGTACTGCTCAGGTGAGCATTGTGGTAAAGGCTTCAGGCATACAAATTAATTTTTTAAACAAACCCACATACTGTTCCTGAAAAATACTATGAGACAGTGGTTCTGAAACTGTGGGGTACAACCCCATAATGGGGTGGCACAGACACATGGCATGAGGGGTGGAAGCCTGTAGCCAGGGAGATGGCCAGGGACTTGGTCTTGGTCCTGGTCTTTGCCCTTCTTGATTTGCCACCCCAGGTGCCATTCGTAAATCACAAACCTTGGTTTGCTATTTTCAGTATAGAGGCAGGTTTCACGGAGAAATCAACTCTCCTTGGTGAGTTACAGCAGATTTAGCAGATTAAATTGCAGATTTAGTGGAGGGGGAGTAGAAATTGGGGTTGTTTGTGGGAGGGGGTTGATAACCACTGCCCTAAGGTGTGAGTTGTTAGAAGTATGAGCTTCCTTTTAAAAAAAACATACATTTGAGGTTTGACCACACACAGCGCAGATTTTCTTTTCATGCATAATTTGGTTGGATAAAAACAACAATTTGATACATGAAATTTTTTCAGTTAGCAGCGCCATGCTAAAATTATTTAGGTTCTGGGGTTATGTGAATGAAAATAAAGCTTATGGTGTAAATTTATAAATTCATCTCTTAAAGTAAATGCTTAAAGACTTCCCAGCATGTAGTCTAGTAAGGCTATATTTAAACCAAAGACTGTTAAATTTCTGACTCAGGAGGGTTTAGTTTAATTTTTAAATATTGTCAAACCAGCAGGAGTACAAAGTATGTCAAGAGCAAATTCGAGAGCAAGTTAATTTGAAATCCCGCAGGAGGATCAAAGCTTAGCTCACTCTCCTAATAAGATGTCTTCTCTATCAAATCAAGCTCACAGCAGGATCACAGCTAGTTCCTCTTACTCACATGAGCACTGCTCAGTGTCTTCATAGACTTGAGAGAAAACACATTAAGATAAGAGCTGTGCACTCATGAATGATTAACACTGCAGTAAACAGTCTGAATGAGGAGATGCAATCTCAAAGAGTATGAGAAGTGCCTTATGCAGAAACATGAGGAAAATCAGCTGGCAGGTGCATATGTGGGGTCTTTATCGAAGCAGGTAGAGGCTAAAAAGGCACTACGGTGTTTTCAGTGAAGGCTGCAGTGTGTGTTACATTTCTGTATGTGCTGTTTAGTGCTTGAATGTTGTGTCTCTGTTTTTTGTGTTTGTTCATGATTCACGTGCTGTTTGTGTCCAATAGTGTTGCTCTGCACCCACAACTTGTCAACTCAAACCTCTAACACTCTGAGCGTCAACCTTTGCTTTTTTCAGCTCTGTGTATCACCATAACCCTCATACCTAATCTGTCATCCAGCATATGAATCATTTTCAGTGAAGATACTGAATTCTTAATTTAAAATTAAAAAGCTTGTCATGTCTAATTAAATCTGAAGAAGCATTTGAATTGAGTAACAATAATCCAATATCAAACAGCGTTTTCATCTTGACTGAAAGTGAGCTGGACTTCTTCAGCTTTTAAAGCGCTGACGGTTCTTATCTGTGTGATCAACCCAATCCCTTCATGACAGCTACAGTATAAATCCATAAAATGCCTACTTTTCACAACATGTGAGTAATTGCACACTGCCTTGCTTTTCTAGGACAACATGTGAGAAAAGTACAACGAGGACAAAAGATGTGAGCACTCTACTGCACATTCAGACGGAGTGTAAATTATTACGATTCACCTGCAAAAGAGGGTGAATCAGCAGACGGTCAGCACAAAAGGCATGACTGGTGATGTTGAAGAGTTCTAACAACTATTTTCTTCAAGTTTTTTGTCAGTAAAACCTATTTGTAAAACAGTAGTTTAACATCGTAATCTAAAGAGCCACCAGCATATAGCACTCCTTAAGTTTGGTAGCAAGTTGTGCTCATCTTGTAAGTGGTGCTCTCTGCTTTACAGTGCAACAATAGCCCACCTGTCTCCACACTGACTGAGGTGAAAAGAAACACATATTAGCCAGGAGAGGGCTTTAACAGATGAGTCTGGGAAAAGAAAAAGCAAGGGTAAATAAGCAAGAAGCTGGACTGGAGGAAATACTGGACCAGGTTTTACATGTTGGTGAGAGCCTCAAGAAACAACAGGCTGCAGGTTAGATGATGAGCCAGTTACGTTGTCATAATGGTTGAGTGGTTGAACCTTTTTATACCTTTTTTCTGGATCTGCTATCATGGTATCAAGACGTTATATTTTTATTGTGTACCCATTTAACCTATGTCAATTAGCATGAAATAAATTAGCCTCTCTAGCCACAGGCTGTAGATATCATGCTAACGCTTGGAATCACATACACATACTACATGCAGACTGTTTGCAAACAATGCACAGTGGATACAAGAAAAGCCATCACATATTGAAACGATATAACTTACCCTAATCAGCCATAATATAGTGAAGTGATCTCTCACATTGTCCTAACCATTTGGCTTCTCCTCTTTTTGTAAATCAACAAATGCATGTCGTGACTGTCTGTCTTTTAAAATATTAAAAGCTCTAGCAGACTTGTGTGACCCTAAGAGTACTATAGCTCAAGGTTAATTAAATGTACATAAAATAGGGATGCACAATATTATCTGAGTAGTATAGGTATCAGCAGATAATTGCCCTAAAAAGGTGATCAGCAGATATGATTTTTATTATGTTTTTGCCATACAAATTGGCCATATATGTCCCATAATTTGGCTGTAATATTGGCAGAATGTACAAATGTACCATCAAGGTTAATCCTGTCATCTCATAATGTTAACTTTTATGAATTAAAAGTATGATTTATTGAAGAATAGAAGTTCTTTTTCTCGTTTCACATTTGTTTCTAACATAAATAGGCTATCAGCATAAGAAGAACAGATCAGTGTTAGTAAAGTGCCAGCTTTATGCTCTTGTAAAAAAGGTATTGGCGTGTTGGTGTGTATTGGCAATAATGAGTTGGGAAATATTGGCATATTGGATATTAGAAGTCTAATATTGTGCATCTCCTGTATGAAACATGCAGAAAATTTAGCTTTTGCTAGTCCGTTGCTTTCAAAGTCTCTGCTGAAAAAGTGATTGCCAAGCGAGCGCATTAACATGAAATGTTTTGTACAGTTTATATTGAATCAAATCAAGCAGTTAGCAGGTGACTGCTCAACTAAAATATAGAAAACAAAGAATAAGTCATTTCTGTATTTAAGTAAGAAACGTTATTTCCAGTTTTTTTTTAATTTCCACAGTGTTATGTAACATCTACGGTAATGACGTCATGACAGCCTGTACAGTTGAGTCAACAGTAAAAAGAGGACTTTCTTTACATTGAGAGCTCAAGACTGAGGAGTATAATTAGTCCAGTATCCAGTGTTTCCATTAGTAGTTAAAATTGTTCTTGTTTAGTCACTGTCCTGCTTATCTTTTCATGAGAGCAACAGAGCAGTCTAATTTGGCAAACACAACGCTGCTAGCCGCATTTCCTTATGACTCATCTTCTGTGTATTGAGGTCGCAGTGTAAATACACATCTGCTACACATTAAACAAGTCTGTTTGCATTAGCTCAGCATGTGAACATCACAGCAGCCATACTGTATGAAGTCCATGAGCACTTCTGCTATACCGAGAGGCAAATGCAAATATGCTGTTCTGAGCTGAAGTCACGTCCGGTGGTGTCCAGGATGTATGAACGCATCAGCTGGCACACATCTCTTCCCTTCTACTTTAACAACTACCAAAATAAGTTGTAGATCATTTTGAATAAAAGTGAGGACCAATGTACTACAGAAAAGGCTGGTTGTGATAAAAGTCATAAAAGTTTGTTATATGACCACCACGTTCAACCCAACCTAACAACAGCTTGTCTAGTTAGAGAAGGAAAACTCATATATTTAAGATACCTGTGTGGCTGATAATAATTATACAAATTCAGCTTTACATTTCAAATAATCACTTTATATGTCAGAGAGAAACTTAAGAGCTGGGTTGACAAGAGTTTATGTTAAGCTGATAGAACAGTTGCCATGGTAACATGTATTTCTGCCTCAGGGAAACAGTGTTCCTGTAGGTGAAAGGTGAACAAGATGAGGGGATGTGTATAGGAAGACGTGATTCACTTTGCATACTTCTTACAGGCAGAAACAGAATTTGACATCCAGCTTTCAAAACAAGATCACAGTTTTTTCCTCAAAACTTCCTTGTGAGAGTTTAATTAAAACACGAAAACATTCATTTACAGGGACCTTCAGAATCACCCAAGGGTTGGCGACAACATTTTTGATATTCCAGCACGTTGTCATGTCTGTTTTTAATCGTTTTGTGGATGTGCACCCTTTTTTTCTAAAGTGTATTTTATTTGTTAAGAAGGGTCAAATTGGTTTTCTGTCAGTTGATGATTTTCAATGTTATAAAAAAGAGTTCCATTATTACTCAGACTTTAAGCAGATTGCTCCTGTAGGACAGCAAGGTATGAATACTTTTGCGAGGTAGAAAAAATCTTTGGGAACACACTGGCCTGGATTAAAATGCATGGCGAGCAATCTGCATGATCAGGAACACTCTGCTCTCAAGGCTGCGGCTGGTGCCAGAAATCCCCAGAGAGTCCCAGTTTTCTAAGCAAGCACAGTTACACAGGGACTGGTTGAGAGTTTAAGACATATTTAAGAAAGTAAAAATGCTAAAATGAAAAGGGTGTTAACCAGTGAAGAAACGTTGGTGTATGTGAGGTTTACTCAAGCACATTTTCAGTGGGTTCAGTCAAGCTGGCCAAACACTTGAAGGTTTCAACAGACTTTATTTATTATCTTACAATCTTCAAACAAGTTAAGATGCTTCAGCCAGACTTTGAGAGCACGCCTGAGGACAAGCACAAGATCTCAGAAACTCGCAAAAGAAAGGCAATGATCAGAGTACCAATGTAATTTTACTGCTGGACCACATCTTAATGAAGACAAATCAGAAATGACCTGTAGTTGCATATGTTTCTCTTGTGCTTCTGTGTTGTGGTTTTATGGTAAAAAACAGGATGGACAACTTGGAGTTCAGAGAGGGCCACAAGAATGATATTCTTACTGCCATAGGGAAAGACAATTTAAAATGTACAATGAATTTAGTAAAAAGGACAAATACAGCTTCAATCTGAATTTTCTGCCTATATTTATACATTTATACTCAATACAAAACTCAATTCCAAATTGAATGAGTAAAACACAGAATTACAGTCATTTAATTCTACTTTTCAATGCAAAAAAATGGTAATTTTAAAATGTTTTACCTACAAATCTAAATCTTTTAGGAAATACATGATGCATCTAAATTGTTTTACAGAAACAATTTTCCAAACATACCAGTATTTTGTTGCCAAGACTAAGCCCTTGCTATAAAAGGAAGCTACTGCTACTCCTTTGGATGTTTTATTTTTGTTTATAAAAATCCCAGACCACTCAGTGAACAAGTTAAAGGTAACCTGTACTGTGTGACATTAAACATTTCACTTTTTGCCAGCTTTGGACATTTGGATGTCCTTTTTAATCCTTGGTCAAGCTAACTTTAATAATAACCAGAAGTTCCTTACTTTCTTTTAAAGCAAAAGCTCGTTAAGCCAAGCAGTTGGTAGAACAATTTCAGCATAAAGTTAATGATATATATTACGAAGTAAAAGCATAGTATGGTTGAAAGTATGAAAGTAAGGTTTCTTGAGAAAATAGCTTACTGGGATTGCTATTCTTTTCCAAGTTACTTTCACATAAAAAACAACTCAATTGGAAGTACTGAAAGTTTAATGGCTGTTACATGAACCAGGGATCATTGGACATCAGGCAGACACTTTGTACATGCACCCCTGCATATTTCACTATTCACAATACAATAAACTAGGCTGCACTTCAAGCTGTGCCCTATCCCAAACTCATGGTTTCAGATCACACTGGTGTAGCAGAAAATTACAGTATTACATTTATTTGATTCCTGATTCAAGAGACTAATAAAAATTGTTTAACATTGTCTAAATGGACTTAAAATTTGTCTCAAAATTCATTGTAGTACATTTTTAAACATGCTATCCAAACCTCAATAAGCACAATTAATGATCAAAACTCAGAATTCAATTACAATTGAAACATTTTAATTCCCTGACTGCCTTAGAATATGCAACACAGATTTCCATAACTGAGTGCTAAAATATGATATTAATGAACAAAAAAATTACAAAAAAACAAGATCTGCCTTTATTTGTAAAATGTGTAACAACACCAGGGTAACAAAAGGATCAAGACCTAAGACTGGGATGAGCCTTTGTTTATTATTTTATGGTAAACATCCCCAGTCTAACTGCAGGTTTCTATCATGCGTCGTGCATATGTTTTTCTTCAGGGTGTGTTGCCATTTTACTCACCTGAATTCACTATCTGTTCTTACCCAACAAAACCTCAGTCAGGAAGCATTTGAAGTCCCTCTGACCTTAAAGCACAATTTAATGCCTGTGATTCAGAAAAAGCAGCCTTTAATATGCTTTGTTGAGCAGGTGCAATGGAGGCTCCCTGTGCTTGAAGTGAAAGAGCATCTTTCAGAATGTCACCTGCCAGGTATCAGTGAGCCGTGTTGTCAGGAGTCTATGAAGGCAGCTTCAAAGCCTCTGGACAGCATGACCTGATTAAAGGCTCTGTCCCCCCACTGTGATCATTTAACATTTATGTTTGAAGTACAGGTTGATCCATAACAGAACCCTCTGGCATTTAAAGATTTACACTGTGAACTGAGGAACGTGATGTGTGCCTTTGTTTAGAGCCTTACTAAATCCTTCCAGTCATAAAACACAGCAGGACATGTGAACTATAAAAGTGTTGTGTTTAAGGGAGGGCTTTTATAAACTTGGCATTATCTATTGTTATTGTTAAAGCATCATTATGGATGAATTTGGTGTTGCAGCTCTAGCAGCCTCTGAAGGCCTCAGAGTGTTACTGCACTGTTGTATATTACACAGTGCTGCCACCTCCTCCTCATAGACAGCGTTTTTGTTGGCATACAGAGGATGGGGAAGCCGGTGGGTAAAGATGTTGGGAGAGACTAATGAACTACATCAACCTGTTAGGATCAGCCTTAACCAAAGGATTTCTGTGTTCAGATGACATAATATACACAGTAATAATGCTGCCACTACCAAAACAGTTTTGCAATAATAAACCAAACACAAGACTGTGTGAGTAACAGTTCACAACCACAGGGAGGGCCAGCAACAAAAACAAGACAAGAAGCTTTGCCCCTGAACTGCCAGAAAGGCTAAATAACTTAACCCAATGGTCTTCAGTTGCGTACTGGCGGTGGATACTTCTGCGCCTGGATCCCGCTTGGACTGACTTCAGCCAAAGCTAAAGAAGGCACCCAAAAGACAACTGCTTCAGGCTGCACAGACAACACCCAAAAATAATTGAAAAAACCCTCAAAACAACAAATTCAACAATCCTCCTTGTGAGAACTGCTGCTACAGTCAAACCAGGGAAAAAGACGTGTATGCTCTAGCAAATATGACTAATTCAACCAGCCACCCCCTTTTACAACCAATCACAGCAAAGTGCATGCACTGCAGTGCAAACCACTCAAAAGACAAAACTGTACAAGTGTCACTACACAACCATGGACTGCAAACAATCAACCTACTCCCTTCATGTGCTCAAAGAAGTCCATTATTATCAAGTTGGTCAAGAAAAGCTAGTAGCTATGGGACCCCCCACCCACATTTTTCTAAAAACTCTACAAACACAGCTAAACTGACATTCAAAGGTCGTTTTTTCGATGAGCCCCCATTTGTTATGACCAGCTCACATAGGTCACAATGTTAAGGGAGGTCCACACAGCTAACAGCAGTTCAAACAAAACTTTTGTTAAAAAAACCACAGACCAAATGTGACAGCAGTCTCCTGCAGGCTTCGCAGTACAGAGAGGTCTCTTTCAGGTAGGCCCCACCCAGCCTCACAACCACCAGGTGGCCCTCTGCTTTGGAACAAAAGATGATATCCGCAGTACTATTTCACAAAATATTGCCACCAGATGGGGCCAAACTCCACAAACAAGCAACAAATCAAAATTGGTCTATACACAACTGTCATGGCAACTACCCAGGGCCATCACAGAGGCTAATTTGATTGGGTTTAGTATAAGAAAGAGAAGGACCATGATTGCAGATCCAACAAATTTGACAAAAAGCTTGAAATGACGACTTTACTTTCCTGACCAACAGCGATAAAGCCAGCTCAGCATCTGACTTGCAGCCTGTTGTGTCTTGAAGCTCCTGCCTACATGTAAAATCCTGTCCAATATTTACTACAATGCAGCGTCTTGATCAACCTCTTTTCTTTCTTACTTTATCTGATTCTTGTCACTGTCCTCATTGATTTGTCTTTCACCTCAGTTATTTAAGTGTGGAACAGTGAAGAGATGGGCACACTATTGTACTCTAAAGCAGTACATGGTTTTTGTGAGATAACTTGACTTGCTGCCAAACTTACAAAGTGCTACACGCAAGTCTCCTAAGAAATTTGAGGGACTGAGATAGATGATAGTCCCTCTGTTGAAAGTCTCCTTTCTATTAGACTGACTCTGAAACCACTATTTTAAGGTTGAAAAGTTTCTTATTTATTTCAAACCAGAGAGCTGATAAGCAACATAATTGCATTTTTTGTGCAACAGAGATTACAATTGAAATATTAAAGATTATCAACCAGTTTGAGACTGTGAAACAATTTTAATTTTGGCATCATAAGAAAACATGGGGAAATCAATATTTGACTTGGAAGTCTCCCACTTTTGATTATAAAGTACTAGAATAATTTGTTACCTGCCCTTTGATTTTTCTATCCAATAATAGACATACTATTGAAGACAGATATTCCTTTATCCTTGTACAACAGAGTTGAAATGTAGGTCCCATACATCAAAGATTGGAATTTGAAGGATCTAATTGAAGTAATTGATGGAGTCTTTTTCTCTCTCATTTTAATTCACATCTCTATGCATTGTCTTTACAACTCACTTGCATGGTAAAAGGTCGGGCTTTCTAATTAATGAGCAGTAGCCTAAGGGCACTACATGCTACTCCTCCCTTTAATAATGTAGAGCCTGTGATACAGAATGTAATTTGTCTCTTGAAGATAATTTCACTATAGAGCTAAAATTAGACCCTAATTTGGACAGTGGCCTCTTTCTTTTCTGTCAAAGTAAGCTGGAGAATATTGCTGAGGGTGAACAACTTTTCTTTTTGTGTCCTTTCTGAGACTGAAGTCACTGTCTTATAATATAAGATAAATAATAAATATCCCTTTAGACATTCCCCATCATTTTGATACATAAAAGTTACTTGGTAAAGGTTGAGACACTACATAAAGTCTGCTTTAAATATCTGATAAGCACCCATGGAAATCATAAAACAAATTACTTTGACGCATTAGCGCCATCCTGGGGTTGAGCCTGTGCCAGCCTGTCATAGCCATCGATGTTGGCTTGGTCTGCTGCTGGATTGAACATATACGTCTGTGCCCTCCACTGGTACTATGGCGACTATTATGCCTGGTCAGCACTATAGGCTGCCATAAAATGTCAGTCAAAATCCATGACGGATCCTTCCCTGTGTTTTCTTTTTCACACAAAGTACATCAAAATCTGGAACCATATTGGCAGATGCTAGCTGTCACCTAATCTTTTATATTGCAAAATTTGTCCTCCAGCTTAAAAGTCAAGCTTTAAAAAGTTTAGAAAACACACATCCCTTGATTATTCTTATTTGCAAATCTCACTTTTACTGCACACTGTAACATGTAGGTACTACTATATGTCAGCACACAAACTGGCTCTACCAAAATACTGCCTAAAACAAAGATCCCTCCAACAAAAAAACACAAAGCTCGTAAATATGTTTAGGGAGCCATAGGTGGGTTTAGATATTCACTTACATTTTTGTATGATTCTCACATGTCAAAAGAATTTGAAACATTGTAAAGTTGTCAGTTGCAATTTGATAATGAACCAACCTAAGCCCAGAACTTATTCATACTGTAAGTCATGAACTCCTGGACCTGAACTCTGTCCTTCTCTCCTTTTCATCCCCACACCTCTTGCTTCATCTGTCCTGTCACGTCTTCTCCTCTGATCTCCTCTCCTTGCCTCTGGCCTCCTCTCCTCCCTTCTACTCCACTTTCCTCTCCTCTCCTCTCCATGGGCCTCTCCTCTACCCTGTCCCATCTCTTACCTGTCCTCGCCTGCCCCCCTGTAAATGGTGGTGGCTGACAGTGACTTTGCATCCAAAATGAAAAACAGGCAAATGGGCTCGTCGGGTGGGATGAACATGACCAAGAGCACAAGCATCAGCGGGGACATGTGTAACCTGGAGAAGACGGACGGGAGCCAGTCGGACACTGCGGTTGGCACGGTAGGCACCGACGACAAGAAGAGGCGCTCCAGCATTGGTGCCAAAATGCAGGCCATGGTTGGCATGTCGCGCAAGAGTCGGAGCACCTCTCAGCTCAGCCAAACAGGTAAGGCATCAAAGTGTGCGTCTAGACTGATTTATGTCTGTGTTTATATTTGTTCTTGTCTCTCACTTGTGTCAGTGTGGTTGTCTCTTTTGTCTTTTTTTTTCTGAGTAATTTTCCAGAATAATTCTACTCTTTCATCCAACTCCCACTGTTCCTCATTTCTGTCTAAAAGGACTTTGGATCCAGCACAGCAGGGGGATAAAGAAAACTGTGCTACTTTTTGTGTTTCCCTCTTTCTGTCCTTTTCTCTTCTAGGCAACAGCACACATTGGACCTCTTATTGTCTCTTTTCACTCCCACTGTCCTTTCTCTGTTTCTCTGCTGCTGCCATTTTGATGCTTAACACTTTATTATTCCCTGTAAACGTTTCTCATTACATTTTTGATTATGTGTTTTCAGCTGTAATTGCTTTGCACTCTGATGATGCTGCACATGATCTTTTGGCACTTTCTTTAAATGTTTGATGCTCTCAAGACTGTGACTTTCAGTATGAAGCACTGGCTCATTCATACTGCTGTTTCAAGGCGATGCAATATTTACGCACCTGTGATGTTGGAGGTGAAATAATTTCCTCTGGGTTGAGAACCACTTTGGCTGAGTCAGCAGGGAAGCGCTGTTTTTTGTGTACGCATATGTGGACTGTGTGTGTATGTGGAGCTCCAAGCTGTGCCGTGCTCTCTCACCTTTTTACAACACAAAACCTCACTGTGACTTTACTCCGGCAAAATGGTTGCAGATTCAATATAACTGTCTAAATGCATCATGTCTGCAGAGTTTTGTTACAGTGCTTTTGTGGGAATTCAGTGTGAAAAAGGCTTCTGCTTTCAGCTGTGGTTGTGTTTATACTTTTGAGAGAGTGTGTCGTGTTGTTGTCATATATTTATATTTTATTTGGTAATAGATGAGATTGTACCTTAGCAAAATACTGCGTTACCTCTGCCAAGGAGGCTATGTTTTTGCTGGATTTTTTTTCAGTCTGTTCATCTGTCTGTCCATGCGCAAGATAACTTTGAAAGTTCTCAAAAGATTTTAATGAAATTTTCACGGCATGTTGGTCATGGCACAAGGAGGCATGACTAGAAGGTGGTGATCCAAATCTGGATGTGGATCCAGGATTTTTTTACAAAGATTTGTTCTTTTTTTTTTTTTTCTTTTTGCATTTTTCGAAGTAAATCAAAAGTTTTGTAACAAATTTGGATGACATAATTAGGGAATGTTGCTCATGGAACAAGAAAAAAGTGTTTAGATGTGAGTGGGGATCTGACTCTGGATGTGACTCAAAGAGTTTAAATAAGATTTGTTAACATTTCAAGATAGGTTAGTTTTCCAAATTATTAATAATCACTTGGCTAAGAAAGGCCTCAGTGGGATGCTGTTTTGTCTGAGTGGTAAGCAACCTGGTACATCCAATGCCGGGGTTCTGTCTCCAGGTCCAGTGCAATGAGCAACTGTGATAACTGATGACTTACAATTGACTACATCAAGGATGATGTAGTCAGTATCAAATTTCTAAAACTGTCACACAAAGATGAAAATCAGCTGAATGTTTCACTCTGATTTGCATTTACAACACTACAAAGACAAAATGCTGATAGTATGAAAATGGCAGCATTTCCATAATAATCAAAAAACTAGTCAATTGATATTTGCAAGAAATTAGTAGATATGATTTGCTGTTGTGGTTTCTGTGAAGGAGTTTTACAAATGTTGAGAAGCACCTCAGCTTCTGCAGTGGTCATGGGTGTGGCGATGAGGATCTTTAAGAGAGTGACAGTCTCTGAAAATACCTCTCCAAGATTATTTCCATCAACAACAGGATAAGGTCCACAGCACCACAGCAGGCCTTGAACTCCTCCTTGCTGTCGATTAAGACTGAGGTCTGTCTTTAGTTTGCTTCTGTTGAGCACTGGGTAGCCCTTCACTGAAATCTTCAGGAAACATTGCGTGGTACTGTGTGAACCTTTCACCCTGCAGCAAAGTGCTGCTTTAAAACTAAAGGTAAAACTATGTGATATAGTTTTTGGAATAGATTAACAGTAAAAAGTAAACACAAAGCAAAAAACAAATAGGAAAAACAACTTCAAATTTTAAAAAGTAAAAAAAATAAACTTAACATTACAGGAGTCTGTTTCCATCTGCCGAAGTGTTTAGATACGACATTTACTTTGTACCATTATGTGCAGTATTCAGTCAGCAAGAAACACTAACAGAATGTATAATTTTTGTTTCCAAATAGAACATTTTATTATAGCAACTAAACATATGATATACAATTATATAAAATATTGCATATATTTATATGGATCTTTATTATTTTATATCACATGTTTAGTTGTAATAATAAAACTACTACATTTGGAGGCAGGATGATATATTTTGTTGGTCTGTGTTGTTGATTTAATGCTGTGCACAATGGTACAAGCTGGAAAGGTACAAGGTAAGTGTCAAATCCAAAAGCTCCAGTAGATTAAAAATTACTTCTGTAATGGACATACAATTCGTTTTCAGACAGATTTCACTGAAAGTGGAAAGTAACCTATTTGGCACAGATAACAGAATTGAAAGGGTTTATTTAAAATTTATTTACCTTAAAAAAGAGGTAAATAATGTGTTGTTTACACATTTGGGACAAAAGAAACATTATTTTAACCAGTAAATTGCAACACATAACTTGATAGCATAATCAATTCTTTTTTTAACTTTTTAAAGGCTTTCACACAGTGTAACAGTAATATTTAATAAGCAGTGCAATAAACCTTTGCAATTTCTACATGCACATGTGTATATTAAAATTACAGTTTGTCCTATCTTTAGTATGTTTCTTTGTACTTCAGACTTTGTGTGTCTATTTTTACTCTTCATTAGTGTGCATTGTTCCTGCTTTGCCATGAATTTTTAAAATATAAATATTTTAGGTCCCTTTATATAATATTTTCAACAAAATAATGTATCAATTTTGTCAGTTAAACTGAAAAGGAATTTCTAGTGGAGTAAAACCAAACTTAGCCACCCATAATAAGCACCAGTTCCTTCTAAAATTATGTTGTTTTTGTAAAAATATGCAAGAATTAAGAAACTATATAGATTTTTTAGAACTTAAGTCTGCAAAAGGATAATGTTCTGCTGAGCAAAGCATTTATATCCTCTTGGCAAACTCATTTTGTAGCGTCTAATCTATAGTTTAGTGCCATGTGTGAAATAAAATGGAAAGTTTTGTTATGTTATGTCTACTCAGTAAGACACATACTAATCTAATCTTCAGTGCAGCATAGCCTCTTAATGATTTTCTTCTCCAATGCAATCTCACCTCTTCTGTGATCCTCTGATGGTTCTCTGGACGATGCCTCTTCGGTGCATGGGAGCGTTGGTCGGACGCGTGAGGGCACGTGAGATTGTTGCAAATGAGTAAATCATATCTGCTGCGGTGACATGTTGATATGATCGACAGCGCTCGTTGTCCAGTCACATGAGGAAAAGAAACACCAGAACAATGCTAATTCGCTGCCAGTCAAAGTGGGAGTGTGCACACTTCTCTGCGCCCCGCAGGCAAAGTTGAAGCGGCCAATCCCAAAGACGGCTCTAGTCACATGCTGAGCAAAAGTTTAAGGACTTACATTGACTCCCATTGGGCCGGCGCCCCTCCGTACGTAAACTATGTATTCACAACACAGTTACTACGTAAAACATTTTGAACCCCTGTTATTGAATGGTGACAGGTGCTGCTGACAGACTATTACTGTGTGGTAAAAATAAATGTTTTTATGTGTTGCTACAATTTAATGACAAATTATGTCGTTTTTAACTAGACATTTCGTCTGTTGAATTTTGGAGGGGGTGGCGCCCCAGCGCCCCCTATTGACAAACTGCCACTGGCTGGCATCTTTTTTTATTCTTTCAGTTGGTTTGGAATTTCAGCTGAATACCTATATCTTATAAGACTGCTGTTCTTTCAGTTGTCTTATTGAGTGCCTTCATCCCTTTGTGACTATTAAGCTCTTTGAGGGTAAGAACAACATTGATGTTGCCCTCATTGTCACCGAAGTTGCCCATCCCTGAACAAAGGTGATGTGTGGCCTCCATGATGAGACATGGGTTTGTGTGGTATAACTCAGACACAGCAACAAAGTTATACACACACACTGCTGACCCATCATTCCCTTTTCTCTCTCTTTTTCCATATGCAGATACATTCAGCACTCACTGAGGGATCATAACCTCCTGGAGCTATGAATATTTCACTCTGTGCTTTTAAGAGCAACAGATGAAGTTTCTGAGAGCATGCATACATCGGCCTTTCAACATTTTAGATCAGCATCTGGTTTGTACTAGAACAAACTCTGCCATGCTGCTCTTTGCCTCACTTTGTTTGTTCTCTTGAAAGATCCATCAGCCATCTGAAACGTATGTTCAAAGAGTGATCGACTTTTTGTGAGCACTCAAAGTATTGTTGGGGGATGGGGGGGATAAGCCATGCAGCACAGCTCTGACTTAGCAAACATAGCTCAATCAGAATGGAGATATGCAGAGGCTTCAGGTGATGCTGATTTTATCATCTGTTTTGTTTTTTGTTTTTTTTAATCCAAATGTACTGTCTCACTTTGCCAGCCGCAGTGAAAATGTATTCATGCACAGGTCAATCAGCAGTGGTATATCTGCTGAAATGTAGAGTATATGTGGTCATTAGTCTTCTTTAGCTTTTTGGGTGCTTCAGGAAGAAAATATTTGGAAAATGGGTTTTCTGTTGAAGAACTGTCTCAATTTGACTGCTGTGTGTACCATCAGATGGAAGTGCTTTGAAAATGCAACTACTTGCTCTTGCAAACCATGATCTCACTCAATAGGCATCAGGGCTGAGTATTTCCAGCAATGGGTGGCATGGTGGCTCACAGGTTAGTGCGCCTACCCCTGAGCAAGAAGGTTGCTTGTTCAGCTTCCCACGTTGACCTAACCTGACACACCAGATAGACCTTTCAATATACAGTATTTCACCAGTCCATCTGGAGAACAGCACATAGAAAATGTTTGGGAATGGGCAGAACCTTTCAAAAGCATATCCAGCAGCTGATTGGATGATTTTTCCATCAATCACATTCATTACAAGCCAATCAGATAATGGAGTAGGCAGGCACTACAGCTGCAGTGTAAAATACCAAACCTTAAGCACTTCGTAGAACAAACTCTCTCCAAAACATGTTGGAATCATAGTGAAAATGTCTTTTCTCTAGAGAAATGCTTTCAGAGTTGCTATCTCTATTTCATTTAATTAAGAAATGTGGTCCAGATCTAAAAAACTGCTACTGAAGCTGTTAGTGTCTCTGCTAATCTCTATATGAGCAGTCACCTCCCGCTGTTGTCTCATTCTAAAGGACGCTGATCGGGTCGTGCCGCTTTGGGCCGACCACAGTCATTGTAGATTGGAACTTGGCAAGATGGATTATGTCTGATTAATGACAAAGAAGCACATGGATCCAGTTGCACTACAAGGTTAGTGTTGACCAGGATCTTTCTATTTGGAGTTTGTATGGTCTCCTCATGCTTGCGAGGGTTTTCTGTAGGCACTCTGGTTTCCTCGCACAGTCCAAAAAAATGTTTGTTAGGTTAATTGCCCTTAGGTATGAGTGTGAATGATTGTCTGTCTAAGTGGCCCTGTGATTGGCTGGCAACCAGTTAATAGTTTACTCTGCCTCCTACCCAGTGTCAGTTGAGATGGGCTCCAGCCCCCCATAACCCTCGAAATGATTAGCTGGTATAGAGGATGGATGAGGATGGATGATATGAAGAGACAATTTTTGTCCCTTTTTCTGTAAAAGCAAAAACAGCAAGGACAAGGTTTAAAAGATCTTAACAGAACTAAGTGGCATCAAATAGCAGTGTTTCTCTGGGTATATCCTGGAGGAGATGCTATTACCCCTGTTGAGTCAACCTACCGTTTTATATGATGGAAAAAATACACACAAAGTAGATCAGAGCAAAGAGAAAAGCAAAAGAGCTGATCAATCAGTCAGGCAATCTCGATTTGTACTCTACCAAATAATAATAAATGTTTCCTCAGGACACTTCACAAAAAAGTAATTCAATGCCACATTCTTCTGTTTTTATATAATTGTATTTTATTATAATTCATTTAATTATGTAAATTTTTATTTTACTTTTTTCAAGTTAACAACCTGTTGTAGATCAGTTTGAAAGATGAAAGTTATTTGTGACTCAAAAGTGAAGTAATCCATTACTTTTAACACAAAGTTATAAATGAAGTAATTTTATGACTTTTTTTTAATGAGCCTGCAAGTAACCAGTAAAGTTTGGCTTGTTTGTCTTCCTGAGTTACTTGGCCAACATTTTTGATTTGCAGAAAAACACTTGAACATCTTTTTAGAGATAGAAAATCACTAAAATCAATTTGATTTAAGATTCACGTGGCTTTAATTTACCACACACACTCTCTGAGCTTTCTCAGCACGTGATAAAATGAGACACCATATGTTCAAGGAGTTAATTTCTTCATAAGTGAACTGAAAACCTTTTCTATTCTGAAGAAAAATTAAAAATACTTCAGTTGCTTGGAGACAGACCAGTTTTTCAGTCAATGTTGACTCCATTGAAGATTGGAGGTGTTGATCTTGGATCTTGGTTGGGACGTGAAGAACAATCCAGTTTGAAAAGAAGTTTTAACTTTTGCCTGTAGATAGGCTTTAATGATTTTAAGCTGCTGATGTACAAACTTATACATTGAGTTCAGATTATTTCTCTTTCCCTCTGTCATCAGTCATGTGGAGCCTGCTACATATTACAGGCACATAATATACTGAGATCAATACCTCCTTTGTTTCCTGTAAACAGCATATTCACATGAAAGCTGTAATCTAAACAGCCCTCCAAGCAATAAAATATCATTTGATCTGAGTGTGGTATGCAGTATGCAGGCAAATGCACAATCTGCTGTGTGCCAAAGACACCCTAATGTCATATTCAGATGGAAATCAATCTCTTGATCTCAAACTGCCCAAATCTGTAGATTTTTCTATCCCAGCGTTGGAGTAATGGGAAAAATTCTTCAATTTGTGGTGTGTAAACAAACCTTAAGTGATGCTCTGGCAAAGTCTGTGCTCTTTTGTTGGATTTTAGATAGTCATCAAAACAATAACTTTATCCGTAAAGCATCAACCAAAGTTACAAGATGCCTCACATGCAGACAACAAAACACAAGGGTAAAAACACAAAATGTAAAAAAAAGCACAACAAAAATGCATAGAAGTAAAAAAAGGAAATTAATGGAAACATAAGTGAATTAAGTAGCACAGAGGTAAAGAGTTTGCCTTAAGACACAAATAATTTTCAGCACTGATTAAGAAGGGAAAGGGAGTTGGCTAATCTGAGATCCTCTAGCAGTGAGTTTAAAGCTTCAGACCCTGAACTGCAAAAGCCTGTTCACCTTCAGTCACAAGTCTAGATTCAGGAACAAGCAGAAAGTACCCGCTTGAGGATCTTAAACTCTGCTCTAGCTCATAAATTTTCAAAGATCATAAATGTAAGATGTAGCCCAGCCAAGCAGAGCTGAAAAACTAGTAATACAGCTTTAAAGTCAAGCCTAAAATTCAGAGGTAACCAGTAGAGGTCAGCAAGAATTAGGGTCTGACAGAGAAAGAAAGGTTCAAACCCTTCAGATGAACCTGGTTAAAGTACATCTGTACTACTAGAGTGTCAAAGGACAGACTGAAGTCAAAGATCACCCCAAGACTTTAGATTCATTTTTTACACATGAGCAGCAGACCTAAACTGATTCATTAAAACTATATCTGTCCATTATTCTATCAAGTCATTGTGGCACAAAAAGTTGTGGGCCATCCATGATTTTACATCAGACGAGCAGGAAGGTCAGAAAGACATGTAAACATCTTTAGAAACAGGACACAAAGCTGTGTATCATCAGCGTAATATTGATAATTAACATTATAGCACATATTTATATTACCTAATGGGAGGGGTTACACAGAGGAAAGTATAGATGCCTCAAAATTGAGCCTTCAGGGAGGATGTTTGATGAGGGAAAAAGATAATGGTATATTCCAGTTGACCTTGGGGGCTGGAATTTTCAAGTTACAAATAAGATATGTCCTTGGGAATGCCCTCATAGGTCGAACTTCTACTTTGGAAGTCGGATGATCTTCCGATGCATAACAAGATTGTGTTTGACTGAGATGTGACGTATGTAACAGCCAGAGTATTATTGTTGCTATACATGGTTATACTGCTAGATGGCACCCTCACTTTATCTTAGTTGTATGCAGTAAATGTGCGTTCTTTTTTTCTCTCTCATTGCCATTGGAGATACTCGCATGCTCTACGGCAGAGAATGAACTCTTAACAAGTAATGGGTTGGTACAGGATATGCCTATGTCTCACTTCTGGCATTATATGGTCTTTGTGAATAGCTGCAGATTAAAGCACCGTGTGGAAATCCCTATCATGTCTCATTTCCTGTCTGAGCTAACCTGCTATCCCGGGTCTTCTGTGCTAGCCGCTGGCCTCTCCACCTCAACGGCCAAACCCATTACACGTAATACCCAGATCTGGCCTCAGATTTCCTGGAACATAACAGAATAGAAGGGATCATATGTGCCAGGTGACATATAACGGCCAGGAGTGCCTAAAATTTATAGTTCACGTTAATATTTCTGTTTTTCTGTTTTCATGGAATGTTCAACTAAAAAACTGTGCAGAGGTGAAAATGACTATTTGCCCTACCAGCCCTCTGCTTGGGCCATGTGACTAAATATATATCAATTAAATTAAAGGAACAAATACATATATATATATATATATAAAGATTGTCCTTCACACAAGTTATTTTTAACTATTAAAAAATGACCAATTCAGTTATCTTCAGACAAAAGTATGGCCATTTTTAAAAATATGGCTTTTAGAGCATATTTTACTCATATTTCTGTTTTGTATGCATTTATTAATGCAGATTAATGAGTTTTGATGGAAAAAAAAACTATATTCTCTAAAGTCGTACAGTAACACACATGTACTTCTAACCAAGGATAATATTGTGTTTTAATGTCTTAATGTATTCAGTCATTTTTGTAACGGTCTTGTCTCTACAACATGGGTACAAATCCCTCTGGAATGGTGATGAACTGGGTATTATTTTTTTTATATTATACATTTCTCTGTATTTCTAACAGAGGCTAAGCTGGTAGTACCTGTAATTTGAATTTCACCAAAGGTTAAACATACAGTATTTAAAATTTGACTTTTTTTCCTAAATTAATTGATTCTATGTTTCATATATATTTTGGAGAAAGCTTACATTCTTCAGATATTTCCTTAACTTTTTAAAGACAAAAGAATTCTTAGTTATATATAACACCAGACAGACAAGGGCAATCATTTGTTTATTGTGTACATGATAAAACGTGGTAATGCATGAAAGGCTGCTGGACAAGTAAGCTGTTGTTGCTGCTGTTGCCTGCTGCTGTTCTGTTGCTGTATTTTCTTTATATTTTGTGCTGCTTACCAGTGATGGACCACTGTTATTCCGGTTCTGCTGTCCCTTGAGTCACCAAAACTTCCTCCTGTTTCTCCATCCCCAGGCCCCCTAAATAGATGTCTACAAGTTGAATGGATATCCGCTGTCTCAGTTATGCATTTTATATATGCCGTCAGTAAACTTTGACTTAAAGGATTAGATTGTTTGTGTCAACCTGACATTTTATCATTGCCTAAACTGAGGATCTGGCCAATCAAGTTCTGCCGTTATTGTTAACGATGTTTCATGATGTTTTCTAGGCTCTGCAATAACTGCTGAGAGACAACATGTTCTGTTTTGATTACTATGCACTATGCATTACTGAGAATTTTTGATATTGGAATGCTAAAAAAAAGGAAAAGTTGATGAGGCTCACAGCATGACAGTTGCCCTCCCCTGTAATGTTTTATAACTTTTTTGAGGCAGAACTTTTTTTGAAGCTTTGGGATTCATAATGCAAAGAGCTGTTTACTGTCCACAATGACCACAAACCAAATTTAGACAGACTTCTGCACACACTACTGCCTGCAAAGTCTTTGTTTTCTATTTCTGCACATGAACTGCTCAGGATTATTCTCGTCCCTATTGTTTTTACCATTCTCACCATTTTTAAATTCTGTCCAATATGCAGTTTTATTCCAGTGGGTGCTTTTTTGGTCTTATCAAGCCTTATTTCTCTTTTCTGTGCATACCAGGTTATTATGTACAACAGAACAGAAGCAACGTACCTCTTCTACAGCACTGCAGAATTGTTCAAACATGTTTATACCTTCTTTACAACGCCGCAGCACTGTACCTGATCCATTTTCTGTGTTTCAACCACATAATGGCCTCTCTCCAAGAGTCCTGATGGTGTCCCAGAAACATAATCAGCTGAGAGCTTTACAACACAGCAACCAGGCCCTGAATATTAAGTCAGAGGAGATGAACAGTGAAAGTAATACGGGAAATTGGACCTTAATAGGCCAACGCCAGAGAGGCAGCCTGTGGTGATAAAGAAATAAGAAAAATGATGGAATCAGTGGGATAGTTTCTTATGATGAGGTTTAATACACTGTCTGAAGTATCTGGTTTCTGCTTCATCTGAAGTCTTGGCTATGGCAGCCTGGCTCTTAACATCCTATCTTTCTTACCCTGGAAGAAGCTCTGTTAGGACCAGGTTTGATTTGATTAATTTTGTTATGATTTTCTGCCCATTAGCGTTGTTGTGGAGTGACCTTAAAGGCATAGTTCAGGAATTTTCTTAGCGGGGTTGTATGAGGTACGTGGCATTAACCTAAATATTAGCTACAAGTGTCAATTACAGCAGAGAGGCTCTGCATGATGAGAGATGCAGACTGCAGAGGGACGTATTAAAGCAGCTGGTATCCTCTGAGCCTGAAACACCCCAAACTGGTTTTTCATAGTCACACTCTTGTTTTATCCACTTGAGGCTTGAGCTCATGATTTACTCACCTGTACTAACAAATTACATGGGTCTCTCCGGTCCTCTAGTCCCCAGAGCAGTTTCCTCCATCTTCCATTCAGACCTGTTGACTTTTCATCTTCAGCAGTTTTCCTGCCTGTGCTCCAGTGCATTCAAGTAATACCAAGTGTGCAAAACCATCCATGTATCTTAGTTTGGTTGCAGTTGTTTCTTCTTGTGAAGCCTGTAGACTGTAGCTGGTGGACAGATATGTTGGCTGTCTCGTGTAATTAAGTTATGCCTAAAGAAAGCCACTTGGTCGTGGAAAAGTAAGTTGTTGCTGTTTTCAATCACCTCAGGCTGTTTTTTGTGGCCTGTTCCCACCCTAAACATTTTTATCATGCAGAGTTGGAAGCCAAATGTACAGAAATATATAATCATCCGTTCCAGCTCTTTCTGTACTGATGCATAGCTGGTTGCTGTCACTGTAAGTCTTTGTCTCTGTTGCAGGTCCTCCTACTATTTGATGGACTTCCAACTATTATTTTAACGTGGAAAAATTACACACCATGTGGTGTGTATTTGCAGCGTTATTAAATCTTCATAATCAAAACCTCCGGTTTGATCATGTTACATGATACCAGGTATATTGTTCATTAATAATACAAAGAGTTGGATGTTCTTTAGATAAATTATGCTTATGTGCAGCCTTTCTTAAAGAAAGTCTAATGTATGCAGAACAGAAGACAATGCCCTGTTCCCCTTTTCTCTGGGCTACCACTTATGTAAGCTAGTGACGCAGTTTTGGACCTCCAAAGTCCTCAGATGGACTGTTTTCTGTGTGGTAAAATAGCTGAACTTTGAGCTTTCAGCTGGGGTAATTTATCTTCTGAGTTACATGGGTGCCTATCTCAGCAGCTCCTCCAGTATCTGAAGCCACAAATTAATCTCCTTGGGGGCTTGGGCAGACATGCTGCTCAGAGGATGATGCATGAAAGGAACACAGAGGCAAAGGTACAACCAAGGCCCCAATGGACCGCTTTTTCCTCCACCTTTCTTATCCTCTCAGTTTTCTTAAACCACATTTTTTATTTTACTATCACTGAGTTTATATCCTGTCTCTTTTTTCCATTGTTGTTTCATCTTGCCAAATCTTCAGTCTTTATTTTGTCCATCAGCTCTACAGTTTGCTTCCTGTCTCTCCCTTTCCGCCAGTTTCTCCTGTCATGTCTATTAAGACTTTTCTCTAGAGAGTCATGGCTCTTAATCAGCCCAAACTCTCGGATGGGCTGTCTCTGCAGTGACCTAAATAAGTGTGGATACACTGCAGGGGCAGCAATGTTTTCTAATGCTTCAAATACACATGACAGGATTCAATGCAATATACCAAAAAATGTGTCATGGAGATGTAAAGTAAGATCATTAACCCTAATGCACTCAGACAAATAGAACATGCTTGTCATGGAATAATCTGTTTAAGATTATCTGTGAATTCAGTTAGAGAAGTCACATTATAGTGTGAGTTTTTCTAAATCTAGATTTCCATGATTACTTTCACATCTAAAGACAATCTGCTTGTAACTCTCAAAGTTTTCAGTCCCAGTTTTACAAAGACTGGAAATCTTAGCCCGGATGTCCAAACTGATTTCACTGAGATCCAAATAGGTTAGTAAAATCAAAGTAATGTTAACACAGACAGCATTACAGCTTATGTACATGCAGATAAAAAGCACATAAGAAAAAAAATGAAAAACACCCTTTTCCCTTATATCATCTCGAGTGATGCAATAATGCATTACTCTAATATGACCACTTTTTTCAGTAACGTGTCTCGGGAGTGACGTCACATAAGCGACAAGTCACATTTTCATTATGAGGACAACTCAGGTGTAATACATACCAAGCAGCCAGCGACACAAACGTAAACAACAATGGAGGAGAGAAATGGGTGTTTTCTAGTTGGAAATAAAGGGCTCTAATTACGTAGACCAGGCGCAGGTGCGGAGCACCTGCCCTGCGCCATGCCTGCAATGCGCCAACAGGGTGTGTCCAGGGCATTTTGTAAGTTTCGTGCATGGTGCAGTCCAGCGCAGCGAGGTGCACCCATGCCTCCGTCCTTCCCACTGGCGCAAGTGGCAGAGAGGGAGGAGAGAAGGCGTGAGTGGGTTTAACACAGCCGAGTGTAATCTTCACCAATCAAATGAACGCCTCTCCTCGCCTTTTAATGCGCCACGGGCGAGGCGCAGTGACAATTTCACCACGGTGGCAAAGAGGGTCAGAGCCGCTGTCATTTTTACAGCAACTGGGAGAGCGCAGGGGCCACCAGGCTGCGCATCGGAGGCCACGATGCGCATCACCGTGTGGACCACCTCGCGGGACAGATGTAATCTGTTCCTGTGTCATAAATAGGAGTACAAAATTAAGTGATAATTACATTTAAACACAGCAGCAGGCTAATCCATTCATCATGCTTGTGATCCACCTGCATTCCTGGTCTGTCATCGCCAAATAGCAGAACCTTTGGTGAAATACTCTCTCCCGATATCTCCTCCTCATCCTCCTTGCAATAATGTACTCCATCCTTTTAGATCACGTTAAGAATAAAGATTAAAACAGAGAAATATGGGCAATCACAGGTAAATCCTTAAGACACCGAGTGACTTACATTTACTCAGCGAGCGTCTCTCTCTTTTTTCTTTTCTTTTGAATTTCATGAGATGAGAGAAGCCGGATACTCCATATCGGATGATGTGGCTGTTTGTAGTTGGCTTGAGGGATGTGAACTCGTTAGTTTGCGTCACTCTTCCAGCTGCCATCAGGCTGAGTTTCCATTATGACAAACGTCTCTGATCTGACATCAGATGTGACAGGACAATTAATATAGATACAAATGTATGTGATTGTTTATTGCATTGAAATGTGCCTGATACTCTGGATACCTGCCTGTGAGGTTTTGGTGACGTGCACACTGTGCGCCTGTCAGCCAAATTACCGCTGCACGGGGTGTGCGTAGCCTGCACCAAGAATAGACCAGGTTGGAGCTGGCGAGCTTTCAGCACACCTCCCCCGCGGTTTTTTGGCACAAAATTGTCACTGCGCCAAGCTGAATCTGTTGACACCTCCCCCTGGTGCACCGTCACACCCATCTCGGAGCAGCCGGTCTACCAAATTGGCTGCGCACGGCGGTGCGCCGGACAAAATTACCACTGCGCGGGGTGCGCCACCCTGCGCCACCCTGCGTTGAGCCAGGAAATTAGGGCCCACAGTCACTATTTGGAGTTTGTGTCAGCTAAAGATGAGAATATTAAGGCTCATTGTTCACTCTGTGCAGGCGACAAAGTGTTATCTAGCTTCAAAAACACTACGGCTAGTTTGAAGAAACATTTGGAGTCGCAGTATGGCACAGTCAAACTAACAGAGAAAGTCCAACCAGGTGGTGTGAAGACAAGAGCTGTGACTAATGCACGAGGTCCCCCACCATCCAAACAACAAAAGCTGGACTACGGTGCAAAACCAGGAAGTGAGGGAGAGTTAAAGAAGTTGGTCAGGCAGTATGTTGTAGAGGAAATGCTGCCCGTAAACACAGTTGACTCACAATACATATCATATGTTGATGTATTCATGGATTAAAGTTCTCCGTCGCCATGACGGATTTCCGTCATTTAGAAAATGAGAGGGGGAAAAAACTACTGCTCTTTGGTATAACAGTGATATTTAACTGATGCTGAATGTAATCTGTTTGGTCCGATAACACTTGGACAGTTGAGAAGAAACGTACGATTAAAAGAATAACAATCGTCATTCGCATTGCACACTCACGGTGCACTACGGTGGCCGACGAGGGCAAACGGCCTTCAACAGCTTGATGCAGTTCAATAAGAGGAAAACATCTGCAAGAGCAGAAATGCGATTCAAGTGAGAAACGAAACATATAATCAATGTTTTGCTGAACTCCCTTACTTTTAAAACACTGGCTGCTGCTGTGAAGGGATTCAGACTTTTAAAATGGAGGCGTGTCGGTGATAAAGCTTCGGAAAAGACGAAAAAGAAATTCAGCGCAATTGTGACCTCGTTTTTGAAGAGGGAGATTTTTACACAAAGATATCAGGAGGATGTTTTTTTATTACCATGTCTGCTGTGATGTGAGAGCTGTCAGTCTCTCTCCCGCACATACTCTCCCTCATTCAGTAACTACAAACTCAGGTGTGTGAGTTATTGTGTAATTAGTGCATCTGACATATTTTTTATAAGACATCGAGATTGACATGAAACTAAAAATTGATTAATTATTTAAGTGAGATAAGCTTCAAAAAAACTGAGATTTCACAAAGCACCTCAAAAATCACAAGACTACCTCAAGATTATTATAAACTTGTTCATAAAAAGTGATCAGAATGCAGGAAAGAAATGATTTAAGTTTAAAAATGTCAGGGGAAGACCCTCTGACCCCTGTCTCACCTGAGGATGTCAAATAAATAGTTATGATTTCCTCACTGCAAGTAAAACCTGATCCTGTGGAAAAACACTGAGTAACAACAATGACAAAAAAGGTAATAACACTGATAACACAGGCTAATATTAATTAACTGTTATTTTTGTTGACAAGTCCTATTATCAAAGTAAACACACCATTGTTATCATTTTAGTTCTAAATTAATTATTGCAATATAATATGGTATAAAAATAATGTCAAGTTAAAGCAACAAAAACAGATGAACCATCATAGAGCAGTCATGTCAGGTGGTAAAGCAGTTTGTTCATAGATCTGATGTCATTATAATGATGGAGAGTCAACAGGCGCTCATTCATTTGAAGGTTCAGATGTGTTTTGTGGCTCCAGACAGATTTTAATGGTGGGTTTGGCGGGCAAAATGGCTCTTTTGATTGGATAGGTTGCAGATCCCTGGTGTAGGTGAAGGTCTTTTTACAGCTCAAATGCTTTATCAGAGAACAGTATGCTGTGTACATGCCCATGGGCTAAGGCCATGTGAAGTGACTAATAGGCAGAAAAAAGGCTCTTATACACGTGTGGCGTGGTGGGTTGATGGTCGGGTAATGTGATTTGGTGTCGATAAAAAAAATTCAGTCAAAAGATAATTTTTTGCTTTAATCCCTGTGTATTATATATTGAATGTAACTAACAGAGTAATGTGTAATCTAACTCAGTTACTTTTAAAATCAAGTAATCAGTAAAGTTACTAAGTTACTTTTTGAAGGAGTAATCAGATTACCTTTTCAAGGTAACTGTGGCAACACTGATCATCTCAGCCTCAGAGTTAATCTCCAATAAGCCTAAATCAACAACAATTCACAAACAGCATGTTGGGGTTTGTTTATTTTTTTTATGTTTGTGGAGGGTGAGAAGTATTAGAGGCTGCTGCAAGCAAGCTAGCATCACCATAATCACATATCAGTGGGATAAACACTCACCGGCACCATATAAGGAAGAACTTGCCAGTACTGGGTTGGGCCTCTTTTTGTGTTCAGAACTGCATTACCTCTTCATAGCATGGATTCAGATTGTATTTTCAGTCCATACTGCTGCAGATTTGTCGGCTGCACATTTGTTATGTTAACCTCCCATTACAGCACATCCCAATGGTGCTCTGTAGGACCGAGGTCTGGTGACTGTGGAGGCCACTTGAGTACAGTGAAGTAGCCATCAGAGGGTGGGCACACAGTGGTTATGACACAATAGTACCAGAATTGCACATTAAATGTTTTGATGACCTACTTCAAGTCAGGAGACATTTGCTGTGTTGTTTTTTAATGACTGTTCATCCCAGTGGTCATTCATTACCTGAAGTTTCAATATTGGTACAGGTGGACTAACTGTATTGTTTTGATTCTGAAATCAGTACATCGTGTCTCTGCGACCTGACCGTGTGTTCTGATTATACAAGAAATTAACCAATGTCCCCCTCTTGTTTCTCCGCTGTGTAAATTATACAGAAGCATAATTAATCTGTTTTAATCATAAATATGCATGAATTCCAGTTCCTGGTACACAAACACACTTTCCCTGGGGGTTGTGTGCACAGAGCGATTTCCTGTTCAAAGATCATGGGTCTCTGGGGTCATTTGTAATTAAGGTGTACAGTGGCTTGTAATACACGGCTGCAAGCTTCAGGAAGAGTCCCCCCCAGCATAAAGGAACTGTTATAACTTTTGGTGAACACAGCTTTGTATTAACAGCTTTAATTCCCATTTAAGCAACAGCATAAGCAATGAAGCTGCAGGCCTGATGCTTATTAAGAAAATAACTAGTTCCAAGTGCTTTAGGGACATCATTTTGTTTCTGTCATTTATAATCCTCACACATTTTCTATTTCAGGTCTTGGTATCTTCAGTCATTAACACACTGATGTTATCCACGTAGCAGAAGCTAGTCATTACAGCTTCGATTGAGGTTTTACATGTTGTCACACAGATTGGTATTGTCTTGGGGGAGAAAAAATCAGCAAGGGCAACGGGCATTTTTTGACCCCTTTTAGATCCCCCTCCCCCCTTTAAAAAAAGAACAAAAAGATAAACAAGTAAAAATTAGTGCATCATGCCATAGAAAACCTAAACTATCAACATTAAGGATGTATTTCTTTTTATATTGGAAGATATTTTACAAAAGTCTGAATTTCATTTCCCTTCTTTCATGCTAGTGGGAGGGTGTCCATGAGAATCTGAAAAGTATTGAAAATTGATCAATTGATTGAGCCAAAATTATGATCTTTAAAAAGTATGTCTTAAATTCAAAGTTGTATAGCATTACATCTTTTTTATTTACTACATTCTTTAAAGGAGGTTGTAGGTCACATTTTAATAAATGCTAGTTTCTTCTTTAGGAATTCTTACTTATCTTCATCTTTGTAATACATTAGTAATTAAAGTTATGATCAAAATCTTCTTTGGGCATCTCTAAGTCTTTTTTAGAGTTTAAACTCTACCAGGTTTTCAACTTAAAATTCAAATTATGCATCAATGATCAGGCATCATCACAGAAATAATATGAAACATACAGAAAAATAGTTTGTGGTATTGCAGATGCAGAGTTCTCAGAGATATCATTAGAAGATAAATTTCTTTGTGAACCCTTATTGTACAGTAATAATCAATGCCATCTATAAACAAGAAATGTCTTTGCCGTCAGTTGTGGGATTTGGAGTTCAATGAAAGTGATGGTTGTACTGATTAGAGATAAATACGAAATGTAAAGGCTCTGCATCCAAAGCTTTATTTATTGTTTGTTATATTAGCTTTAGATTTTGGCTCAACAATTTGTAGAATTTCTTATGACATTTACTGTCTGTTCAAGCTGTTCAAAGGTCAGCTTAGTCAGACCATGATACTTCTTCATATACTTAAGACACCTAATTTCAGGGGTTCATATGAAAAGATGAAACATTTCTCTGCCCCATAATTACACATTTTTGGGTGGAATATCTCTGTAAGACTGCTCTTTGAGCCATGCTTAAAGGCCCTGGATTCAGCTTAACACTGCGACATCTTGCTGCCAGCTCTGTGTTTTCCTAATGCCTTGTCATTCAGAACTTCTTTTCTGTGAATTTGATATTGTGCCAGGGATCAGAATAGACCAATTTGAAGTAGATGTCACAAAGATGTAACAGCAGTTATGCATACTGACTGGGAGCTAAAGAAGCAGTGCTTACGGTGGCTACCATTTTTTTAACATTCCTAAATTACCTCCGCAAAGGAGGTTATGTTGTTAGATTGTGAACAGTATAACTCAAAAGTCAGGAACAAATTTTGATGACATTTTCAGGATGTGTTAGTTTTGGCACAAGGAAGAAGTGATTATCTGGATGTTGATCCAGGATTTTTTTAAAAAGATTTGTTAGCATTGCAAGATAAGACCATTTTTGACATTTTCACCTATAACTCAATAGGATTTTTCATAGCATTCTCAGGGAATGTTGGTCCTGGCACAAGGAAGAAGTGATGACCTCTGATCCCAGGTGCAGTAGTTTTACAAAGGGTTTCATGACAGTGTAAGACAGTGCCTTTCTTCACATTTTTGCTAACTCAGTTAGTTTTTGCTGGATTTTGAAGATATTTTGAGGCAGTGTTAGTCATGACACAAGGAAGGAGTGATTCCATTTTGTTGGTGATCCGAATCCAGGTGTGGGTCCATGATTTGTTTGAAGGATTTGTTAACAGTGCAGAATTTTTGAGAACTCGCCCCACAATGTTGTTAATGCCTTGGCGAAGGTTTGTACTCTCTGAGCACTTCTAGTTCATTTGGAGTTCAAGCTCACCCAGCTATATGAGGTCACTTCTCTGTAAATATGTAGCTGTTTGACATTTTATGAAAGCCCACTTCTCGTTAAGCAGTGTTGTCAGTCCTTGCCTCTTTCTGTGTGTTATGGTGTAAAACAGCAGACCCTGACCTTTCTCTTTCCAGCACCATTAGTTGTACCTAAGAAGTTCGGAGCCCCCGTCAATGCTTACTTTTGAAGCTTTAACACTGACCAGCTAACATTCTGTTAGTCCTTAGATCTGACATATACCAGAATGTACTCTGCTCCAAAAAGATTGTGTACCTGAGTTTTCTGTGGTATCATTGCTGGGATTCTCCACAAACGTCATGAAGATGTCCATTGACTGTAACTTTGACTGTTTACATAGATGAATTCACGATGAGCTCACGTTGAGTATGGCTCAGAGAAACCTTCCCACATGAAGAAGAGTTTCCTCATCAATGAAAGGCAGTTTGACTTCTGCTGTAAGGCTATTCAAATCACATGAGATTAGTTCAGCTGGTTCAGAACTGAGAACTGTAAACTGACCACAATCAACTGCCCACTAACTTTTTGCCACCAATAAAGCTCTTCCTACAAATTAAGTCATCACTGCATCCAAATATGGAAATCTTATTGCCTCTTGATGCATCTGTCCTAAAAATGAACCATGCTGCATTTTTAGATTTTTAACTGCTTCCTGGAATATAACTTCCTCTTTTGATTGTTGTGTTTTTAAATGCTGAAAACACCACGCTTTAAGAAAAATAGGAAGTTAAATGTGAATAATACTGTGGTCAGCTTAGTTATGGAGCGTAAGCATGTTGTTTCTCTGCCTGGAAAAAAATCACATGTTTTTTATTTATTTATTTGAACCACATGGTTATTTATAGTTTTTCAGACTATGCTTCCTTTTTTGGCTGTACAAATAGTCACGTGTATCAGCAGGTTCAATAAAGATATACAGTATAATATACACAACCACTTATTTCTGTGGCTCGATTCTCTTTCGACCATCAGCTCTCCATCTGGAGTACATGCAGCGTTTGTACTTCTGAGTGAGCAGAAGCAGGCAGAGGACACACTGTTCCTTATGCTACAAGTCCATGATTTACTTTTAAAATATGTCCTCTTACTTCGCACCTTCTCCTGGAAGTCTGGACAGATTATGAAAGGTGTGAAGTCTGAGGCACAGTAGTCACAAAATGTCTATACGCAGTTAACTGTGTATGTTCTTGGTGAAAAATAACTTTATCACTGGTCTAGAACTTTTCCAGTGCCAGAACTCTCAATAATTACACTCTTTTTGCTACGTAGTAGAAAGTTTTGTAGATTGGCAACAGTTTTAAGTCTCACAGTTCACAGAAGTCTCCATAGCAGTTTTTTTTGCCATATATTCTAAAGCAGAATTATTCACTTTTTTTCTTTGATGCAAACGGTAGGATGTCAACGTGGTAGGCATATTTAGGGGTTACGGGTTGGATCAGCTGTTTCAAAGCAGCTACCAGTGCTGTTCATAGAAGGACAGGGAGAAGTACTGATGTTGCAAATTTTGTCCTGCTATTTTAGAGTCACCAGTTTACCCAGTGGACTTTTTTGGGGGGGGTCTGAAGAAGTAAACTAGAGCACATGGAGAAAACCCCATGCATGCAAATGGAGAACATACAAATTCCAGAAAATTACAGAAAGGCCCCTGACTAACATCAGGAGTTCAATTAGCAACCTCCTGGCTGTGAAACAACAGCAATGGTCAGGTTTATACACTCATTTCTGAAGACAGCTCAGTTATTTTTACAATCACAAATGCTCAAAAACTATTTGGTTTTCATGTACAGCGCACCCCTGATAGTGCTGTTTTTTTATGAGTCTGAGAAGAGCTTTGAGCTCTCTTGTAAAGTGTCTTGAGATAACACTTGTTATGAATTGGCGCTATACAAATAAAGATTGATTGATTGATTGATTGATTGATTGAGACACACTGCTAGAGCCCCTGCCTCTGTAAGGCTACCTTCCCCATGTGGGCCCAGTGGATTGGTTTTGTGGTAATTGGTTAGTTCAATGCTACTTGGTGTCATGTTGTCAACAACTCTGCATTCATTCCACCATCTATGCTTGCTACCATGAGCCAATGAGCTTAAATTGATAACAAAGCAGTCATAGGACATCACACTGGTAGGTCTATTCAGAAGGGCCAAGGAAACATGTCAGGCATCTGCTTGCTCTTCAAAGAGGGAGAGTGGCAGAGGTCTTAATGCTGTGAACTATTTGTCTTGTTCATAGAAGTGCTGTATCAGGTGGAGGAGACCTTTAAAAATTAAAGATAAAACTCAAACAGCAGAATATGGGTGCTTCACTTGAAAAAAGCCCAATATGACCTACTTTATGTGCTTTAAGCTAACTCGACTGATCAAACTTATTGTCACAACTTTTTTTGTTAATAAAGCTAAACCCTTTTAAGAGCTTCAACACATGAGGTATTATTATTTTCCAGACTGCACTGTAGACAGCAGAGAATGTAAGATGATAGAAGAAGGAGCATGTTAGTCCAACTCGGCACATGCACTGGTGTGTGTCTTTGTGTCAGTGTATTTCATTGGCATGGGTGTTTGCCTGTGTGTGATTGTGAGGGTAAGAGCCATCCATTAAGCAGTGTTTACAGTGTGCAGAGCCAGAGTGGCTCTCTGACGCTCAGCTTGGCCTGGCCTCATCAATCAGGAAGACTTCCGCAGACACACGTCTGTGATCCCTGATGCTTGCCAGTCAGACTTTACTCACGACTTCTGGGATATTACGTTTGCTTGTTTTTGTTGTAGAATTCAGAAGATTCTTTGGATTCCTGCCTTCTGAGGTGCTGGTAACTTATAGCCATATTGTCATTTCAAACATAGAGCCATATATGTTGCACTTTGTTGCACTCTGTACCAGTGGCGCTGTTGGGAAACTAGCAAGAAGACAGCTTAACCTAACATGGAAATCCCTGTTTGTTTGATTTTGAGAGTAAGAACCTCCTGAGCGCATTTAAACAATCTGTTCTTTGTGTTTAATGTGACACATTTTCTACAAAATCTTTGAAGTCCATTGGCAAATAGTCTTATGAACAGACCCAGAGCCTAACTTTTCCTCAGACATTTTTTTTTTTTTTAATAAAATGCTCTTATCTTTCATCAAGCTCTTATTTAGTTATTAGTGCTGGGTATTATCTGCTACATGAAGGTTGCCTTGTGGCTTTCCACGTGAGGTACAAACTCTATTCTCAGAATCTTTGAAAAATAACTTCACGTGTTGAATTTTAACAGATTACTGCAACCGCAATTAACCTTTGTTTTCCTTAAGGTTTCAGGTGTGATATGTTGTGGGTGAGATGTTGTGGGTGTGTGACAGTGAAGTATGTGGGAGGGGGGGCTCTCTATTTCACTCTACCATCATAATAGGGTTGGATCTATCAGAATAAATAGTGCCAGAGGTGCAGGAGTTGACACCAGCAACACGTGCCGGAGTGGGATGGATGCCATCTATGGTTGCCATGTTTGCAATGACGCATGAATCAGGGAATGGGCAGAACTTTTTTTTTTCTTATTTTGATTAAGCTGACTTTAAAAGTTACATCCAAAACATTAAAACATTTTTGAGGAAGTGCTTCAAATAAAAGTATCTGTTGATTAGACATTTATATTTTTCTTTTTGGTCTGAAAATTGATCATTTTTTAGATTATCTCAAGGCCTCATGACCTTGACCTTTGACCTATGACTTCCAAAATCAGTTCATCCATGGGATAGAGTTAGAGAAGACATTTGGGCAAATCTTAAGAAAAAAATGGTCGAAGAATCTTTGAGATACTTTATTCACAAAATCAAATTCACAAGCACAGGGTGTGTACAAGACTTAATGATCTTAACCTTTGGCCCATGACCTTCAAAATATTAACAGTTCATCCCTCAGTTATGGTATGAAGTCTTGTATTTATCTGTAAATATAGCCTCAATACAACCTTACAAGCAAAGAATGAGCAAGAGGCTCAGTGACCTTGACTTTCTTGGCCATGTCCATTAATATGTACCTTTTGGACTCCCAGTGGATATTTATATAAAGTTTGATGGGAATCTTTTGTTGTGTTCTTTAAATATGAAGTTTACAAGATCATATTAGCAAACAAAGGACAAACATGGAGCTTTGTCTCCCTGACCTTTGACCTATGACTTTCAAAATCAAATTACTCCCTCCATGGGTCAGAGTTGACATCTGTGCCATGTTTGATCACAATCCCATTCCAACAATTTGAAATGTGATGTTAATTGTTCTATTTATATATTAGTAAATTATGTTTTGATGACCACAACTCCATGACCATGACCTATTAGTAACGACCTTATAATTCTGATTAGTTTACCCCTAATTCTGGTAGGACATTAGGTCCTAAATCAAAGATCAATCCTCAAATTATTTTTTATTTATTTTGGTCACAAAGATTGACCCATGCAGATGCACAAACCAAATCAATAGGTGACACCTTGGCTGATGTCAGTACTGAGACAAAACTTTGATTTTTCCCAAACAAGCACATGTGAAAAAACAAACTTGATTTCTAAAATCTATGTTTAGCCTGTAAGCATGATAAAACAGCTATAGTAGAGCATGAAAGTTAGGCAGTAAAAAGTCATGATATATAGAGATTTTTTTCTAATTTACACTTTGAGAAAAAAAAAATTACAACAAGATAAATGAACAGCGTTAGAAAAATGAGGTTCAATTTCTAGATTAAATACATTAAAACCCCACCTTTTTATCCAATCCACTTTATTAATATAGCCCAATTTTAAAACAATGAAGTTAACCAAAGTGCTGCACAGTGACCACAATCAAACATCAGTGATAGTTTTAATTTTGTCCTAAAAATATATTCATGTATTGTATTTTCCTAATATTTCGACTTTCTTCTCAACATGTCAGCTTTGTACAAGTAATTGTAGGGATAATTTATCTTTGTTTTGATATTTTGCTTTTTCACATAATTCTTTGACCACCTAATCAGAATTGTTTTTGATATGATTTAATATTTTTATCATTCTTTGGTCATTTTGACTATTTCAAGTAGTTTACTTTAGTGGATAATCTATTACTCCACTTTCACATCTGTGTAAATGCACATACGTAAAAATCCACCACCAGGGGGCTCTCATCCAGAACAAGAGTTGATGAGTAAAGACCAAAGATAACAAATAAACAAAGCCGGATCTACTTAAACCTCCACCCAGCCCTTTTTCAAAATGAAACTCCAGTGCAGTTTTTGCATAATATTCAGTGTTTCTATGGCAACTATTAACATGCAGTGTCTTTCATGGCAGCTCAGTCACCTCGGTCAGATCATAGCATGTTAAAACTGTAAATAAAGAAACTCTCCATTTTTGAGAACTTCAGGAAATATTTGAGACAATGTAAGTGCCCAACTTAAAAGATGGACCTGTATATTTTACTGTTAGTCACTCTTGGCTTCAATGGAAAAACAGTGTTTACAATTTTCTGAAAATTCTACAAATCATATAAACCTTGAACTAAAAAGTGATTTTTCAGGTATAGCTCTCCTGTCCAAGATCCTGCTTTTGTTGCCACAAGTAAAGTTGAAGCACTGTATGTGTAAACAAACACAAAACGTAATTACATCCTTTTATCGCTACATCGTTGTAGAGAACCTGATAAAATAATGACCCAGTTGGCTGAAGAATAGCTCTGTGTGTCCGACTTGCCTGCAGCTGTAAATGTGAAATGTGGCTTTTGCAGAGCTGACCCAGAAGAAAGCCCCAAATAGCTGCCATGCATTAAGAGTGTTCTTCATGGAAGTAGGTTATCACAAAGAGTGGAACTTTTGCCTCAGCAACAACACTACAGGGAGCTGGCTAGATTTATAAAAATGTAGAGAATGACAATGATTGTCATCGCTGTACCTATTCTGTCAGATGCAGATGCATGAGGGGGGAAAGTAGCACAGATTTCTTGCAGTTTGTCGACGCAGCATAGCTCCTCAAATCCTGTAAGACACTGCATGAGTGACGATGAGCAGAGGGTTTAGTTTAAGTCCTTTTGCTTTATGCACTGCAGCCCCCACAGTGTCATCAGTGGATTTATCAGTATTGCAAAAAACACATTTGAAAGACACCAAACCTATTTGCAGAATCAGTTTGACCTACTGCTCGGTTGTTTTGGTGGTCTGATACTGAGCGATCATAGATAGATGGAATTAGCAGTAGACTTAAAAATAGTTGATGTTAGGTAAGTTTGAGTTCCAATAAGGGCCCTCTTTGTTTTTAAAAGTTTATTTTGGGACGATTAAATAACTTTGTAACTTAGTAAAATGCCACTTAGTGAATGGTTGTTTGTCTCTATGTTGCCCTGCTGGCAACCAGTTCAAGGTATAACCCGCCTCTCACCCAATGTCTGCTGGGAAAGGCTCCAGCCCCCTGCAAATCCAAAAGGGATAAGCAGTATAGATAATGGATGGATGGATTTTTAAACAAAGTTTTTGGAAGTGGGCCTTTTCATCCATGAATGGGTGGAAAAATACCGATATGACATCACGTGAATACTAATGGTGCAACAAAATCAGAATTGTTTGAATTATTATACCTCCAATGCTGTGTTTTGATGAAAGAACAAAAATCATCAAGCCCACAGAATAGAAAATGTTTATTTCCTTGTGTGTATTTTGTGTGTATTTTGATTAAAAGTAAAAAAGTCAGCAGAATCATGTCATCCAAACTACCTAAAATCGAGGTCGTTTTAATCAGCACTGAAGCTGATTAGGTGTAACTCAAAAATGAGTAAAAATATCCCTAACATTTTCCTAGAAAGTTTTTGAGGTAATTAAGGGTTTGGAAAATTTTCATTCTTGATTAGTGTTGATTATTGACACATTTTAGACTATTAAAAAATCTTCCTGACCTACAACATTAATCTGAGATTTTTTTTAATTTTATTTTTTTGGGGGGGAATTTGTGGACTTTCTTTACAGTGGAGAGACAGTGTATAGACTTAGGGGGAGAGAAAGTAGGGGAAGACACACAACAATTGGACCTTAGGTGGGAATAGAACTGGGGCCGCCCCCTCTCATAATGGTAACGCCTTTATTTATGGTACCTCCATGGTTGCCACCCACTCTGCCAAACCAGCATCCAAAGTTTTGGTGGTTCTGATCAGATTTGTAAATGATTAAGACAGGGGTGTTCAAAGTGTTTACAGTGAGGGCCACATTAAAATAAATAAATAAATAATTTAAAAAAACATGGACGACTGGACCACCTGCCACACCTCACTTTTAGTATATTTAAGTTCACGTTTTAGGGTTTAGGGTGGGTTGTCCCCTGTGAAGGGGCTCTGGGAGGAACAGCTATCACTGGGTTCACCCCAAGTCAGGGCGGGGATGACATTTTGAGAGATGGGAGACACTGACGGCTTAATTTCACAGTCAGACACAAAACAGGAGTAAACTGCAAGAATGTGCCAAATTTCGAGGGGGGGGGGGGGCTGTTTGTGCTAGAAGATGAATATTGCAACATACTTTGTAACAAATACAGCAGAAAATGTGCATGAATGATGGTATTTGCTGCTGTAAGCTAAACGCCTTTATTCATTCAATCGTTATGGGGCCAATTCAAAATGGACCACGGGCCGCATGTGGCACCGGGGCCATAGTTTGGACACCCCTGGATTAAAAGAAGTAGACCGGACAATGTGGTTAGATAACATTTCTTGGAAGTTTCCAGGAGTTCAAATTTTGGTCTGAAAGGACTTAGTGTGTAGTATATTTTTTACACACTCTGTTACAAACCATCCCCACTCCTGTTTCAAGCCCTTAGACGTACACCACTGTGATGTTTCACTCTTACTGTGAACAGTGAAGAGGTGGAATGGGGGACAAGTTGACTCTCATTTGCTCCGTCTCTATAAGTAATGGGGCATAATATTGGTGAGACAGGAGCACATGGAGCCAAAAGGGGAGAGTAGTGCTGTGTGCACGTGTTGCTGCTTTTATGTATATGTGACATGCACCATGCCACGCTCTCTCACGCTGTGCCAAGGCTGTGTCACACAAATATTGTATATCCTCAGGAATTCAATATGAACGTCTCAAAGTGTAATGATGGCAGAGCTCCGCTGTGGTGCTATTGCATAAATGTGATCTGGAGAGGGCAACAAATACATCAGGAAAGAATTAAATGAGAATTCAAGACTTGATAAAGTAAAAAAAAAAAATTACAAATTATTTGCAATCAAAGCGACAAAAGGACAGGTGTATTACAGGTGGAAAATGACTCATTTCGATAAACTAGAAAAGCACTCGGAGAGCGCAGACCTCCGCCAAGATACAATTCTGGATCACCACGTGCTCTGATATGATGTCCAAGTCTCCGCTCGTGCCTGTCCATGTGGAGAAGTCCTCCACTGGCATTGCAAGGGAACCTGAGTAATGTAGTGACATAGGCGTGAAAAACGTTGACATGAGTTTACAATTCCCATAATGACATAAAGGGGGCGGAGCCGTCAGAGCAGCCGCGGAGAAATGAATGGGATTTGCCATTATAAACTTTAATTTTTTTTTGTGATGTAACTCTGGACCGGATCCAGAGGAAATTGACTGATGTACGGCCCAATGTTAAGTTATGGGATTTTTCGCAAATTTGGGGAATTTTTTGCATCAAGACAAATACGCGGACCACCACCAAAATGTAATGGCTTCGTCCTTGGACCAAACCACACCTCTGGTAAAATTTTCATGTAAATCCATGCAGTAGTTTTTGTGTAATCTGGCTAACAGACGGACAAACAGACAGACAGACCCTGGTGAAAACATAACCTCCTTGGCGGAGGTAACAATGTCCACAAAGGGCTCAGAAGGTTAAGAGTACTGTTGTTGTTAAAGCTGTGCCACAAAGTAAGTGGAATTAAGAAAAAAAAGCTCTGAACTTGAGCACATGATGTGTTTTCTTTGTTTTCTCATTTACAGCAGACGTCACAGAGGGTGCTGCTCAGCTGTGGGTGTAAGAAAAAGAAAGTGTCTGCTTTGCACGTGAACTTTGAGTGTTCCCTGTGTGCCTGCCTCTGGTCTCTGAGGAGTGGGGCTGCTGGCAGACCTGATGACAGCTTGTTTTCAGTGGCTTCTGTAGAGAGGATGAGGAAAAGGAAGGATGAAGACAGAGAGAATAAACAGAAATGAACGTGATAAAAGACGTAAAAGAAAATAAATGAATTAATGAAAGCAGAGGTTGAAACACTGGTGAAAAAGGACAGAGGAAGGCGGGGGGGGGCTCAGTATCTCTGGGTAGAGCTTGTTCACCCGCAGAGCCAGCCGAGGTGCGCCTGAGCAGCTTTGCTCTCTGATTGGTGGACGTTGATGCAGCTCTTTTCCCCTCCCCCTTGAAGAAAGAGGTGCAGCAGGAACGTCAGACCCAGACAGCACAAGACTCGGCTGCTGAGAAGACGCTTTCCTGCTGCTCTTTATAAGATGCAGCCAGCTGAGAAATTTAGGAAAGAGCAGAAGATTTCACAGATCTGATCTCACTCTGCATGACTTTTATTCCTGGGCTTTGAAATCAGTTTATCAGATAGCACTGAAGTTTAACCTTCACAGAGAGGATCAGTCATTGAAGGCAGCGCAGACGTCTAGTCCTTTTGATTCACTGCTCTGAGAAGGACAGCGACCGGTCACCATGGGCAGACAGGGCCACGACAGCTCTGCTGCAGCCACTGGGATGCGTATCCAGCGCTCCCAGAGCAAGATGAGCCTGTCTGCATCATTTGAAGCGCTGGCTGTTTATTTCCCCTGCATGAACTCCTTCGATGAGGAGGATGGAGGTAAGATGACATTCAGGGAAACGGGGCCCAGAGGTGCTGTGTAGACTGTGATGTGGTAGAGAGGATGGTTTGAGAATTAAAGGGACATTCAGGTTAAGACTGTAGATGGTATTCTGGAAGATTAAGTGAATTAACAGACTTTATAAGAGCCGGTGATCAGAAAAGTGGATAACTGTATGATGCTTTTAATATTATCAATGTAGAGTTATCTGCACCTTAAAATGGTTGATGATTAAGGCTTTAGTTTAAGACACAAATACTGCTCTTGATGTGGCGTCTGTCATGTGTTGTTTCATATAAATATATTATATTAAAGTCATATGCTGGACCTATTAACCAGCCTACTCAACCAATTTCCAGTTTCAGCCCAAAGCAGATTTCACACAAACTCTAAAAATGTAGCCACTGAAATTAATAAATGTTTGTGTTTTCCCTTTAAGATCAGAGCTCTACAACACTGTTTAATGACTGTCATGTATGTGTTCATTAAGGCTGACCACACACACGGAGACTTTCAAATCTTTTATAAAAAAAAAAAGGAGACAACAGACGTTAAGTCAGTTTTGGCAGATTTTTAACTTCTAATCCTCCAAAGACGGACACCAGAAGATTAAACCTGTGAGACCACAAACCTAAAGACGGACTCATGGTCTCACAGAGGTACCAAGTAAAATATACTGTTGGGCCAAATTTATGTACCGAAAAGTCAGAAATAGATTATATTTGCATTTTTTCTTCTGCTTCTCTTTTTTGGTTATAGCATAGATGGGCAACTGTGGTTACAGAGAGGGCCATATTAATGAGAAAGTGTCACAAATTACAGAATACTTTCAGTATGACATTTTTCATTGCGAGATCTTTTTTTATTTAACCTTAGCTTAACCAGGAGAATTTTAATTGCGAGTCAAAAATCTCTTTTACAATGTAGTTCTTGCCAAGACAGCAGCAAAAAGAGTTTCACACAAATAACAAAAAACCAAACATGACAAAAAAGTCTTCACAACCAACAAATCAGCTGCATTCAGCAGTAAAACACGTGCATACTGTATTCAAATTAAATTTGGTATTGTTGTCAGTTTTGGTTTTAAATTATTTTGATTGTAGCAAAGGAACAGTTTTTATACTAATTTTTTGTGCCAATACCAATACACAAAAATTTAGATGCAAACCACATGCTCCATTTTGGCGAGTTAAACACAGAAATTAGTTTCTTTTAATGCAACAAATACTTAAAAGTTGTTTGGACATATGTGACTGTGAACTCTATATTCTGTAAAAAACATTTATTAATGGATCCAAACAAGTTTTTACTAATTATTAACAATTAACAATTAATTGACTAGATGTGCTTAGAGGGCACAATCCTCCGCCAAGGCTTTGTCGGGCAAGTTACTGTCGAAAATGTAGTAAACTGCCTTCTCTCACACTGCTAACAAATGCTTTAAAAAATGTTGGATCCACATCCAGATTCAGATCACCACCATAATCTTATCACTTCTTCCTAGTGACATGACTAACATTTCCTGAAATTGTCGTGAAAATACATATCAAACTTGATGAGTTACAAGCAAAACTGTGGCCCTGTCTTGCACTGTTAACAAAGCCTTTAAAAAAAATCCTGGATCTGCATTCGGAGTTGAATCATCAAGAAAATGTAATCACTTCTTTTTCTAAAAATGTCATGAGAATCTGTTGAGAACTTATCAGTAAAATGTAGAAAACTGCCATAACTCTCATTGTTAACAAATAATTTTCAAGGTTCCTGAATCAGCACCAAAATGTAAATACTTCTTTTTGTGCCATGACTAACACTCCCATTTTCATCATAATCTGTCCATAACTTTATGATTTATCTTGTTCAGTGCCAGCAAAAACACAACCTCCACAGTGAAGGTAACCATACCTCTAATTTCCTGCTAAGACTTTACATGTGGTAGTAATCAGAAGTTATCTTGGAATTTTTTTTTATTGATTTCTGATATTGGCTTGAGGACCACGCTGAGTGAGAGGTAGGGCCACATATAGCCCCCAGGCCACAGGTTGGCCAACCCTGGCTCAAAACAAAAAGAAAGAGATGGGAATAATGAGCCCCTTCATTGTGTTTTTGTCATCAAACAGTAGCCTTAAAATACTGATGCACACTAACATCACCGTCCTCAGCTTGAATATTCACACACAAGTTCTGTTTTGTCACAAAATAAAAAAATGAGTAAAGAATATGGGATATGGACCACGTATGTTGGTGTTTGCTTTTATAGTAAATAATAAAAGTATGAATGTCAGGTTGATGAGGCTTCCTTGTTTAATTGCTCTCACCAGCTCAGTCACAAGCACATCAGTTGATTAGATTTTTACAAACCAGGACTGGAAAGACTCCAACTCCATTGGGAGTAGTAAAATACCAATATTTATGGCACGTACTTTCATTATGATTGTACAAGTTGACATGAATGAAAGCTTTTAGTAGCTGTAATCTAGTTGTTAGAGATTTACTAACAAAATAAGGATGTACGGCATGACTTCCAAATGCAATGCAGTTATTCATTGAACCTTACTAATCAGCACGGCTTCTCCCATCACTGTGACTGTTCTGAATTCTGAGTTTTTCTCACACTTTTTTACATTGTCTCCACTATACTCAGTTGTTGTGTATACCAGTCTGGATGGGATATAAGCAGACTGCTTGTTTTATCTTTAGGACATTTTTTGTGTGACGTACATAATAAAAGTGAAGGCAGTCAAGTAATCAAACATTCTCCTTTCTTTTATCCCTCTTGTTTTAAATAAAATATGGAAAAATGATGCACTTCAGGGTGATTTTTTTAAACCCTATGGCAGTTTGTCATCATTAATCATTGTACATATGCTAACAACCACATCTAGTAATTAGTCAAATAGATTTCCCATAATTGATCAGCTTGTTTTGCTGCTCATTGATAACATCTTCCTGGCCTTTGATTGGCAGAGAGGTCTCTGAGCTGTGCTTTGCTGCAGACGTCAGAGACGACCTCTGTGGCCTCGCTTCCTATTGTCATGTGTGCCGAGCAGGAAGAGGAGGTGGGAGTCAGCTGAATGGCAGAGATTTCAAGGCTAAACACGTCTGTTTGTGGCTATGAAAGATACCACACGTCTCTGCTCCTTCACCTCCACCGAGAAGACACGAGAGGAGGAGGAGTGAAGGCAGCAGGTGCCTTCGATGGCAAACATACACGCTCAAATCTAAATCTAAATTATTGTTATTACCCGATGCAAATATTTCAAGTACATGAGCTGTATATCTAGAACCCCTTTTATTGTGCTTTTTTGTGTCGAATAAGCTTATTAAGGCTCTTAATGCACTATAGGCAGAAGCAGATCCTGGAGGATGCACCCTTTGTACAAGCGGAGTGCGTTGTGAACAGTTCATTGATTTGAATCAAACAATCGATTTGGAAATTAGACGTGACCCTAAAAATCGAATTGAATCGTAACCTAGAGAAAGATTCACACCTCTAGAACACACACAGTAGGACCAACAACATCCAGAAGTTTGTGATCTCTGATCTTGACACTTGGCTGTTTATCACAACAACAAATCAAGCTTTGTTTGGATGTGTATGGTACTTTGCACCTCAAATGAGGAGGTGACAACTCTTCTGACAAAATCCACAGCATTTTGTTTAGCTCCAGCCTTTGAGATATGCCTGATACCCCAAATGAAGGTGCAGAAAAAGTGGGATGGTACAGATAACTTACTTTCTACCTTTTCCAACATCTGATAGTTGAAACTCCTACAACATCGTCCTGAAACTGGACTAGAGTGTTTGATGGAAATGCACCAGAATTGTATGGTGCCTTTCTACTGTGAAATCTTTAACTCTGTAAGGGCTCTGATGTAAACTTTTGAATAAGTTATAATTATTTTATTATTATTTTAAATTGCTATTTTTGTAATCATCATGTTAAAAAAAAGTATGCTCTTTTAGTAAATCTGCATATCCATGGACTGCACTGTAGACTTAACCTACAGTTGAGTTCACTGCAAAAATTGTTGATGTGAAGGCCATGATCGTCCAGCTCCTGATGTAGATAAATGTCTACATATTGAAGAAAAAGTCTTTTCAATCATGAGGTGATAAGCCACTGCTTGGTAACTTTTTAAAAGTTACATGTTTTTCAGTCAGTTTCCACAAAAAATGTTATGTTTAGATCAATTGTTTATTCTTTTACTTCTGATATCAGCTAAAAAATAAACATGAAATGAGCTTTGCTCATTATTTTTCCATTGTGTCAAAATAAAAGCATGTCCCATTTCTAATTCCTTTCACAGTATCAGCCCCGGTGAACGCTCCCCATCCATTGCTCAGACTTGACACTCATAAAGTCTGTGAGGGTTCAGGGCACAGGCTGTAGGGTGGAGTTTGGGATTGGAAAATTATTGATCATTCAAGGGCTAAATGAAATTGCATGATTAGATTTCATGTCACCTATCTTATACAAAAACTAGAAGTGGTCAGAGGGCATCATCTTCCGGTTAGGCATTTCTGGCACTGTTAGCTGAGTAATTATCAAAACAGTGAAAAACTGCCTTATCTGGCAATGTTAACAATCCTTCAGAAGAGTCCTGGACCAGCATTAGCATTTAGATCACCAAAATCTAATCTCTGCCATGAACAACGTTCCCTGAAAATTTCTTAAAAGCCACTGAGGACTTATGGAGTTATCTTACTCATAGACAGATGGATGGACAGACAAACACCAGAAATAACAAGTCAATTTTGACCATGTGCTGCACATGATGACTGTCTTTGTGTTCAGCTGAAAAGCCAAAGCACCAGCCCATTACCCTGGAATAGATCAGATCGTGCAGTGCTGCTGTTTGTCTGGGTTGCTGAGTGAAAGCTGCTTTCTGGGTGTGTGACTGGTACTCGTACATTCATACTTCTCTGTAGGTGTGTGCACATGTGCCACAGGCACAGCCACGTGGACACACACGCAGCCCGTCAGGGAGGCAGGGTGGAGCTGAGCAGCGGCAGGGCTAATGGAAGAAGTCAGCTGTCTTCTTGGATTAGCTTGAATGGGGGGTAGACTCCGCATGTTTAGAGGTAGAGCATGGACCCACTACAGACCCCATAAGAGCCCCCAGGACAGTTAGCAGCACAGAGGAAGGATGGCTGAACATGTTGTTTTGTTTACCAGATTCACAAAGAGCTGTGATGCTGCTCAGATCTTGTTTGGTTGCTCAGTGGTGTGATTATGTGAATGAATGTCCAAAAGCTCTGGTATACTTTGAGTTTTCTTTCTTGTAGCTGTCTAGTTCATATGCTGCTGTTGTTGACTTAGTGCTGTTGTTATAACTGCACCTCGCTGTTTGCATCAAATGATTCCATGCCAGGCCCTGACAGTCTCACTTATCATCCCTCCATTTCCATCTCTCTTCTTTTGCATTTGACTTTCTGTGCACAGAAGCAGGAGGGAAGAAGTTACGCAGCACCATCCAGAGGAGTACAGAGACAGGCCTGGCAGTCGAGATGAGGAGCAGGATGACTCGACAGGCCAGCCGGGAGTCCACAGACGGCAGCATGAACAGCTACAGCTCAGAGGGAAAGTGAGTGTGCTTATATTCTCTGGAACCAAAATATCAAATATACACCGATCAGACATAACATCATGACCTTCTGCCTTATATTGTGTTGGGACCTCTTCTGCTTCTTTGCAACAAACTACAGTGCACTGAGGATTCTGACACCTTCCTACCAGAACCAGCCTTAACTTCAGTAATTTAAGCAACAGTCTGTTGGATGGGACTACACAGGCCTTGAACCATTTTAGATCAGCTCTGCCCCTGATTTGGCACTTGTCAAACTCACTCAAACGGTTACGCTTGCCCATTTTCCCTGCTTTTAACATCAACTTTGAAGACAAAATGTTCACTTGCTGCCTAATATATCACTCCCACTAACAGAAGCCATGATGAAGTGGTCATAATGTTACGGCTGTTAGTGTATGCTTTATCGTTTGATTAACTGTCCCTAATTACTAATATAAAAGGATGTATCCGCACCAAAACTGTGCCTTTCACCTCGATAACGATCCGCGTGTGTTTTCGTGTTTCAGTCTCATCTTCCCCGGTGTGAGGCTTTCCTCAGATGCTCAGTTCAGCGACTTCCTGGATGGTCTCGGCCCCGCCCAGCTGGTTGGACGACAGACATTAGCCACTCCGCCTATGGGTGAGAACTGGAATCCATGTTTCTGAAGAACTGTCATGGTACTATCCTCTGACTTTATGATTAGGATAAGTAAAATACAATAAAATATTACTCAAGTGTAGGTTTTTTCGAATTTATATGAAATGTTTGGCAAGTTAATTGAACAAATGTAAAACATTACATATTACCATTTTAGATAAAAAAAAAATCAATATAGTTTTTAACTTATGACTTAGTAACAAAACTTATCACATTCCCCTCTTCAAGAGGCAAACTGATAATGGGTTTAAAACAGGGTTCTCAGCAAATGACAGTAGTATTTGTGTCTTTCACTGACACAAACTTTATTAATTAATATTAGGGATTTTTGCAGATATGCTGATATTTCTGAGCTGATCATCACCAATAGTGATACTTTTGGTCAGCTCTTTACTTTACGGAATTGTTTCTTTTCAGTGTGACAGTCTATTTGTGTAAGGAGCAGATGTAAAACAGGAAAAACAACATGTAACTCTTGAAAAAATTAAACTCTGGATTTTTAAATGTACCCATGCACTGATGATGTATTTCACCAATTTTCCAGCCGATGTATGGCTGATATGTATGGCCAATAAATTGGCTGTGAATATTGGCAAAATTTTTAATATTGACTGATACCAACATCATACGGATAATATTGTTCATACCTAATAAATATGGTACTTTGAGTTATTATTTTTGGGCCAATCACACAGAGATGTGTAGCAAAGTGTCCCCAACAAAAACATATTTACCTGTGGTACAGTCACTCTGCCAGGTGTTTTTCTCTGCTGCTGTGCGACAAGTTTTTTCAGCTTTTTTGAGCATGCTTTAAATTAAGTAAAATATCCAAGTTTTCCAATATGCTCAGTCGGAGAGTTTGATATTCTCACATCTGGCCAAAGCAACCACAAATCCAGCTGGAAGCAAGGAGAGAGATGTAGGGGAGAATTAATGTCCTCAGTGAGCCAAGTGCTGCTTTTAGAGAATATTAAGAAATGTTCTGACTGAGTGGAGAGTGCAAACAGAAAGTGCGCTATTGAATTTTATGTTCACCAAACTTGTGATTTTTACCACATTTTCCCAAAGAAGGCTGAGAGCTGTTGATTTAAACAAATTAATTTTTCCTGCTTATTTCATGTGCTAGCCTGTATGAAGATACAGACTCTCTCCTGCCTGTGTTTTTACTTTCAGAGGCGTTTTTGGTGCAGCTGTGCCTTGAGTGACATGCCTCTGTGTGATTGACCCCTCGTCCATCATGCTGTGTTAAACTTATTAATTAGTTGCCACTGGTACACTTAATTATAACACCCCGATAGGGATGAAAGTAACTCAGCATTACTTTCGATCAGTAACTGTAAAAGTTTTACTTTTGTCTGTACAAGTCACTGAAATAGTGATATCATTACTGTGATATATATCCTCAATAACCATTTACTGCCCAACTTAAGCCTTGAAAAATGAAGTCAAAGCGAACTAAAAGTCTTTTATGTGGTTTTCCAGGTGATATTCAAATTGGTATGGTGGAGAAGAAAGGAGCGCTGGAGGTGGAGGTTATCAGAGCCCGTGGCCTTGTGGGAAAACCAGGTTCTAAGGCACTGCCAGGTACTTAACGCTCCCACTCATAAGCTCTAACGCTGTCATCTTTAAAGACTCTGACACGCTAGCGTCAACATTTCAGAGTAAATTATGAAGCGTCATGTTCTTTCAGGGCTAAGGATTAACAGAAGAGAGTTTTGCATTTATTTACATGTCCTTACCTCTCTTCATTCTTCCTTTCTCTGCAGCACCATATGTAAAGGTCTACCTTTTGGAAAATGGAGTCTGCATAGCCAAAAAGAAAACAAAAGTAGCAAGAAAAACCTTGGATCCTCTTTACCAGCAGCAACTGCCGTTTGAAGAGAGTCCAGGGGGGAAGGTTTTACAGGTAAGACAGGTCTTACAGATAATGGGAGTAATGTTCCCAGCAGGCGGGTACTTTTGAAAATATAACTCCATATGTGGCCTCCTGTGCACACGCAGACAGCATTTTAGGTCTTGGGGAACATACATTTTGGAAAGCTTCGACCATCAGCTCAGTTCAGGGTGCAGAAAGGAAAAATTGTTTTTTTTGAGCTCCAAATGTCTCACTGTGTGCTCGTTCCTCCACAGTGCGACGTCAGACTGTGTGTTATCTCTTCTGTTAACATGACCCTAAAAACCCACACCGAGCACTCAGAACCATGTTGATATCATTATTAGTTAGACAGTTATTGAGCAAAAACAGTTGTTTACTAATGGCAGTTTGCTGGATCACCACCAAAATCTAATCATTTCTAAGTTGGGCCATTACCAACATCTCCTGAAAATTACAGCCAAATCTGTCCAATAGTTTTTGTGTAATCTTGCTAACAAACAAACAAACAAACATACGCCAGCAAAACACAACTTCCCTGGCGGAGGTAAATACACCTGCTGACACCACTTTACATGGTCAAAAATTAAATTGTAACACCTGATAGACTTTCAGTTGTAATAAATTTGAAAATGAAACAGTTTTGCAAAGACATTGTGAAACAAATGTTACACATTACAGCCATTTTTGTAACAATTTAACAAATTATCATTCAAAACAATAATGAAAATAATAATAATGACAGCAATAATAATAATGACTTTATCTTAGGTTAATAAAGTGCTTTGACATAGAGGAACATAGAGAAGAAAAATCTCAAGAGCTTCAGCACAACAGAAACTAACCAACAACAAAAAAAAACAGTTTAAATCAAATACCGCTTGCAAACACACAAAAAATGCATGATAGACCCAGCACTGTAAAGACATATGGGGAAAGAGCATGAGCCCTTCTGGTGTCCCTCAGACCAAGACCCCAAAAAAGCAGGTGCAACAATCCAGGCCCATACACCCAGCAGAGTCTAAACTAAAAAACACTCACAGAGCCAAACCTCTGCCAAGGTAGCTCACATATCGCTGTTACATCTATAAGCAATAGTTCCATGATAAAGTTACCATCAAAATATGATTCCTTACCCTGAAAACCCACACCTGGCACTCAGAATCATGTTGATATCATTATTAGTTAGACAGTTATTGAGCAAAAGCGATCGTTCACTCATAACGATTATCTGGATCACCACCAAAATCTTATCATTTTTAAGGTGGGCCAATACCAACATCTCCTGAAAGTTTCAGCAAACAATCAAACATACACCGGCAAAAACATAATCTCATATGCATTGGTGCAGTTCCCAAAACCTGCAACCTCATGAACAGAACATCTATGCATTCATGGCTTTGTGACATGGACAAATGTGGTTTAAATTCTAAACAAAATGGACAGGATTGTTTCTGAAAACACAGAAGGTAAACCTAAAACCTGCCTAAGTGTGGACCTGGCCTTAAATGAAATCACTCTCTCATTCTGTTTCAAAGTTCTTGTCTCATGCATGGTTTACTCCTTTGACACGTGTTTCCCCGTCCTCTGCTCCACAGGTCATAGTTTGGGGAGACTACGGACGTATGGACCATAAATCATTCATGGGAGCAGTTCAGATACTGTTAGATGAGCTGGACCTGTCCAACATGGTGATTGGCTGGTTTAAGCTCTTTCCTCCTTCCTCATTGGTGGATCCTACACTGGCCCCACTGACAAGAAGAGCTTCCCAATCCTCACTGGACAGTTTCTCTCGGTCATAGCAGCGTGTGGACTAATAGCGTTGTTGTAGCAGCCAGTGTTGCAATTACAGGTCACGCCCCCCGGTTACACTGCATGCTTGATGTTGTGTCTTCTGAGCCTGTTTCTAGGGGTGCAAACGTGATCCTGTGTTTCAAGCAAAAACGTCGCGCACATTGTGCACAATGGCGAAGCGTGATGCGAGCGCCTGGCAGCCTGGATTGCCGGGTGTTGATGTTGATGTTTGGAGGAAGCTGGAATGAACTCCTTAGCACGAGGAATCCATCAGTTCCAGGTTTTTATCCAATTCGAAGCCATGGGGGTCAGTACTGGGAACTGCAAAACAAGTTCTACAGAAGCCCTTTTTCGAATGAAAAAAAAAAAGTTTTCTCTAACTGTTTTTTGTTTTGTTTTCTTTATTATGATTTTTTCTATTTTCTGTTTATGTCAATGTACTTGTATCTGAAGGGGCTGACAGTGTTTCCAAACAGATGCTTGGTCATGCCACGCCAACAGACCTAGCTGTGTAGATGGAGTTCTGAAAACATCACTTTGGGTGAGGTGTGTCCTAGCTTGTACCCACACTCCCGCAAACCCTCAAGAGAAGTGCACCAAATGCCCTAGGTTTAAGTACCGAGACAAGCCGTGGTGGTAAATCACCAGAGAGACTTCAAAGTTAATCAGAGGCGATGCTGAAGTGGCTGCCATCAAAACCCCAGAAAATACAGTAAAGAACCAAACCCTGTAACAGATGTACAATCTACCATCCTTCTTCTTCTGTTGATTTCTTGTATGAAAATTAAATATGAAAAGATATTTTTTCCTATTTAGTTCATTTGCATGGACACAAATTTAGCTGAATTAAAAAAAAAGAAAATTATTTTCTTGAGGCTGCAACTTGCAAAAAAAGATGAAGAAAAATAAATAAAACAGATCAGCCATTTTCAACAATTTATATTATTTTTAAAGATAAATTTCACTAGTGCATGGTTTTCAAGGGGAGTGAATGCAACATCGTGATTAAAAAAGATATTGTTTATCATTCTTTAGACCATTCATGAGTCTGTCTTTTGCAGACATGCAGATAAGGGAAACTTTATGGAAACTTTTCGAGTTATTAACAGAAAACGTTTATGTGACAAAAGTAATAATGAAAATAAATGTAAATTATTTATATCATTGTAAAAGGCTCACGCCTTGTTAAGATAAACATTATGTGCAAATTGTACATGTTTCTCTTTTCGTCCTTGTCCCAGGGTACTTCTAATTGTACTATTCATTGCTACCATTGTTCAGTTCCCTGATATTGTCCAGGTTTTCGGACTGTTGGTTCTTTTACAGTTCTGTATTGTTTCAGTATGTATTTCATTTTGGATTTGATTTATTTAACAAGCATGTTGAAAAGGATTTTCTGCAACATGGCTTGGGCACACCTTACAGTAACTCAGCATGTTTTGATAAAGATGATATTTGGAATTTTTGCAGTTTCTTGTACAGTGCATGTCAACTTCATTACTTTTCTCCCTCACCTTAAATTGAACTCTACAGCAAGTTAGTTCTTGGTCTTCCGTGGCCAATTATTCAAGTTTGAACAAAAACATTCCACCCCAAGGTCATATTTTCTTTCAGCTTTTTTGAGGATAAAAAAAAAGTTACAAGGAAAACATTTTATAATTGATGGAGGATGACAAAACAGTTGTGATTGCAAGTGTATTTTATTTCAGTATTGTTGACGAACATGCAAAAATAATCTGTACTGGTACAGCAGGAGGTCTCTCCATATACAGGAGTCAGCAGACATGCAGACTGGACGTCGCTGTGGTTCAATTCTACAGGCACTGTTTGTGAAGATGAGCTAATCACTAGTTCAAATAACAAGGGATGTTGCCACAGATAATGTTTTTTTGCTTGTTTTAATGAAAATGAAATTCATTTACTATATTTTTGTTAGTTTTATTTAAAAGCCAAGACCAGTTTATATTTTATTTTCTATTTTTAGTAATTATAAATACTTCTCATATCTGGGAGGTATATGAATCTTATAGTTGCAGTATGTCTGAATGAAAATGAACTGAGGCATTATTCCTTTTCCATTTTACGAAAATATGTTTTAATGTCCCAGAAAACGAGTGGCTGCAAAGAGCTGCGGTATATATTTTAATTTTGATGACACTGTACATAACCTTTAGATGTCAGAATTTCAGTAAACAAGCTACCATGGATAGACGATAGATTCTTTTGGAAGAGGAAAAATGCCTCACGATGACAAAGACATATGTTATTTATCCTTTTGAATGCCTTTTCATTTTCTCTTTTTGGTGCAATGTGTTAATGCCAAGGCTATGTCTTGGTTAAGTATGGTTGAGTACAGAGATTTATGTAAGTTATTTTTCAAATTAAAAATAAAAAATTGATATTACACTGATGCCAAGTGTTGTGTGATGATAACGATGCATATGCAAATCTGTCTAAGGGCAGGATGAGGCTGTATGACATGGTGCAAGCTAAGTAAAGTGATTATTTATATAAATAAACTTTACATATCAAGTAAAGTGATAATGTATATATAAACTTTACATACTTAGTAAAGTGCTATCAAACTGTCAGTTTCCATGTCTGTCTTCAGGCAGATCCATCTTGCAGAGCTTGAAGCTAAAACAAGTGTTCCCAGTCAGAAAAGCTGCTGGCATAACAGCTATTTTAAGGACAAGAAGCAGAAGCTACAGCAGTAAGTGACATAAAAAACATGAGCTCAATCACCATTCAGTTTTAAATGATAAGTTCTGCCACTCCTAGTCATTGTCGACAGGATGCTGCTCAGATGGATGAGAAATCTCACATGAATATGAGAGACAGTTCATTTGGGGTGTAGGGTTAAAAACTCTTAATGAACATCTTCATTTTAAGTTTAAGTTGCTTACATTTATGGACAAGAAATAATTATAGCAAACAGTTTCAACTTTTTGTGGTGGCACAGCAGGTAAGTTGCCTTGCCTCACAGCAAGAAGACTGCTGGTTTGATTCCCCTGTGTGGTCTCCCTGCATCACAACCACGATAGGCGTATCCTGGAGAATACAAACTGTACTTTGGTTTTCACTGACATATTTTGAAGACAAAACATTGCAAAATAGTATTTTGTGTTACACTCTGTTCATTCAAAAGCATGATTTATTTGTATTTTACTTTGAGTCTGTAATATCTTTATACACCTTAGAGGATTAATTCAGCTTTTTTGAAGTAGAGTTGCTGAAGGCCCATGGCACCACTAATTATGAGCACCAATAAAGGAACTTGGGAGATTTGTTCCTTGGGGATGACATCTGGGTGCGGATGCTAGCCTTTATATAACAGTACATGGTGCCACTGAAAGCCTCATAATTTACCCATTCATAGGATAAAACCACTCAAAAACTACAATATGTTGACTTGACAGTACACTACAGTAAGATTCTTTACAGGGTTGAACTTTTCCTTGACAAAGCCCCTGTGTTTAAACTATTGTGATGCAACGAAAAGCGACATATCCTTCCACCAGCAACTCCTCTCATCAGTTTAGGTCAGAGTGTCACAGGCTGCGGGGGAGATAAGGTAGCGTTTACTGGAGCCCAAACTGATGTATGTCTAAATACCTGGATAGTACAAAGATAAGTAGCACCTATTTATACCAGATGCATAAAAAAGCAAAAGTAATTGCCGTGATGTGAGCTCTAACTTTGGCTAGAAATCAGGGCTCTCCTCTCTTCAGGGACAAAGTGTTGTGTTTGCAGTACCCATTTTACTGATCAGGACTATAACATACAGTTTGAAGGCTTACTGAAATTACAGAGCTCTGATGAAAATTCCAGGAGAAGCCATGTTATTAAGTCTCAGCAATGGGCCAAAGGGTTTGTGGACATGGGCTCACAGCTCATGCATCTGCACCACCAGGTAGATTGTGATCCGTCCTGCTCCTTCATTCTCCATTCCTCCTTCTACCTGTGACTCCATCTGCAAATCTTTTTCCCATGTGAACTCCTGTTCATAAAGATATCCTCTCTTAACCACAACTAATGACGCGTCATTGTCACTTGAGTCAAAATCGTTTCTTTTTTGGTTTAGTTTTTGTGAAGTTGTTGTTTCTTGTTTCCTCTGATGACCTGACCAGCTGATGGTGGAGGGACGCATGACCCCTATGTCCCAACATACAGAAGTTCTAACCACAAGGGCTTGTGAGGGAAAAGTTAAGCACCGTAAAGAATCTTACTGTAGTGTGTTGTTGAGCCAACATAGTTTTTTTTGAGTAGTTTTAACCTGTAAGTAGGTTAATGTTGATGTAACCATGTACTGCTCTATACCGGCTACCGTTGGCCCTCAGATATCTCTCCCCAGAGACAAAGTATGCAAGTTCCTTTATTGGCACTCATACTTGTGCCTCTAGCAAGCCCACTTCAAAAAACCCGAACTAGCCCTTTAACTAACTTGAACTATTAACAGCAGTGTATGCAGCTTTGCAGTCTTCATTATCATTACCTGATTTACCACAAAGTTTCCCACACTGTAAATACATCTGCCGGTCTTCAGCGTGTGATCTGTGCTTCTGCTTTTGGTTGAAAATAACAATGACTATGACGTGACAGATGACTGAGGTTTTGAGTGACGGAGAAGTTCCTGTTACAGCAGCTATAAGAAGAATGCAACAGGAGACATGAGAATAGATTACAAGGTTCTTTAGAGCAGGTTTGTGATTTTGTGCTCTCATCTACAGCCTTTTTGACTTTTAAACCAAATCTCTCAAGCATTTTTATTTTGGTAAATTCAGCTTAGGAGATAAGATTGTATTTTTTCTCTGCTACCTCTTCATCCTCTCCTGACACATGCTGCTTTCTCATTTCATTGTTGCGTTTTGCCGTCATATCATCTTCTAAATCCAGGATGTTTTCAGCTGGGTTTGTTATTCCAAAGAGTATCCGGGATATCGGTTCTCTGACTGTGGATGTTTTCCTAACTGGAAGAAGGGATAGTTTCCAAAGGACTTTTCTCCTTCTTCTCACCTGTATGTTGTCCAGTCTTCTGCTCAGCTCCCTGCCCCTGCTGTACCTCCTCTTCACCCTGAACTGTGAGCTCCTAACAGCTGGAGGAGTGACCATCTGTTTTGGGATTCTGCTGACAGTTGCCCTCTTCTTTTCTAAAAGAATACGATGCATGGGGACTCTATTCGTGATCTCCATTTTCATGAAGAAGAGCCGGAACCTGCTCCTGACGGCTGGCACCAGTTTGGTGGTTCTCAGAAACATACGCAACACCTTGGGGAACCTCACAGACCTGCTCAGGAGCATGATTTGTAACTTGGAGGCGAAAAAGGCAGCCATCATCTCTCCATTCAGTAACTATGTGAAGATGCTAAAGTGGATTGGAAACATGCTCAAGGGGGTCACAGATTTGGGAGTTCTGAACCTTGACCCCCAGCTCAAAGTTTCACTGAGGCTGCAGTCAGAACAATTCAAAGACAAGCTCACTGAAGCTGAGCAGAAGCTAAATGTTACCATGAAGTATGTGCAGTCATTTGTGAACACAGTATCTAGTGTGTGTGACTGGCTGTTTCCTGCCATCAGCCTCCTCGTGCTGATGCTGTTTATACTGCTGCACATTAAGAGATTTTGCAATGACATGAAGTACAAGAACAGGTTTATCAGCAGGAAATTTGAACGTTTTGATGAGAAGCAGAGGACGGACAGGAAGCCTCATGTCCTCCCTCTGACACCAGAGGAGGAGAAGCTTTACCTCCCCATCCCCTTCGCCCGCCCCACCACTAAAGACGGGAGAGCTATGCTGAGATTTACTCTTCCAGTTGTCTACCATTTTGTCTCCTGGGTCATTATTATAGCTGTGGATGCCCTACTGTACTGTTTCATTGATGTGGTGACCACAAAGTTATCTCAGCTGGAGCCATTTCATGTTCCTCTACTAATGAACGTCAGAGTAAGTATGTTTGTGACTTTTAAAGGGACAGTTCAGTATTTTAAGGTGCGGTTGGTTTGAATAATAGTATACTCTCAAAAAAAGTATAGAAATGTTATTTCGAGTGATTTTTCTTTCCCTTTAGTTAGAACAGTTGTTATAGTATTTTATATTGTTGTAAAGCCAAATTAGTCACTTTTATAAAGAGGTTCAGCTTGTAAGGATCATGCTTTCATAGTTTAAGCAGCACAGGTAAACTTGTGTGTAGAGCCCCTCAAAAATGTACCAAAATTGTATGGAAGCTGTTGTTCCTGTACGCTCCATTTCCAAACCAAGTTCTGTGAGACTGGGGAAGTCAAAGACAGACCTCAGGTGGGTGTCCCAGGAGGACAACACCCCAAGAAGATCAATTTCTCACCCAGAACTGTAGGCTTTCTTCCAGGAGGAGAGGGGATTTGGCACATTTATTTGGTGCTACCCACACATTTAGCTGTGCTGCTCAATCCACAAATGCTCTATTCTTACAAGTTGAATCTCATTGTCACGGTGACTAATCAGGATTTCCAACAATTAAAAACACAATACCAACTGGTGTTATTAAGGGGGAGTAATAATCAACCAGAATAACATTTCAGACTTTTTTGGGGAGTTCAATTCAGTGACGGTGATTTTGACAGCTCTGCCTCAGTGAGGATTACGCTGTCACACTGATGTTTTTTTTCTTGTCCAGAACTGTCGTAGGTTTAATATAACTTCCATGTAACTTTGTGCCAAACATGTTTGCACACTGACACTGAAACTTTCATTATTGTTATTTTCAGAACATGTGTACTTTTTACTTATATTTTTCTGTCAAAGTCATAGTAAAGGGATTTTGCTTAGTTAGAGCAGTGGCTGCTGCTCCCTTTTCCTCTCCTTCTCTCTCCCTCACACTAAGCATCACATTCACACAGTGCTGCGCCCATTTATGAATTTTGATATGAAACATGAAAAATTGAATTAATATGGAATAAAATGCAAGGGAAATTGTACTCCAAAAATGCCGTTTTCCTTCTGAAATTAGTTGTTTAACATTTAGCAAAACACTGTTATGCAGAAGCCTCTTGTACCTTTATGGACCTTTAGGTAGTGAATGGACAGAGACAGAATTGCAGTCTTGTGTTGAAAATTTTCTTAATCAATAGAAAAAGAAAAAAACACATTGGCGTCAGTGTGCAAGGTTCGTGTCCATGATTTTTTTTTTTTTTTTTGTCAGACCACAGATCCAAAAATGTGTGTGAATTAAAATGACTCAGTGTTCTGAGAACTTTAGGTTATGTGTTGCTGCAGATGGAGCAGAACGCTCTGCACAATTTGCTGAATTTTATGTGAGACGGTCGAAGACATGCTCATGCCAGCTTGGAAATATTGTCTCAGGTTAGATTATGCGTTTTGGAGGGTGGGGGAGCATGTCATGGACACTGTTGCATGGTCTTGAAAGTGTGTTTAATGAGGCATTAATGCTATTTAGACAAAGATGTCTTTTAAAAGTTCACTCTTGTGGACAGGGTTACTTTTTAAAACAATGAGGCAAAGCTCTGTTTTTAGAAAAAGCCCAGTATTGAGTAAATTCCTCTGAGCTCTTGCAGCAGCACACAGCCTTGTTTCCATGCTGCTTCTTTCCGTACAGGAGCAGAGCACAGCATGATCTCTGTGGTTGGTGTATTTCCTCCTGAAATGAACCTCATACAGCCTCACTCCAAAATTACAGACCAATCCCTTTGTCGTTTACATTTTCTTTTTTTCTTTTACAAATTTCTCTTATCATTGTTATTATTTTTCCTTCTAGAATATTGCCACTTTAGTTGGGATTCCATTTGTGGAGGAGAACCATCAAGAGGACTTTTCATACTCTGTGACCCTCTTTGAGGAAACATGTCTTCCTAAGCCAAAGCTGCTGCTCTCTAGCTCTGTTGTTCCTTTGGCGTTCATTTTGCTCACACTGTTTGTTATGGCTCTAATGGCCGGTAAAATGGTCCAGATCAGACTGATCGTCTGTGAGCAATTCTTCTCCTCTGCTGCAGAGGAAAGAGTGGAATACCTGCACTCCAAAATACTGAGGAAGAGGTTAAAGAAGAAGAAGGAGAAGAACTGCAGTCCCACATCAGTCTTTTTAAAAGGTATGCTGCATATAATTCATCAGCACATGTCCATGAAAGGCATGAGGAGGATGTTTTAATTGTTCGATTCTTTATCTTCTCTTCTCAGCCGCAGTTTTGGTGCCCTCTGTTCATCAGCCCCAGAGAGGATTCACCAGGAATCGTGTGAGCCTGTCCAAGAGAGTCTCCATGAGAGGGTTCAGAGGTCATACTTTGCTTTGATTTGGGGTTTATATGAGCAATTTTGACAGGGGCTGCAGTGAGTTCACAAATACTATGTTCAAAAACCCTACCAGTGAGTACCTCTGATCCACCTGCAGTCTCAAGCCCAATTCATACAGCTGTTTCAAGGTATAATATTTACCCCTCTGTGACGCTTCACCTGGAGGCAGGATGGGGAAACGAGTTGATCCCCTCTTTGTTCCATCTCCAGAGGTAGTGACAGAGGCGTGATATTGTAGAGAGGGGGGAACGCAGACTCAGGGGGAGACAGGAGTGCTGCGAGTGAGTGTCCCTGCCTTTGTCGCGTACGTGAGGCACACACCACGTCACCAAGCCGTGTGGCAGCGTGATTTGACGCAGATATTACGGCCTCGTGGAATTAACGTGAATTTCTCTAGATTTAAATAAAGTGGAACCTTGTTGCATGAAGGCACTGTGAATTGGGCTTCAGTCTCTCTGTTGGAGCTCCTGTCACTTTTCGGCCCCCTGAGGACCCACATGGTTCATTGTTTCTGCTAACTGCCTCTAATGAGAGCGTGATGTCCTTAATTTGCACAGAAGGACAAAATGGAAGTAATCAATAAGGGAATTGTGAAGCAAAAAGAAATTATATCAGTTATTTTATGTAGTTGTTTGGTTTTCAGTTCCCATCCCTGTTTACCGCTGCTGCCTTCACTGTGTCCTTTAGTTTTAAATTAAAGATTACACTCCACTCCAGAAAGTGTGTTTACTAAACAGCAAAACAAATTTCCCATATATGAGGGCAAAAATCATAAAAAAGTAAACTTCCTGGTTCAAGCTGTGAGCTATTGCTTGTACTGCTTATAGTTTAAATCTGGAGGTTTACTTGTTGGAGCTTTTTTCCCTGTCATGTCAAATTTATTAGCAAAACAGAAATGTTGGTATGCTGTTCAGTAAACACACCTCATGGAGAACAGCTCTTATTTAATCGAGTTCTCAGTTTTATGTAACAAGTAAACAGTGAAGGCAGTCAGGTGTGATGGGGCTTTGAATGACTTGTTTCTGTTACGGGAGTCGGGGGAAGAAGTCACATGTAGCAGAGGGAGGTTTAGCAGCAGAAAGGACAGCAGTCAGATAACTCTGGTTCTTCACAAAGTAGCAGCACTGAACATGGATAAGATGCAGAAACAGGGTGGCAGATCCTCTTCCATCCACCTCACTGTATCTGCATGCTTGTCCTCTGTAGGGTCTGGAGCAGGAAAGGTCAACTTGGGGCCCCGGGGCCACATGCAGCCTTCATCCTTAGCAAGGTCTTCTTCAAATGTTTAAAATTGTAAACATAAATACGACAGTCTGACAGATATTTCAGTCGGATTTGTCTCTACAGCACTACAGTATGCAAAGGCAAAAGGCATTACAACATCAAAAATGACATTCTTTGTTGTTTCATGTTTTGATTTGACCAAAAATTGGTAGAAAACATTTGCTAAAATTTTTCTTTTGAAAGTATTTTATGGCAAAAAATTAAGTCAACCAAACTTCAACAACCAGAAGTTCCTTATGTATTGGAAAAATACCTTTAATTGGCTTTGGTTCCATTTTTAACTCACTAAGCTGTTTTGTTTTTTGGCTCAAAATGTTAATGTTGGTGTCATAAATTCTATGGAAAATACATCTCTGCTGGTGTGTAGAAACCTCAAATCTCTGCAATGAGTAATTTTCAGGAAATCCACCCAATAACATATTTTTAAATAACAAAATAATATTATAATTATGAAGCCCCTCTTGATAAGGCATTATTAACACATTATAAGCTTGTTTATAAGCTACTAAAATGTTATATACTGCGCTTTCAATGCAGTATAATTATAGCGATAAGCACTTGTGATAAATAATGTTTAATAACAGTGATCACATCATTATAACAGTGTTTATGATCAGTCATAAGCATACTTTAAGTTTGTCATATTGTGCTTATATATATAAGAAAGTATATAATTCACAATAGTTCAGAACAATAAATTTGACACACAAATGTAGGCCTTAAAGAAAAATGAGGTTAGGTGTTATGTCAACATATGCAATCGTTGACTGTATTCAAAGAAATTGACAAATTGAGACTTTCATTCTTTTATTACATATAATCAATTTATAACATTATAATCTGTTATAGTTTCATTATAAGTCACTGTACATGGTCATTAGATGCAACTTTGTTTTATAAGCAGAGTTTTTTCTTCACAAACTGGTAATTAGTCTCTATAGGTTGTCATTATGGAAAGAACAATATACCACTCTATAATTGTTTTTATTAAATCATTATGTCCACTGGCACTATAATGACATAACACCTATTATTACTATAATGAAGCATTGTAAATTACACAAGTGCTTAAAACTACGATTATACAGCATTATTGGTGCATTGTAATGACTTATAGACATGCCACTAACATTTTTATAAAGCATAATAAAGAGGGGTTTTAAAGAAAGTGTTTCTAATTTTAACTTTTTTAATCAGTTTAAATCTTATAAAACCCACTCACAGCCATGAAGGGAGACCAAGAGGATTGATTTATGAAAAAAAACAAAAAGAAAATAAGAAAAATGTTGATGAGGGTTGTTCCTGACAGAGCTACTCTCTCTCTCTCTCTCTCTCTCATATATATATATATATATATATATATATATATATACATATATATAAATATAAATATATATAACTACAGTTATTTTGATTGTCTTATTGAGATCAAATGGACTTATTCATGCTGACTCTTTGACCTGGCTTCAATGTTTTATTCACTGTTACTTCTTCTTGAACCTTTGTTGTATTTTTATTTATTATTATTTAACTTTGTATTGTAAGGTGACCACAGGGAGGACATAGAAAACTTTATACAAAAATGCCCTGTCCAACTGGGATGTTAAACCAGCAACCTTCTTGCTGTAAGGCACAAGCACTACCTGCTGCACCACATTGCAGCCCATGTGTTATTGTTATTATTATCATGTATTATTGTTATTATTATTATTATTTATGTTGTGTCTTCAGTATTTATATCACTTTAGTAAGCTGCTGATGTTTCACATGTTCTGTTTGAATAAATCTTGTCTTGACTTGACTGGTTCTCACTCTTTACCTGTAAGACTTTAGTCAGAGTGCTGCAGTCGTTCAGGGAGTTTTATCATATTACACAACGGCTCGATCTGCCAGTTAACATTAATGGTAACCATGGATAATGAGTCATAGGAAGAATGCTTTCACATTGATAACAGCCAACCAATTACAGGCTATAAATCAAGAGATTACAATTATATTTAGTTCAGCTTCAGTGAGCACTCAATGATTAGAATGTTAATGTTACTTTTCAGACATTAATACATATTACATCATGTTTATTATGTAACAAAGCCAGTCACAGTATTTTACAGAGTCCTTTCCAAACTGTGAGCATAATCTATAAGACACAGGGTGCCGCTGAATTCAATTTTTTTATTGTGACATTTCGAATCTCCTGCTATGCTTGCTGTAGTATAAAAAAACGTTCTGATGTAAGCTCAGCACTGAAAGGCTTTTCAGCACCTTGAATAAAAGCAGCTTCTTTATTTTACCCTGATGTGCTGTGCTCCCTTTGCAGAGAACAGTGAGACCTGCTTACATAATCCCAGACAGATGTCCCCATGTGCAGTGAACAGCACCGTCCTCGTCCCACTTACACACTGCCAGTTCATTACCATACCACAGGTGTGACACAGAGGTGGCCCATGTGATCCTGGGCTTCTTTCATTCTTGATTTAGAGTACTCCCTTCTTCATTAGTTTCATCTGTGTTCACACAGTGTACAACTTGAACCAGGCTGTATCTCATTTTGCACCCAGAACTACCTTAAATCTACATTGACCTGACACATCAGATGGAGTGTTTCACATATTCATGGTATTTTACTTATCTACATGGGCAACACCCCATAGTCCACAGGTCATCACCATATCTGTACAAGAGCCAGATTTCTCCTTGTCATATGCTATAAGGGAGGTATTTGAAAAGATGAAAAAAAAAGATCAAAATATCTTGCTCTAATAAACATCCATCCATCCATCCATCCATCCATCCATCCATCCATCCATCCATCCATCCATCCATCCATCCATTATCTATTCTGCTTATCCCTTTAGGGTCATGAGGGGCTGGAGCCTATCCCAGCTGACACTGGGCAAAAGATGGGGTACACCCTGAACCAGTTGCCAGACAATCACAGGGCCACATAGAGAGACAGACAACTGCACTTAGCTTAGGGCAATTGAGAGCTGCCGATTAACCTAATTAGCATGTTTTTGGTTTGTGGGAGGAAACTGGAGAGCCCAGAGAGAATGTACACAGGGACAGGGTGCACTACCTGCTGCGCCACCACGTCGCCCCCATAATAAACATATAGTTTTTTTTATAAGACTTGCTTTATCTATCTATCTATCTATCTATCTATCTATCTATCTATCTATCTATCTATCATCTTTACTGGGGACAGTCACTTGGGCAGATATCACGGCTACTTCCTTGGACTGCATTCATGTTTTCCTTCATTGGGTTTGACGTCAGTATATTTATTCTACTAACCAAATGTTAGATCAAATCAATAAAAGGCTAATTATGTCTGACAGGTGGAAGTCTGTGAAACAGATCCAACATAAATTCATCCTGACTGGGGTTGCATAATTAGTTTTGAGGACCTAATGACCTAGTGTCTTGTTCCCACTGAGTGGTCTGGTTTGGTTCAATACAGTTGGAATGGTCTGCAGCAGTAAACCCTGATCTTGTTTGCATTTCCACTGCCAGCTCAAAGGTGGGGGTGTGAGCCGGGAGGGGTGATCAATAATAATAATTGATCAAAAATAGTAATTTATTTTAATGTGCCTAGGTGGTGCTAGACAGCACATTTAGGCATTTTGGGGGTTATTTTTTTAATTTTATCAAATTTTTCACCAGATCTGGTTTGTTTACCAATTTTGGTGAGTTTTTGAGCATGTTTACGGGGTCAAATTAACGTTTGAGGTGGTGTAAGTATAATAAGAAAGAAACAGACAAAATACAACGGGGTCCTTGCCTTTTGTGTGAGGTCCCTAATAATAATAATCATATTAAGGATTTTTCTAGAAATCAAAGACTATATGTTCTCTGTGCTCCACAGCTGACTTCTTACTATAGAGCCTTTGATTTTATCCAGGTAAGTATGATGGTGGGAAAAAAATGTAATAAGAAACTGGAGAACCTCAGGTGAACCCAGCTCTTCTTTAGGAATGGTTCACAGAGCTGGCAAAGGGGGCATTATTCAAAAATATCTTTTAGGACTGAAAGTTTTCAGCAATGTCGGGAGATTATTTGAAATACATTGATACTAAGGCAAGGGCTTAAATGAAATATATTGTAAACAGTACATTATACTTATTATGGTGTCAGTTTATAAAGCTATGGTGGTTGCTGATGGATTGATGTTTTTTATTTTTTTATTTTAGTCGTATTTTTTTTATAACATTCTTTCTTTAATACAAATGTGAATGGTTGATTATGCTTGTATTCATGTATTTTATCCTTGTAAAAGACCTTTTTGTATGATTAGGAATGCTCCTGGTGAAATAAAGGTTTTTGAAAAAAAAAAAAGAAAGCATTATAATGTTTGATATGTTCAGTCATGCTAAGATCTGCAACATTTTTTTTGTCCAATCCAACTTTGCCAAGAGGGTAAATGTCCTCAGCACTCAAGCTACTTATCCAACATGCACATTTTGATATTGTCTTTTTTGAATATATCTTATTTTTCAACTTTTCTATGCTTTGTTTGAGTGACAGGACCATGGATGGAGTTGAAAGATGGGGGGGAAAGAGCGGGGAATGACAGGGTGTAAAGGAGTACAGGCCACATTGAAATCGGGCCAGCAACCTCAACGACTGCAGCCTTTTCATGAGGTGTGCAAATCAAATGTGGGATCACAAGCATTTCTTTACACATTGATATTATTAAATGGCATCTAAGTGGGGTCCTACTTACTAGTTCTTTTAGGGGTGGGGTTCAGCCATTTCTGGGCCTTCTTACACTAAGAAGGTTGCTGGTTCAACTTCCCAAGTTTGGTGGGATCTTTCAAAGAGAAGTTTGCATGTTCCTCCTGTGAATGAGTTTTTTTCTGCTAAAAGCTCAGAATCCACCCGACTGAATTATCAGATTCAGGACTCTCCAGCCTGATGTGACTCTAGCCTCTCATTTGTGGCTCATGAAGTACCAACAAGAGTTCTGCTACAGGCCACATGTTAAAAAGTCATGTGAAGAGAAAAACAAAAAATCCGATCTCAGCAAAAATCAGATATGAGAGGTGTGACTGCAGCCTTAAAGAAACACAATATTGACTGTACAGACCTACAATGCGAGCTCCACACCATTCCTCCTAGTGTCAGCAGTGAGAGAAAGGAAGTGGTACAGCTCAAGGATGAATAGGCCTCCTGTGACTCACACGCCGCCACTGACCCGTGCAGCAACCTGATAAGCTCACATTATGTCTCAACTGGCCCCGTGGCATATTACAACGCCAGCATGCCAGCCCAATAGGAAGCTGCCACATGATGCTCAGTGACAGCCACAGAGCTTTTTACTAAGGAAGGAATGAACGCAGCCCTTATATGGGCATAGATGGAGTGAACATGATAATGTGGAATCCTGCTGAATATGTAAATACCAAGTCAATCTGGGTCAACACCGTAAATCTTAATGCTTCCACGCTTGGCAGTGCGTTTTAATCCACACTTCTTCAGAGGGCAGGGTGCTTTGGGGTGAGACATATCAGTGCTGTTACCAATAGCAACAAACATAAAGGAAAAATAGATAAAAGTGAAATTAAATATAAATCTAATGGAAGAAGAGTCAACATAAGTCAGCATTGTTTTGTAATAAAATGAATGCAACAAAACGCCTAAATATAAAAGGGGAACAAGAAGTTCAGTTTCTGGAAATATTTTCATAATTATTAAATCTTACATACTGCGAGTCTATATGAATTATGGCAGTGGTTAATTGGATTTCATAATTTATTTGGTAGCAAATAACCCCAGCAGATTCTGCAGACCTAGATACCAATTCATCAAGCAATAATAGTAAAAGACAACATAAATAATCGGACTGTGTTTACATGAATTTGAGTATCCAGGATATGATGAATATCCATGTTTTGAGGGTACAGCATTTACATGCACGCAGAGAAACCCTGAATATTAAAATGATCATATGTACGTTAAAATGGTATTTGCCTTAATTTAAGTTCATATATTTGATTTTTATGACTGCTAGAGAATGTTTACAATCACTAATGTTCTGACTGAGCACCCCTGATCCACCTCCATTCTCACTCCGTCTGAGATGCTCTGTTAGACCTCTTGTCACTTTATGGCCCCCTTCCAATCCAATAAGGATGAATTGTTTTTTACACTAGTGGTCCAGCATGAACAAGGGCACACCGTTTAGAAGTAGGAGCGTGGGCTGCAGCCCATTCTAGCTGACATTGGGCGAGCAGACATCACATAGTATTGCACAGTTTTTTCACAGTTATTTTTTCTTTAAAGGTAGAAGTGGAAATGTAACAGAGAAGAATACCTCATCAAACCAGGCAGCCTAAATGAACAAAGTGGTCAAACAAGGTCTATTTGGGGGGGGTGTGTGTGAGCTGTTTCAGGCAGCTACTGGTGCTGTATACAGGAGGAGAAGGAGATGTCCGTGCAGTAGACATTTTGTCTCATGAAGACTTGTCAAACACACTTAAGCACATATAAAACTCAAAAAAGCATGATGTGATCTTTATTTCCCTGTATACATGCTAAATACCATTATCACAGTTTCTGGTAACAGTATCTTATTTGTGCAGGTGTCTGTGAGGTTTATTTATGACAGCAACGATATTTCATAAAGCTGTCAGAAACCAGGACACAGACACAGTGTCCTGGTTCCTGTTAGACTTTTCCAGTGTGCAAAATTTTATTTCTCAAAAACAAGGAAAGCGGAGTATCCAGGTGAAAACACTAAATCAGAATACTTACAAAACCGATCATAACCTGTATACTTGAGTCCATGTAAAAGTAAATTGTTTAGAATAACCACACCAAAACAACAATGATGCCATCCTACAAATAACTAGAATATGTCACATCTCCTGGTTAAGCCTCCCTTATAGTTTTTCTCCTCATGAGTCATGTCTTGTCATTCCAGTTTTATTTTGAAATCACTGACCCTCTGGTTTCAGGTTGTGTTTCCTGCCCTCCCCTCTCTGTGTGCTTCCCTGCTGCTCCCTGACTGTGACTCCCTTCACCTGTGTTTCCTCCTGTGCCTCCTGTTTGTTATCACCCTCTCTCTGGACTGATCTTTTGTGCACTGCTCCTGCTGTTGATTCAAGATTATTAGAATTCTGGACTTCTGTCTGAGATGTGCTTTCGGGTCTCTTCTGGTTGTGACAGAATATGTACGGTGCTCAACATATTTATCAGGCCAACAGCCATAATAACAAGTAAATTAGAACTCTTTAAAAAAATATTTAAACTGAAAATGTAATTGTTATTGGACATATGAGGAACTTCAAACTGAATTCACCTTTTATATCCAAATTTGAGACGGCTCACTGAGCTTCTCTGAGAAGTCAGAAAATAATCAAGCATAACATTCAACCACCAAAACTAATTTTCATGTTCAGGAATGCAAGTAAATAACTATAATTTGACATCTTGATCATGGAGTAATAATGTGCTTTGCTATTTTTTTCTGTTATTTGGTAAAACAGTAAATTTGAAAATTCATGGATAACAATTTATTTTAGCATTAAAATATCATTTCTGTTACATAGCTTCTACAAACTGGTATATTAACCATTACAAAAACATAAAAATGATTAATATAGGGCAGCCGTGGCACAGACCTTACATTTGGTGGTGGTCTAATAAATATGTTAAGCAATGGCTCATAAAAATACTGTAGGTTTCAACATAATTTAGATCCACATGCTTTCATTGAAAATCTACTCTTTTTTTCCACAAAACTTTGTGATTGCACTGTGCACACTCTGCCGGGGATCCAGAGTGCCGTCCACTTTCTGTCAGCCGTTCATCACAGAAATGACTTCGCCTTCATAGGGTTTTCTGGTCACAGCTGCAGGTTTCCCCACCTGTGGGCAAACACAAAGAGAAGAGAAATTCAATGACCTTTAGGTACAGAATCTTACCAGAATTTGGTTAAAATTTTGTTTAAATTTTACGCTATGTTGGGAATGTCAGTCTCCTAGATTGTCTGCACATTAAATATGTGGGTGCACCTGAGCAGCGAGCATTTCTGAGCTACATCCTCGATCACATGGTGAAAGCTGGTGTAGCTTTGAAGACAAAGCCGGGAAGAAATACCTCTCAGATATGAAGCACACATGTATTGTCAATGTTTTAATAATGTTTTTCATAAAAGTACAGCATAAAATGATTTGGAGAAGGTGATTCAGGATTATTTCCTCATTTTGGACTACTGCAATGCACTTCTATCTGTATCGGAGTAAATCAGGCCTCCATCGCTTGCCTACAGTTGGTCCAACATGCTGCTGCTTGTTTTTTAACAGACACTGAAAACAGGAAAATATCCCCTATCCTGGCCTTTCTTTATTGGCACCACATCTATTGTAGAATCAATTTCAAGATTTTATTGTTTGTTTTAAAATCTTTAAATGGTTTTTCACCACGTGACACCTTTGGTCCTTTATAAGTCGACACCCTGTCAAAATCTTTGGCGTCAGAACAAATTCTTCTTATTATCCCAAAAGGCTAGACTAAAATCACAAGGCGATCCAGCCTTCTCTGTTGTGGACTCTTAATTATGAATTGGTGACCCCCTATTGGGGCACATTATCATGATTTTCCCACTAGTAGGGCGCTCTTAAAAGAACATTATCGTGTTTTTATTTTAATTTTTGTTTTTGTTTCATTTTTTCTAGACACTTGCAGGAGACTCTGTCTTCTTCATATTGGCCAACTGGTAGGGTCACTCTTTAGGGCACTTAATCTTGTTTTTTTTTTTTTTTTTTTTTTTTTTTCTCTGTCTACTTTCAGGGCACAAATATCATGTTTGTGCTGAGGCAGAGCTCTTTAGCTCTTTACCTTATTAGGTTTTGTCCACTTGCAGGGCACTTCACAGTTAACTCTGTCATGCACTTCATCACATAATGTCCACAGGGAGGGCACGCTAAAGGGCGATTCTTCAGGTTTTGCTAGTACAAATAACACTTTCAACACGTTTTTGAATCAATACAAATAACAATGTCTTTGCAAGTTAATAAAACTTACATGTTTTGTTTGTCATGATAGTCTTTGCAAATTATTGCTACTTTTGTCATTCTTCAAGCAGACATGTGATTGTTGAGGTAAAAAAGCAGGAAATTACAACAGAGCTACAACAGGGTGGACTGACTTTAACGTCTCCACCACAAAGCTCCAGTTTTGATCCCTCACTCTTAATTTCTGTAAAGGACTTTCTTCTCAGCTCAATCAAGCTAATGCCTACAGCTGAGTCTTTTGTTGTGTAACAGTGTTTTTGAAGATAATCAGAAATAATGGCATCAAATGCCCCCAACCAACTCTGTAGTGCTAGATGGCTGTTTGTCGGCAACTGTACTGTTTAAGATGCAGTAGTACTTTAAAATTTTGGGGCATTTCTAGATGTATATTTTGTAGAAAAAACTCTCATTAGTGTGTTTACCATGGACCTTATTTGGGGAATGAATACAAAATCCTAGGAAGACAAGGGAACCACAATTGCAACAATGCTACTCAACTCGGCATCATCGGACTCATTAGTGCACCACTCTGGCTGTGAACTACATGTTTTAATGGCTGCTTGTGCTCTAGGCCTGCTTTGGGTGAAAATTCCCCTTTAAAAATGTTTGTGGATTCATTTGACATAATTATCTAATGACTTTAATTTTAGATCAGACGTTTTTTTAAAGATGCCAATAGAAGCTTCTGAAAGGACTGTGAGGTCGGATGATCAGTTATACATGTTTGTTACCAAGTGACAAATAACATGGTAACACACCTTCTTCTGTTTGATATCCATGGGAGATTATGTTCTTCTAGAAGTATAAACTGTATTGATGGACAACATAAAATGAGCATGGTTTTGTAAGTGTGATTTTTTTGACAGTTTAAGTGAGTGAAGTGTAGACAAAAACAGAATTGGTTTTCGTTGTTGTGTGAGCAGCTTATGTCAGTGAAGTTACTCCGACTGACCTGCTCTCTTTGCCTGATTCTTCTGTAAACAAACTCCGAGAACGGTTGTCTGTGGATGAATCTGCCGTGCCCCTGTGACACCTTTAACTGCCCGTCTTCATAGACCACTTTTCCTCTGGAGATGGTGATGACAGGGACCCCGTGGCACTCCATGCCCTCAAAGATGTTGTAATCCACGGCCTGGTGGTGGGTCTTGGCTGATATCTTCCTATCAAAGCACAAAGACAGAACAGCAAGTTTGCACACTGCTATTAAAAACTGAACTTTGTTATCACATGAGGTCCTTGTGATAAGTGATATAATCAATGCTCTCTTTTTGAACTCCCAGCTGTTGAAGGACAACACAGACCTTTTTGTGAGACCTGAAAGCAAACCATTTAATCTGAGACTGATTGAATCAGGCCAGGGTGTTCTTAAACCATGGGGTTGGTGCAACTCACTTTGCAGAACAAATAATAACTGGGGCTAACAGAGTACTTTCAGTCCAGCTTCAGCTTTCATTTTGTTTATAGTGCACATCTCCTCATATGCTACACATGAGGACATCATCGGGTCTCAGAAAAAGAGTGTCAGACCGCAGGTGTAAAAAGCTTCAGGTTTGAGGAAAACTGGAGGCATCAGAAATAAGGTATCAGAAAGGAATGAAATGTTAAGTAAGTTGGAGCAACACATATCAAAACTTCATGAAATACTTTGGTTGTTAATAAAATGTTTGGAGTGCATAAAAACAGCATCAAAATTTTACTTTTGAAAAAATCAAGAGATTGAAAAAAAAAAAAAATTCGGGTAAAAATCCAACACTCAGAGAAAGATCTGAGAAGTAGCTTACCCAAATGCGACCCATGGTTTGTGAGATGAGAAGAAGTTAAAACAAAATTAAGCACTAAAAGTAGCTGTTACTGACAGAAAACTGAAACTTGATTCTTGATAAGACAACACTGTGAAAAACAATGTTAAAGAGAATACTGCACTGTTTCTAGCTTGTACACTAGTGAGGTTAAAACCACAGTATACCTCCATTTGAAGTTCTGAGTTTAAGAAGGATAATCTAAACAGAAGTGGGCAACTATCAATTATTCAATCAATCAATTAATCAATCAGTCTTAACAGTATAGTATTGTATAGTTCATAACAAGTGTTATCTCAAGGCACTTTACAATAGAGCAGGCTGAAGTCATACTCTTCATTATATAGATACACATATACGCATATATACAAGTATATACATATACACACATACATACATCCAAAGATGTTTCCATCCAGGCAGAGACAAAGGGACTAAAAATAAGAATTATGATAGCGACAAACCCGTGGATGCCTAGATCATAAATCTGTCCTCATCATATTTTTCTCTGCTGAATATAGGGTCAATATAGAATACTAGCAGCCTGGGGGCCACATGAGGTCCTCCTACTCCCTAAAAACAGCCTGACAGAAGGTTAAAATATTAATAAAATATATTAACATGAGGAAAACCTGACAAAATCTGCCATGACAGCATGAAAAGAAATAAAGCCATAATAACATGCAACCGTTTCTCTCTCAAATATTACATTACTAGAAAATGTAACTTGCATCAAACAACCGTAAACTAGAAAGCACTAGGACCCTTTGCCAAGGTAGCTCACAAGTTGCTGATACATCTATTTAAGCAATAGTTCCATGATAAAGTTACCATCATAATATGATTCATGACCCTAAAAACCCACATCTAGCACTCAGAATCATCCTGATATCATTAATACTTAGACAGTTATTGAGCAAAAAATGATTGTTCACTAAAGGCTGTTATCTGGATAACAACTAAAATCTAATCATTTTTCAGTTGGGCCAATACCAACATCTCCTGGTAATTTCAGCAAAATCTGACCAGTAGTTTTTGTGTAACCTTGCTAACAAACAAACATACAGCGGCAAAACATAACCTCCTTGGCATAGGTAATAAACTGACTTGAATTCTGTCTTTGGCTGGTAAGATTTAGAATTGCTTATGGTATTTGAGTTTAAACAAGTAAATATCAAATAATAATAATAATAATAATAATAATAATAAATATTGATAAGTAATTTCTTATGAGAGCTATAAATATTCATGCCTGTTGTTATCCTTTCAAATCACAGAAATTTGGCCCTCTGTCAATAGAAGTCATTTCTTGGAACCCAAAGTTGTCCATCCCCCGTCTAAACCATGAAACTCCAGGGTTGAAAAAGAGTCTCACTCTGGCTCGTTTGTGCAGTCAGACATCGTGTCAAAACAAAAATAAGATGCATCCTCATTATTCAAGTAGCCTAATTATGAGACACAAGGCAATTGACTTAGCTTTGCAGACCTCTACAGTTATGCAACTGATTGTGGCCCCTGGTGTCGGATGTTATGAAGCGACACTTGTACCAAGGGCGATTAATTACGCAGTTTCACAGATGAATTATCTGCTGCTGTGATCAAACATGAGGCACTCTCATGCTTGAATAGAATCAGAAAATCCGCGGGCATGAACAAAACAGACGATACAATAAGGGAAACAAACAGGTGATGTCCGAAGACGACAAGCCTGAGATTACTGAAACACCTCCTAACTCTTCTGCAGAAGGAGCAGAGGTGGTGTTTTACTCCACACAACCTTCTTCAATCTTACCAGAGAATTCATTGCAGCAAATTACACTGAGTGTAATGTGCTCTCTTCCTATTCACATCAGCAGTTAGTGACTGCCCTCAGGGGCTCAGCCCAGATTCTCCAGCAAACAGAGCAGTGCAACTCAGAGTTATATAAGCCTGAGTGGGCTACAGTGCAAATATACAGAAATGCAAAATGTCCTTTCTGCATCTGTACATGTGCTCCACAGGACAACACTCCGTCCTGAAGTCCATGACAAGGATTATGTCATAATAGCAAGACAACGCAAACAACTGAATTTGTTTTTCTTTTTTTTAATCCATCCTCCCAATATTCTCACTTAAAATAAAACTGTGTTTTCTCTACCGTGAAAATTGGTTTATCTCCCACGTGAAACATTCGTCATCTTTAAGATCCTCAACATGACCCACCAACAGCATCATCATTACGTAAGAGAGTTAAAATCCCTCCTGAGAAAAAATCTAAACATAAACAATAATCAATCATTACAGCTATCATTTTTAAACGGTTGATGAAAGCGGTTGCTTCATTCTGCGGGCTTAGATAAGTGATGAAATTCTGAACCTTCTGGAAAGCACAGATGTAGCCAGAGCTCCTCACAAGTCTGTTTGGTTGGAAACCCCGGGTTCAATCCCAGCTCCTTTGGTCCTATGCTTTTGAGTACCCAGAAACGACTATGAACCCCAGATCACATTGAAGCACTGCATTGTTTTGGGTCTTGTGTCCACAAGCTAAAGAGTTAAAGGACCATCCAGACTGTTATTAGTGCAAAGTTCAAAGGCCAGCATCTGTGAAGGTATGGGGTGGGTTAGTGTAACTTGCACATCGGTGAAGGCACCGTTAATGCTGAAAGGCACATACAGGTTTCGGACCAACATATGCAATCCAAGTGACATCTTTTTCAGGGACATCCCTGCTTATTTAAGAAAAAAAATACCAAACACATTCTGCACGTGTTACATGGGTTTGCTTCGTATTAATGAGTGCAGGTACTAAATTTGCCTACCTGTAGTTTCGACCTGTCTCCAACTGAAAATGTGTGGTACATTATGAAGCACAGAGAACAACAACTGAGACCTTAAACTGTTGAGCAACTGAAGTCCTACATCAAGCGAGAATGAGAAAGAATTTCATCTACAGAGCTTCAACAATCAATGTGCTCAGTTCCCAAACACTTATTGAGTGTTGTTAATGAGTGATATAACAGCAGCAAACATGCTCCTGTCCCAGCCTTTTTTGGAACATGATGCAGGGATTAAATTCAAAATGAGTAAATATTTGCAAAAAAAACCCAATAAAGGTTATCAGTTTGAACGTCAAATATCTTGTCTCTGAAGTTTATTCAACTGTGTATAGGTTGAAATTGATTTGCAAATCACTGTATCATTTTTATTTATGTTTTACTCAATGTCCCAGCTTCATTAGAATTGGAGGTTGTAAATAAAACTTGAAGGCCCAGAATACACTGATCTATAAATCTTCTTAAACTAAATGAAGTCAATTCAAAGCTACTTAAGATAATACCTAATACCAACAGAGTACTAGTAGCAGTATCAGTACTTCATTACTGCTATATCAGTTCTCCCGTACCCAGTATTAAAATATCTTTGAGTGCTCAGACCATTTAAAATGCACCACACAGGCTCAGGTCCATTTACTGTTTGCCAAAAAATGAAAGATTGCCTCTCTGTCGCTCTATCTTCAACCAAGTAGTTGCCGTCCTGAGGACTTGTTTTATTAAAGCACTGTTAATCTTTATACTCACAGCCACTGGGGTATCGGGCTTTAGAAGCAGTTCATACTGTGTCTGTCAGCTTCTTTTCCTTCTCCTATTTCATTTTTTTTCCATATTGCTGAGGAGCAAATGAACTAATAGGAAGCAGCCCCTTGAAGTTGTTCCTTCTGGCTTTCAGTGAAACACTCAGTGCAACGTCCTTGCTGTGAATAACTTCTACTTATTTCTACTCACATTGGACAGATCATAACTGTGTTTTGTACTGTACAGCATTATTTCTGTATTTTTGCCCTTCTTTTATTTATCTTCAGATAAGCCACACTTAGGCTATTTTTTCTTATTCCTATATCTATCCTGTAAGATCAATCAAATTTCCTCTTGGGAATTATTGAAGTATTTCTGACCCCTGATTGTGAATAGCTGGGTCTGGTCCTCACCTTGTCATCTTGGGGTCCCATATAACAATATCGGCATCTGAATCCTTGGCGATCCGTCCTTTTTGAGGGTACATATTGAAGATTTTGGCTGCAGTGCTGCTGGTGACAGCCACAAATCGATTCTCATCCATTTTGCCGCTGTGCTGGTGGGAAACACAAAAGGTCTGTGCATTACTGTGCAGCAAACAACTAACTTTTGACAAAACATAGCAGTGAAGGTGATTGGGGTAAAAGGGAAGTTAATGATTTTCAATGTTGGGTATGTGTCATGGTTGTAGTCAGTTTTGTGTTATTTAATCTGTTTATGCCTCTTGTTCTCTTGTTTCTCTTGTTTCTTGTCATTCCTGTTTTATTTTGAAGTCTCTCCTTGTGTTTCCTGCCCTTCCCTCTCTGTGTGAATCCCTGATTGTGATTCCCTTCACCTGTGTGACTGTCTCACCTGTGTCTGATTACCCTGTGTGTATAAAGTCTCTGTGTGTCTGCTCTTCAGGGTCAGTTCACTCCTGCTGTTCTCCTGTGTGAATCCTGCTTCTATCCAGCTTGTATCGTGTGTTATCCAGCATGTTCCCTGTGACGCCTCGTGTTTTTCTGCTCTGCTATTTCCTCATGTTCTCCAGTGTCTTTGTAAGTTCACTTGTGTCTTGAGAGTTTTGATTTTTTGTAAAAGATTAGCTTTTGTCTTTTGAGCCTTTTAAAAGTATACATATTTTTTATTAATATCTGCATTTGGGTCCTGCTTCTGTTTTTTTTTTTTGCCCATGGGACAGTATGAGATTCACGTTCATAGTAAATACATTAGCCACTGTTCACTGTTCCATTTCACCAAAATTTCCAAGTTAAGGGAAAACTGAACACACTTAATTTAGTTTTAGTTTTTGTCCATGTGCACTTGTTCTTATTAGTTACTGTCTAGTTTTCGTCAGGAGAAAAAAGGTCGTTGACAAAAACTATGACGAAAATAATTAGTCAACAAAATTAACACGTGTCCTCTGCTATGTCTACTCAAGTAATTATGTAAGAGGGCAACTTGTATTGTTATACTTGACCGGGGGGATCTTTACTCAAGAGCTAAAGTTGTGTACTCAGTCCACTTCTGGTTCAAAGAATATAGTGTAAGGAATAATCTCATAAAAAGGACCTACCACTCCTTTCTCCCAGATTACAGACATCCTGTCCTCCACTCCGTTCACTCCATTGGGGATCTTGGTGAAGTCGTCTTTGCCGAGAGCTTTCTGACACAAGGAGAAGGTGCAGTTGTCCGTCCCCGTCACGCTGAGATCATCACTTTTATTTAAGGAAAAAAATAATTAGGTTCATGACAGAAAAAATAATTAAGGATACATAGAATGTGATTCAGCATGTCTGTACTTTAGCTTTGGCATCTTTCCCTCTGCCGCCCAGTCTTTAATGATTTACTAATCACAGGGGGGATAAACTGTTATCCTTAGTTCAAAAATCCCAGCAAATCGTGAAATTATTTTTAGGGGACTTGGTTGGTTGGTTATGTCTCTACTTACTTTGCCAGTAGATCCATGAGGTACCCAGGGGTGCTGGGGTCAGGTCTGAGGGGAGGACCCATGACAAACCGGGCAGCATGGGCCCACTCTTGGTGCCAGTAGTGGGTTCCGTCTGTGCCTAAACCAGCTGCGATGGGCTCTCCAAATACAACGCGCCCTAAGAATGAAGAAAAATCGCACTGACTAATATTCAATCAAACCTCAATTATGAAAACTTCTACAGGAGAAGAATTAGGTCCTGCCCCAATTATAGGAAATGAAAGGATTTTTTTTAATGTAAAAATGACAAGTTTAAACAACTCCAATAACTCTGTACATACAGTTATGTAAATTTAAAGCCTATTAGAATAAACATTCAGTTGAACATACACAAACATTGTTTTGCAATATGGCCATCTAATTATTAATCAAAAGTCAAAATTAATAAAATATTTGGGTTTGATGTCCCTCAAAATCCACATCACTTTGCTCTGGGACTACGCTTTAATTATGGCCATAGCAAGTTGTCTATGAAAAGACATCCTCATGTCTCAGAGTCAGACAAAAGGGAGTCTTAACTTAAGAGTCAAAAAATAAGTCTTCTATGAAATGAAAAAAGGGAGTACAAAATTAAGGACTCGGAAATAGGCTTGTTATAAAAAAGCAGTGAAAGAAAAGCATCAGACAGAAAAGAGAGGCATCTGAAAAAAAGAGTAAGAAAATGGATTCAAAAGAGAAGACATCGGACAAAAAAGAGTCACATAGAAAGGCATCAAATGAAGAGGGAGCAGAAAATGAAATTAAAAAGTAATGAGAGATGCCAAAAAGGAGTCAAAAAGGGAGGCCTCAGACAAAAAGAGTCATAACTTAAGAGTCAAAAAGTAATGCATTAAACGTAAATGCATTAGAAAAAAAGAAGTCTAAAATAAAGGATCTAGAAAAGTTCTTGATATACAAAAGGAGTCAGAAAGAAAAACATCAGACAACAATACAGTCCAGTAAAAGGAGGCAGAAGGTAGACAATGGATAAACAGAGAGTCAAAAATTAAGATACCAAATGAGAAGACATCAGATAAAAGAAGTCAAATAGAAAGGAAAAAAGGGGTCTAAAATAATGGACTAAGAAAAGTACTTCACATACAGAAAGGAGTCAAAAAGAAAGGCGTCAGACAACAATGAGGTCCGAACAAAAGGAGTCAAGAAAAAGAAGTCAAAGAGAAGACATCAGATAAAAATGAGTCTAAAATAAATGAAGTGGAAGCAGAAAAAAAAGGAGTTAAAATAAAAGACTCAGAAAGGTGATTGTCATAGAGAAGGGGGTCAGAGGAGAGGCATCTGAAAAATGAGTCTGAAGTGAAGGAGACAGAAAAGTATTTACTATAGGAATCACACAGGAATCCATCAGATAATCAGGAGTAAAAAGTATTTAGAAAAAAGGAGAAAAAGAAATCATCAGATAAAAATCTATCAATAAAAACAGGGTTGGGAAAATGAGTCAGGACGGATGTCTTTATGTCAAAAATAGTTGGAGAAGGAGGAGTCAGAAAGACAGTCTACAGATGAATTTAACTTTTCTCTGTTCTCTGACTCGTGGCATTGTCTTGCTCTGATGACTTCCTCTCCGACTCCTTTTCTAAACTCAATCTTTCCTTCGCCTTTTTCTGTTTCCTCTATTTTGACGTTGATGAAGTTAAGGGGGACTTCACTCACTGCACTAGTTACCCTTTAGCACTACAAATAGCTGCCCTGCAAAAACTCAAATCTGAGGAAGTTTATTCATCCCATTTCAATTCTAAAAATCTCAAAAGCCCTACTGTAAGCCAAAATTGTCTGACATGTCTGGCTGTACCTTATCCTAGGTGACAGCCTGGACTGGTTGCCAGATAATCACAGGGCCACATCGAGAGACTGACAACTGTTTACGCTCACACTCATACCACAGCGCAATTTTGAGCCACTGATTAACCTAAAAAGCATGTTTTTGGTCTGTGTGAGGAAACCAGAGAGCCTGGAGAGAACCCGCGCAGGCACAGGGTGAACATGCAAACCCAAAACAAGAGTGACCCTGGTGAACTGGAGTAGCAACCTTCTTGCTGTTTTTGCATGGGCACTGACCCGCTGTGCCACCATGTTTCAGTACAAGATACTAATAAAAGATTATTTTTCCAATACTATATCATAAGTTCATGGCCAAACACTGACCAATAAAAATGCCTTTTACTTGAGGGCCATATTGACATTAGTTTTGATTGAACAGAGGAGAACATGAGACCTTGTCTTCTAATCATAGCTCTCTTTAAACAGAAGATGGCAGCATTTTCACACTCACCATCTCTGCGAGCGTCAGACACCACCTTGGCTGCAGATTTGCTCATGACATGGACAACATACAGTGGACAGTTGACGGCGTTGGCGATTGTGATGGCTCGCAGGGTGGCTTCTGCCTCCACCTCCTCTGGACGGCACAGCTCGTGGCCCTCAGGTCCTGTGATGCCCATCGAGAGCATCTTTTTAGCCCCCTGATAAGTTCCATCAGAAATAGGGAAACAAGGAAAGCAGAGGATAAATATTTGCAACACACATTTTTTAACAGACAAACAATTAACAGCATGACTAGAATAAATCTAAGGGGAGGTGTTATTATTGTTTCAGATTTCATGACAGTCGAGATCAAACAGTCCAACATGTTTGTTCACTAATCCACAATCTAACTTTAAAGCAGAGTTATCTAAGACACAAGAAATGAAAAAGGAAATATTTTTGATTGAGACCTTTGGAATATTCCTCAAATCTGATTCATTGACAATACCAACATGTTTGTGTCCCACAGCCCAGCAGACACATTAACTTTTGGTTTTTGCTGCTCTCTAGTGTTGAGCTGATGTCATGGCATTAGAGAAATAGCACTGAAACACAGAGGCCCTGAAAGATTTAACATACCTTGTAGTGATAGATATTCAAACAACCTTTACTGATTTAAAAACATAATAGTTCATGAATTAAGGGATATTATTTCACATGAGCTGTTGATGAGTTGGGCTAATCCTGACACAAGGTTTACTTTTAGGTCATACACTGACAAAATAAATATAAACTTTGTATTTTATTCAGATCATGCTTACGCCTCTGTAGATAACTTGCTCTGTCATGTCGTATCCTTAAATTATTGAATAGTGTAAGTTTAACTTTTTTCAAATAGATCACAAATTACGTCTTTTCCAACAACTTGAAATGCCTTCAAATTTTAGGGGCTTACATTCTGTGCATTTAGACTCCTTTATATTTCTCTTGCTGCCAGATTACTTTCACTGAACGTTTTTGTTCCTTGTTCTTGGCTGCAACACGACTGAATTATTCAGACTGAACTGAATGTGAAGGGCCTTTATGGCTCTGTTGAAGTCTGCCAAAATACCTTGAAAAAGTGGCATGCATTTCCCTATATTGAATGTTAAATTGTAATATGCAAATAAATGTTACAAAGTGGGTGAAAAATCAGTTAATTCATGATTAACATATGGATGGAATAATGATTTTGAAATGATAAACACTTGATCACTTGAAATTTTGAGTTGAACTTCAGTACAGCAGAACACACTATATTCATGGTTGTGTCAGTTTTCTTTTTATCCCAATCCAGACTTAACAAAAGTTACAATGTCAATAATTAAATAAAATCCATCATTCTTGCATGATATAAATTCCTATGCAACTCGGAAATTAAATCATGAAGAGAAAACAATAAACAATTTTAAGTACTATGCCTTTGAAATAGTTATATTACATTATTCAATAATATAAGGTACTATATGACAGAGAGGATGATTTTTAAATTATCTACAAATGTGTTAAACATATCAAATAAGTCGGTCATTTGAATAAAAATGTTAAATTTTACGTTTCAGTGAGGACATAGTCCAAAAGTAAACCTGCTAGTTTAGTCATGTGAATCACTGCCCCTTAATTGATGGTCTATTAAAGATGAACTCACTGAATAAATTGATAATGACACATTTTTGGTCAGTGATGAGTAACAGGAAGTAACTGTGCATTCTTCATCAGTTCATGCCTTAAATCATTATGAGTCATGCAATATTTAGCATTAATCAAAGTGTTACCGTCAAATGTCACAAGTTGCATCCTACACTGTAAGTCTTAAATGTAGGAATCAGGCAGGTCAAAATCCTTATTTCCTGACATTTTTTTCCTGAAAGTAAACTCTCAATGCAAACAGACAGCCTCGGTGGACCTTGTACCACCTAAAATATGCAGCAAAAACCCAAAGTGAACTGGATCTTGTGATAAAATGTTCCTTGTATTCTTTCTTCCTGTTATCAGTTTTGTTTTTAAAGGCTACTATTTGTGTTATAATCAAACACCACATCATGTTCAATAATTATTACTAAAACAAGGTGGATTCTTCACATCTGTACATTTACTATCATAGTTAAACATCAACCCATAATTGGTTCTGTCCAGACGGTGCTGTGTTTGCAGATGTACATTTTTTACCTGACCTGCTCCAACCTCAGCCTTTTAGAGGTCTACAGCATGCAGGTTTCTTGATCGGGGTGGTAAAAGAACAGATTGGTACACTTTATATTAAGGTCACCATATTCACCATTAACTAGCTGCTTCTAAGCATGCCAATTAATAGCTTATTAGCTTCTTATTAGTTTCTACCTAAAGACCTTCTAATTACAGCTCCAGTCACAAACTTCTGGTCCTAGTTTAGTGTAAATTAGTGACCTGATCAAGTTGGGCTTCATGGCTGTTAACCTTGCACAGCAGCTGGATCAGCCTAATTCAATGTCTGTAATCAGGCAGATCCATCTTGCCAAGCTCCGATCTACGACTGTGAGCGTCCCAAAGCAGCACAGTCCAATCAGAGTCCTATAGAGCAGGAAGAGGAACGAGCTACGAGCAAGACGAAAGCAGGAAGTGACTTCACCTACAGGGATTAGCATGGATGCTAACAGCCTTAGTATCAGTTTTATCAGATCATGACTGTATTTCTTTATTAAATGAAAAACAAATAACAACACTACAAACTTCTCAATAAGAAGGATATTTTTGCTCCACTTCCAGGGGTGGACAGTAACAAAGTAGATTAACTTGAGCACTGTACTTAAGTACATTTTTTGAGTGTCTGTACTTTACTTGAGTATTTCTTTTTTTTGTGGGGGGGTAGTATGACTTTTACTCCACTACATTTGAAAGACAAATAGTATACTTTTAACTCCACTACATTTCTAGTCTGCGGATGAAATTTCTTTTCTCTTCTATAATGCGATCTGTTTGTGATTTGTTCAAGTGGTGATGCCGTACCTGTACCTCACGCATGTGCTACTCAGATCAGGCAGGTAAACATTGAGCTAACATAACTCAGATAACCGTTTGTCTTGGCAGTAATGAAGGCTTCAGCAGAAACAGGTGACAATTCCACATCAGAGCACCCATGGAAATATCTGAAGTCTATGTTTGAGATTATTGAAATGAAGAATGATTCACATCATTTTAAATGTTTGCTCTGTTTGCCGCACACAAACTTCATCACCGACTACAAAAACTCGCCATCCAACCTGAGAAAGCATGTCGAGGTAAAGTCAGTTATACACATTGCCAGAACTGTGTCAGAACACTGCCATGCTGTGTTTTTCTGTTTCTTTCTTTTTTTTGGGTGGGGGTGGAGGTTAAGTAAAAAAGTAGAGCCGCAATGTTTGTCCTTTTCTCAATTCAATTGTGTTTTGACAGGCATTTCTATAGGTGTTGGAGCATTTTACAAGCTTTTTATTCTCCCGGTTCTATAAGCAGGTTAATGCGTTCAGTAGGTTGTTTCTGTCATTAGGTTCTGTAAATTCATTGTGGCAACATTACAATAACGCGTTGACATTAAAACAAAAATTTACTTTTAAATACTTAAGTGTTTTCAAAAGCAGGTACTCCAGCACTTTAACTTAAGTAAAAATTTGACCGAACAACTTTCACTTGTATTGGAGTAATATTTGACCAGGAGTATCTATACTTACAAGTACTTTCAAGTAATGGAGTTGAGTACTTTATCCACCACTGTCCACTTCTGACATGTTTCGGTGAGACTTTGTTTAACGAAGTGGCTTAAGTTCTGTAGCACAGTAGCTCCCACCTATGACATTATCTGATTGGGCCATAACAAATGGTGACTGATGGAACAATCGTCCAATCACCTGCCGGATATGCTCCTGAAAGGTTCAGCTCTCCCCAAACACTTTCTATGGGCTGTTGTTTCCCAGATGGACTAGATAAATATAATAAACTGTCTAAGAGTTTTTTGGGACGACATTTCACTTCTCATCCAAGAAGCGTATTCAGTTCCAAATGGCTGGTGAAGGAAGCAGATACTTGTTTTATTGGAGAGAAAAACAACAACAAAAGAAGGGGAGGAGTCGGAAAAAGGAAACAGAGAATCCCGTCACAGGGTCGTTCATCCCCTGAGAGTCGTTACCCTGAGTGGGTCGTTAACTCAGGGTCAGGGTAACTCTATTTTTCCAACTCCTCCCCTTCTTTTGTTGTTGTTTTTCTCTCCAGTAAGATCTGCTTCCTTCACCAGCCATTTGGAACTGAAGAAGTTTCTTGGATGAGAAGTGAAACGTCTTCCCAAAAAACTCAACACAGTCCAGTTGCCTTGTTTTTGAATCTTCAAGATAACCATGACCTGGATGAATGAGAATCTACATGGACATTAAACTGTCTGTCTGGTGTGCCAGGTCACATGGTTGTGGCAATACTGCCAAATAATTGATTATTACAAAACAATCACAACTGCTGGCTGTCAGGTCCCCAGCCATTTTTGTAGTCCTTATTTGCAGTTAGTTATTAACTGTTGTTTTAAACAAACAACGATGACTTCAGCGTCAAAGACATGAGATGCATTTTATTGTTATTGTTAAACAGTAAAAATCTCATGTGCGTGTGTTCCTCAGAAACCTTATTTCAGGCACTTATCTTACCGGTATCTTATCTCAAAGGCCTTTTCCTTGTTCCATGGAGAGTATCTGCACACACTAACCTCTGCGATCAGGTCTCCATTCTCAGCATGCACCTGAGCTATAGCCCCAATATCACGACACTGGGAGAAGGCAGCATAGAGCTCAGAGTCCTGCAGCATGAACACGTCTTTGTAAGCCATAAACATTTTAAAGGAATTGACTCCCTTTTCCTCAGTCAGTGTCTGCATCTCTTGTTTGACCTGAAGAGGACAATAAGGTTTGGAGACACACACGGGGACAAAGACTGAATTATAACTTTGACTTTCATACAAAAGGCCAAAAGAATATTTGTGATCTGACACATTTTCTTTTTTATGTCGAACAGTTTGTTCAGTCACCTTGTCACTCCACCATGTGACCGCAACGTGCAGAGAGTAGTCGCAGCAAACTTTGGGATCAGCTGTTTGACGCCAGCGGTCATAAGCCTCCAGGAGAGACTTGCCCTTCTGGGGGATGACAAAGTCCACAATCATGGTGGTCCCTCCTGCTAGAGCAGCCTGTTGAACACATTACAACACAGACAAAATAAATAATCTGTAGTGTCATTTTCTGACTAACCATCGACTTTATCTTACATTTTACAACTCCCCATCAGTCATGCAAACACTGATGTGTTAAAGAGTCACCTACCATGGTTAAATTCAGTAGAGGGTCATGTGAGTGAAACAGGATGTAATATAGCATGTGCAAAAACCTCGAAAGCATAAAAAAGTGGATTGATATGGTATGCTTATCGACTCATTGCTGGTATGATTTAATAACAAAGCCATGTCCAAATTATCTGTAAAAGAGGCAAAATATCAGGTCTCCTGTGCATCAAATATTCTGACATTATGTTCTGAGTGTAACAAGTGGACTTTTTATCATCACAGCTGTCATGGGGTGTCCTAGCTGGACAGACAGTTGGCTTTTCTGGGTTTCTGGGAGCCAGAGTCATGTAGGGGCCCATGAAGGTTATTAAAGAGATAGTCCATCCTGAATTAAAACCATGCTTTTACATTATTTTTAAACCTATACTATTTTTGTCAGCCCCAAAGCAGCCCAGAACCCACTTATTAATATTATTAGTATTATTACTATTATTTTTTTTTCCTTTATTTGAGTGACAGGCTGATGAATAGAGTTGAAAGTTGGGTAGAGTATTAAATGACAAAGGATCCATAGGCCACTTTTTATCCAGGCCAGCTACAGCAAGGACAATAGCCTAAGTGGAAGTGAAAACTAATGAAAACGTTACCAGGACCTCCTACACATTGATATTACATGACATCAGAGGGGGGCCAATTTACCAGTCTCCTCAGGGGCCCAGCCCTTTCTTTGGGTCAGCCTGGTGGTAGTAGTAGACTTATAGAGTGCTACTTTTACTTGTGTTGGAGAAAAATCTAAGGTGTAATATCTGTGTACTCTCTCCAAGCCTAAAGAAAACTAATGAAATACAAAAAGTATCCCAATAAACCTGAATCCACCCTGAGGTTATATGGCAATACTTAAACAGAGAGGCTTTAGTGATGTTTTATGGTCATGATGCAACTGATAATAAACAACGCAACAGTAGTAGTTACAAAAATGCTAAGATTCTAAAAAATTAGCATTAGAAAAATAATAATTTAAGAAAGGCAGTATGAATAAAAATGTATTATTATGAAGATAAGAACACCTAACTTCAGTTTTACGCCTGACGCCCCAAAAAAACACCAGGAAACATCTTTTGTTCTGCAGTATATATATATATATATATATATATATATATATATATATATATTTAAAAGTGAACCTTTGTGCCAATATGGAAGTCATCCACAGCCTTGGTGCCCATGAACGCCAGCTCCATGTGCGTGTGCGTGTCGATGCCTCCAGGTATCACCAACTTATCGGAGGCATCAATGACCCTCACTCCTGCTGGGATATGGAGATCCAGTCCAACTGCTTCTATTTTACCATTTTCGATGTAGACGTCGTTAATAACCGAGCAGTCTTCATTCACAACTCTTCCTCCTTTTATTAAGATCCCGCTGGGCTCCACCATCCCTGCTGCGCACCACTCAGACTGTTTCTAATGAAGGAAGAAGAGACTGAGTCCAATCTGAACCGAGCACAAGTCAGGCTCAGAGCGGTGTGTGGACACTGGCTGACTGCGACGCGGTGAAGTTACTCTGAAGCTGGATATTCGACAGACACTCGCTCCGGGAAAACTCTTCTGTACCTCCCAGTCCAACTCCGAGCGAGCCCCTCCTTCGAGGGCAGACTTGACAGTAAACTCACAGTGGATTGTTACAGCGTGTACCGACTTCCTGTTTTCAGTAAAGTAAAGGTGGATACTTAAAGCAGATACTGCGTCCAAAGGCATTAAAAGAAACGTATCAATAAGATATCACACTGATATTTATTTATAGAATCACATGACCTAATATAGCATATTCAGCTTAAATGCTAATGTTTTTATAAAAAATTATGACAAATTGGGTGGTACAGACGAGTTTCCCCCTGAGCGAATGTCTGTCGAATATCCAACTTAAAACTAACTTCACCGCGGTGCTATCTGCTCTGAGGTCAGCTCCAAAGTTCATCACAGATATGACTGTTCTACCCCCAAGAGCAATGTCATATGTCAGACCCCACCCCCTGTTCAATACTTCAGTGGGTTTACAGAGAACATCATGATCTGTTTTCAAAGCAGTGATCAACAACTCTTCTGCTGCTGCTTCACTGATTTCAACCTCTTTAACATCCTTTTTTATTCTTGGTTGAACTCCTTTGCTCTTCAGTGCCACAATGCTCTGCACGCAAGCAGGGGAGACTGGGGTTGGTTGTCTTTGTTTTTTTTTCTCAAGCAAGAGATACAAAATGCCTTCCCTACAGGTCAGCCGGAGAACAGGACAAAAATCACAAGAAAAAAAATGAATTGAAAAACACAAATCTTTTTAAAAAAATGTACGAAACACACCTGTTAGTAAAAAAATCCTATCCATTACTGCTTATCCTTTTTCGGGTTGCAGAAGAATGGAGCCTGAGCCAGCTGACACTGAACGAGAGGCAGAGAACCTCAACAGGTTGCCAGCTAATCACAGGGCATACAGAGAGAGACAGACATTTAGAGTCACCATTTAACCTACCATGCATGTTTTGGTTTCTGGGATGAAGCCAGTAACCTTGCTCAGCAGCGTGATCAGTTTGATCAATGTCTGGAATCAGGTAGATCCATCTTACCAAGCTCTAATCTACGACTGTGAGTGGCCCAAAGTGGAATGGCCCAATCAGGGTCCTTTAACCCTTGTACTGTGTTAGCTTTCTTTATACACGCTCCACGCTAGGGTTGGTTTTAACTTGTGCCTTAAATCAGCTGTAAATTACACAAAAATCAATTATCTGTCAAGCAATTTTCTTCCTTAGCTCTTGGTTACCTTGTAAGGCTTCATTATCCATGAAAATATTGGTTTTAATAACTTTTGGTGTGTGCCTTTGGGCCTTTCTTTGTCTGTATACCCCTTGATTTCAATAAAAAACATGTAAAATGAACCTCGAGAGAATCATATGTATAAATAAGAGGTTGTATTGTTTGTTACCTCACTATTACTATGGGCTGTTAGAACACATGTTGTAGAGGTATATGTATATACATTTTTCCATTCTAATATTATTAACTATAGTAACATCTATGGTGTGAAGGGTCAATTTCGACCCATATATAATTACTTAAAGAAAAAGGCAAAGCAGTATATTTTAGTAAGAGAACTTTATGAGCATGAATATTTGTGAACATTTTTGAACATTTATCTGTTTATCTTCATAGATGCACCATGATTTAAATTTTGGCTCTAATTATTGCTTTATAATCTTATTTTTATAACTGGGTCAAAACCGACCCTAACAACACAGATGACACTATTTCAACAGAGTATTTGATTTATTCTTCTTCTTTTTTTTTTTTTGTTTCAATAGAGGTTCCTGACAAAGTCAAAAAGCCTTAATGCAATAACAAATATTAAGTGGTTCTTTTATGCATTTAAAACCTAAAACAGGTCTGTACCCGACCCTAACACAGGAGGAAGGTTAAAGCTGGCAGATGCAGTCGAGCTACAAGTGAGACGACAGCAGGAAGTGACTGCTAATTCAGGAGTTAGCATGGTTGCTAACAGCTTCAGTAGCAGTTAAATCAGATCTGGGCCACATTTCTTTATTAAATGAAAAACAATTATCGCCACCACCAACTTCTCTATAGGAAGGATATTTTTGCTTCACTTCTGACATGTTTTGATGAGATTCTGTTTTAGAAGTGGCTCATGTCCTGTAGCGCAGTAGCCCCTGCATGCTACATTATGTGATTAGCGAATGTGACTTATGGAGTGATTGTCCAGTCACCTGCTTTGAAAGGTTCTGCCTTCCACTAAACACTTTTTGTGGGCTCTTTCCCAGATGGCTAATATGTTGAACGGTCCATCTGGTGTGCCAGGTTATGAATTCAGATTACTCAAAGAAAATGCTTGCATTCATGGGGAGAGCAGGCAAACTCCACGCAGAAAGACCCGCCCAACCAAGGAGTCGAACTGGCAAACTTATGTGGTGAAACACCAGCATACCTGCCTTGAATTGACTGAATTCTTGCTTCTGTCAACGATGTTATGTTTTTGCCTGCGTATGTTTGTTTGTCTGTCTGTAAGCAAGATTATGCAAAAAGTGCAGGAGAGATTTTGCTGAAATTTCAGCAGATGTTGGTAATGGCCCAATTTAAAAATAACTAGATTTTGTTGGTAATCCAGATACCCGCTATCAATATTATTCAAAGTACCAGATGTGGGTTTTTAGGGTCAAGGAATCATATTATGATGGTAACTTTAGCATGGAACTATTGCTTATGTAGATGTAATGGCAGTATGTGAGCTGTGAGTGCTTTCTAGTTTATCTTGTAATGTTTTGGGGCCAAGATCACAGATGAGTAAATTGCAAAATTCTTTCAATGAGTACAAAGCCATGTGTTGAATTTTAAAAAATATTTTTAGTGATCCACAATTATGCTTGAGTGACCGTCTGACCCTGTAGTCATTCATGTATTGTGTAATACAAAACAAAAATAATTAAATACTGATCTTTTTTCCCTGGGATATTCAGTGATTCTTTCTGTATAGCTAGGACATGGCCGTTTTTATTAATCATAGGCATTTTTCCAGTGTACATGTTAAATACAAGAATATGAATGCTGACAATTGCAACTGCTTTCCAGTGAAAAGGGCTCACAACCTCAAATACCAGGATACAGTACCTCTATGCTTAGATTTTATGTTAAACTGGTAATCTGTTTCTAAAAGTCTATGGCCACCGTTGTCCAGTTCAGGATTTAAAGCCCAAACACGAGTTCTTTTATTCTAAAGCAAGGAAGCTGACTGGTCCAGAATGTAATTGCGTGCTTAGGAATTGTTTAGATTTACTATTTAAAAAAAAAAAAAATCCCAAATTCGGCAGGCTTCTGATAATGCTGCGATATCCCTGGAGCATGAAACTGCCTCTCTTTCATGAAGAGTTGTTAGCCACTGGGAGAGATTAGCATTTTACTGCAGTGGATTGGTTGTCTGCACCGCATCAGTCCAGACAACTTTTCTCATCCATTAGTGTATTAGGAAAACAAGACACATTGGAGAGACAAAGATGCATGCGCTGGTGAGATAAGCGCACGCACAGGGCTTAGGAACACCTAACCTTCACAGTTGCAATAAACAATAACATGTGACTTAAGAGGATTTACATAAGATGAGAGGAGTAATCAGAGGGAGTGAAAAACCAATGAGGCAGCAATGGCATCTCCTCAAAAGTCTCTGTGTTGCTGAATGAGGAAAGTTGCCATTCTGCTGGATTTAGAGGAAGGCTGTTGTTATCATTTTATTTCCTCCACCGGCACTACAAACCAACACAGATGTCACTTTCTTTTTTCTTCCTGTGCGTTCTCGTTCACTGAGTGTTGACATGGTAAAACTGCGGCATTAGAAGGGCATAAAAAAGTGACATAAGATCATGCTCAGGAAGATTATCAGTGCTCTCTGCTCAGGCAGAAAGAGGCTTGTTTACTGTGTGTTAGCGCTAAACTTCAAACATCATTCTAAAGCTTCTGTAAATGTGGGTTAGAGATATGAAAAGGGAAAAAGTAAGCTGGTAAATCTGTCAGTTTGTCATTGCTGTAGCTGCTGTATATTTTTTATTTGGAAGGGGAGGCTTGTAAATAAATGAAAATATCCATGTCATCTTTTATGCCTGTTATCTTATTAGATTTTATTCACATTCAGTCTTGTTAGACCTGCTTGTATATTATATATATATATAAACCCACCTATTTCTATATTCGTGAGGCGATATTTTTTTTTTTGCAAGAATTAATACATGACTCTAAGTGTAGTTATCAGTGTGTGCAATAAATGTTGGACCTGATTCATCATGCTTACTTACCTCTGTGACAAACTGGAGTCATGCGTACATGGGCATCTTCAGTCCCAGAGCCAAAAGGAGTCCCCTTCAGGGTCTACAAATGTGTGCCTGATGAACTTAGATTCTTGGTAGTTACCTGGAATGGCTTGAGGAGAACAAGATCTATTAAAGCTTTGTGTTGGGCAGAGGGAGTCAGGATTCCCAAGGAGGGAGAGTTCTCATAATGTGGCCAGTTTAGACTAACATCTCTCTTTATCTTTTATATATTCATAAAGTGATATTTTCACAAGAGTCGATAAATGACTTTAATTGTAGTTATCAATAAGTACAAGAAATATTTCAATTGACTCATGTGATTACCTGCCTCTGTGATGATCAGGAAGGGTGTGACATTTTCCATCATTTTATTACGGATAGAGACTAAACAGTATCATGAATAAAAAAATAATTTAACTCAAAAACCTTTTGGAAACCACAGGGTTGTTTTCCAGTAAAAAATAGGAAACTAAAAGTGCCCTGCAAAAAATGTGTAAAACTGCCCCATCTTGCATTGATAACACATAATTGAATAATAAGTAATAAATAATAATTCAGAATTTGAATTTTCTTATTAGGATAGGATAGGATAGGACAGGATAGGATAGAACTTTATTTATCCCTAGGGAGGACTCCTTCAGGGAAATTAAGATTCCAGCAGTAAAAGTGTGTGTGCGTGTGTGTATATATATATATATATATATATATATATATATATATATATATAAATATATTCTTATGGAAGTTACTTGGAGCAGTTTGGGGAAAAACAAGGTCTACCAAAAGTTTCATGTAGGGCAGAGGGAGTCATGGTTCCCAAGGAGAGAGAGCCCTCAAATCTTGAAAATTTGGCCTATTTAAGGGACCAAGCAATCAGGCAAAGGACAAAGGTGTGGAAAAAGATATTGTTCCTTTAATTCACTTGAAAAAAGAATAAATCAATAACAAAATATTCAACTTAATTTGGTAGAAAAATTATCAAAACCACTAAAAGAGGTCAACTCAGCAAAAAAAAAAAAAAAAAAAAAAAAAAAAAAAAAAAAGCTACAACCAAAGAAACGTAATCAAACAGACCTAACTGAAGTGAGACATGTTGGGGGTTTAAATAGACAAAGGACTAATCCAACATAAAAACAAGGTGGAAACTATAAGGTGGCTACAAACTAAACATCTAACAAACTCAGAAAATACACCATCAAATTATCAAAACAAACTATTTACAGAAAAACTAAACTGTCTTTCCTAACTGAAAAGAACACAGACAAAAGTTTTATGCTAAATAGAAAGTCCAAGCTTCTCCTTCCTTCCCCCTGGATGGTCTCTCCCACTTCCTGTGGGCAGGGCTTAAAAGGCCATCTTGGAGCAGCAGACAGCCTTTTGCCAGGAAAGCTCAGACAAACAAAAAGACAAACAAGGCTAAGCATTACTTTGAAATTAAAGCATAAATGCAAATTAAGTCATGATGTAGAAAATGAAACCAAGTGACAGCTTGTTAACTAAAATGTGGTTTTGCTGACTGAAAACAAAATTGGTGTTAAAACCCAAAGACAAAGAAATACTAACACATGGTAGTGGCAATTTAGGCCACCACAGCTTGTTAAAAATTAGATCACCCCTAAACATTAGCTCTCAACTGTAATATTTTTTTTGTACAAAAATGACATATATGGCTTTAAAAGTAGTTTCAGTGTGTGCAATAAGTATCACAATTATACCACATGATTGTTTGCTTCTGTGTCAAATGAGGAGGGATTGAAATTTTCTACACACAAATATGACAGTAAAAATGTATTCATTTCCAAGACATTTTAACACCAGATGCACTTTATTTATTTATTTATTTTCCTTGAAAGTTGTCTATGTTTTTTTTTCCTGGGTAATTTTTGGTTTATTTAAAAAAATAAAAATAAAAAATCCCTGGCAAAAGCTTCACACAACAAGAAGCTGGCACACAGAGGTGGGTATGTCCACAAAAGTAGTTAAAACATTTTTCCAAAAAAAAATAGCCCTGTCATGAAAAAAAGCACATAAACCATGTAGATGGGTATAGAAGAACAAGTTCTACCAAAAGATTGGTGTAAAACAAGAAGTATTGATTCCCAAGGAGAGAGAGTTCTCAGAATTAGGCATGTGATTGTCTTCTGTATGTGATCAAAGTGATATCTGTGCAAAATCAAATGTATGTGTTTAAATGAGTTATCAGTAAGTGAAATACACATTTCAGTTGACTTACTTTGATTACTTGCCTCTGTGAATTTTTGACACAAGTTGTACTTTACATATTGTTTTCTTTGAAAGGGTTTGTGTTTTTTTTTTCCTGAGTGATTTTTTTTTTTTTTTTTTACTCTTTCTCTGATATTTTTCTTTGGCAAAAGCATCATATTACACAAAGTTGGCATGCTACAGAGGGCATGTCTACAAAACCTTTTAAAACATTAGAAAAGTCTTAACCCTGTCAAGGAAAAATACCACATAAATCAGTGTTTTAGAGAAACTAGTTCTATCTAAAGCTTGGTGTAAGATTGTGGTATCATGATTCCCAAGGAGGGACAGTCCTCAGAATTATGCGTGTCCAGATGATAGCTTTTCGTGTAAAAATATCCCTTTAAGGATATCTTTTTTTTTTTTTTTTTGCCATGCAGTGCATACATATCTACTAATGAAAAGTAGGTGCGATGCTTCAAATGGAACTTTAAATTGATCAATTTGATCATAAAATCAGATGAACAGCATTGGTGTGGTTTAAGATCACACTCTGCCCTCAGTCTCCATAAAACCAACATCCATGCTTAGCAGACTAACCCTAACCTACTAGACTCCACCCTCACAGATCATTTTCTACAGGAGCCTGTGTTCCTACAAATGTTAATGAAGCTTCTGTTCAAATCAACAAATGAACTTGAGGATCATTAGTGTCCCAGCCCACCCTCATGGTCTTGTTCATCTGTTGAGTCACCAAACAAGCAATGAAATGCAGCGCAGAGCCCTCCCACCCATGCCACAGCTTGTTCCTCTCTGTCATGCTGATACACAGGGTTATACTGCACTAGAAGCACAGCACAGTCAGAGATAGAAGTAACTTTACCCCATATGAGACTTCCTCAATACTGTATCAGCAATATAGATACATGGGTCTTTGCCTCTGTTGTTTTTTTTTGTAAGAAATTAGCATTAAATTACTATATATGTTAATAATATCCACGTAAAAATGTGTTAACAAAGGAAAGTTCAGTCAAAACAAGATGGAATTGCTGCAGTTTTGAGGTCATGTCAGCTCATGTAGTTCAACACATGGCTGATTAAGTTATATTTACTAAGAGATATTTCCATATAATTTCATTTTATTAATCAAAAAACCTCACAAATACAATAACATCTGATGATACATAATTTAGGTCACAATTCTCACCATTAAGTACTAGCTAAAAAAACATGCGAACTGGTATCACAGTGGCATCTGATTAGATATCAAACAAAATAATAATAATAATAATAATAACAATAGTAATAATTATTATTTTAATAATTATACTAATGAAGTGTGGCACAATGGCGCAGTGGGTAGTGCACATGCTTCACAGTAAGAAGGTTGCTGTTTGATCCCCGGGTCGGTCAGGGCCTTTCTTTGCAGAGTTTGCCTGTTCTCCAGTGCATATGTGAGTTCTCTCCAGGCACTCTGGCTTCCTCCCACAGACCAAAAAACGTCTGCATTAGGTTGACTGGTGACTCCAAATTGCCCTGAGATATAAGTGTGAATTGTCTGTCTGTCTATATTGACCTGTGATTGGCTTGCCACTGGTTGAGGGTGTACCCTACCTCTTACCCAATGGCTAGGATAGGCTCCAGTCCCTGTGACCCTGATATAGATAATGGATGGATAATAATGAATAATAATAATGATATTAACAACAACAATAATAATATGTCAGTGAAGGTCTTACCTGTCTGGGCAGCATCAGCCACCTCTGGTTTTCATACAAATAATTTGTGTTATTGTAAATGCAGACAGAAGTCACAGAACTTTGGGAATTGACCCAAACCTTCCTCTGGTGCTGCCCATTATAACACTGTACCCACATCATGCCTCACACCCCCACATCTACCAAATGTCCTCATCCCCCTGGTTACAAAAAAACCTGTAAACATACTCATCTGTCACAGGCGACATAGGTGTTAGGAAGTCTGTTGTCTCTTTATTGTTCAGTCTTTGTGTTTGTCATAGTTCTAGTGCACACATTTTTTTTTTTATCAGTGCACATATTGTCAACAAAAACTGGCCTGGTCTCAACAACTGCATTGTATTTACCTTTATTGCTTTATTTCTAAGTCAGGGTGGGCAACTAGTGGCCAGGGAGCAACATGCCTCCCCCCCTTATACTCTGTTCAGCCAGTGAGTATATATTAAAAAAGTCCTAAAAAGTGCTAGCATTAAAGCTAACTTTTTTGAAATTTGCTCGGTTTCCTTAACAGCATAATGTGCAAATTAAATTCATTAGTGAAAGAAAAATATTTTTCCAATTGATAAGCAGATATAACTAAATGTATAGGTGCACATTTAAGCTCTTTTATCTTTTATATACACATGAAAAAATAGCAGTGATAAAATACAATAATGTGGTCCTCTTTGTGACTAAAGTTGCCCATCCCTGTGCTCATCATATGAATGTTTGCTTAGTAAGCATAGTACTTAATGCCATTGATCCACATTATGAGTCACACAGTATCCTAATTCTTTCTGTTATTCTTGCCTCTGAATTTCCATGCAAACAAACTGATAATACACATCTGCAGTTCCACTTTCTGTAGCCCAGATGGCAGTGTTTCCCTCAGCTTGAAATGGAAATGTGACCGGCAGTTCTGACTGCAAAATATTATTTTACAACAAAAAGAAATGCAATTACAGGTATGCAGTATATCAGCACAGAAAAATATATATACATTTTCATCTTTATAGTTAGGTAAACATATAATTCCATGCTTAAGTGCAAAGTACAATTGAGCATAATTAAAATACTGGATAAGGATCATTTTTGAAAACACGTTTGGAAAATCAAGCACCAGATATTTACGTCACATGTCATAATGTAGGTAAAAATCGAAAGGACCTCAAGACTTGAATGGATCAAATTGCAAAGAGCAGACCTCAGAAAGGATTGATCCATCACTGTATCAAATGTTACATTAACCAAATTATGTATGAATCAGTGATTGTCACTCATAAACTACAAAATAAATAGCCACATAATGAGTCTTCAAATAAGACAAATGATGTTCGATTCCCTGACACTTGGCCTTGAAGACACGGGGAAGTCTGCAGCTACTTCAAAACATTTGTCAGTCATTGTTGCAGCTCAAGCATCACAAGGCAGCTGCTAAGCAGACTCTAAAAATGTTAAGCTTCCAACAATGGGAGGCAGAAAATGTGAAGGGAAACAATTAAATTACGCCTTGCATGAAGTTTGCTTTTCATTTTGTGAGGCAAATTTAGAGCCATGGTTAATCATTATGCTGTTGAACACGATTTGCAAAAATATTCAAGAGCTTTATGTGCCTCAGTGCCCTTTCTGTATTGAAAAATAATGGGCCTCTATCCAATTAAAAACTGCATTAAATCTCTAAAGTATTACATGCACTTTACTGGTATCTCTCTGATTAGGCTTTTCTGCATGTGCAGATGCTGACAGCACGGTGAGAGGCAGCTCCAACAGACCGCTCCTTTTCAAATCTAGTCCAGGTTCAGATGAGAGTGGATACGGAGGGCTCCTGCATGCATTAGTACAAGAAAGGTTTTTTCCCCCTTGTAAATTAAAAGAAAAATGCATTTCAACAAAATACAGGAAATACCCTAAAAGTGTAAACAAATCTAAAATAACACAGACTTTGTAAATATAAATAAATAAACATTTTCATCCACTGTTTTTAATGTAATGTATGTGATATTTTAATAAAAGCAGTATTCTGAACAATCTTAACCCTTTACAAGACTCTCTAATGGGAGAGTTTCAGCATCAGGCACATGAAAAAAACGAGGGAAGGAAGATTTTTTTGTCAGGATGCATTTAAAAAAAAGTTGAAATGGTGAGATTTAAATTGAACAGTTGAGAATAATGCTAAAGCACAATATTAATAAAAAAAAGTTGAACGTCAACAATAAGATCAAATTAAAAAAAAAAGTTGTAATATTCAAGTTGCCTTTTTTCTCACAACTGTATTTCAGCACTGTTGCTCAACCTTGTACCTTAATTCGTGACATTTTGGTTTTTTTCTTACTCTTGTATTTAAACACTATTCCTGACATTTCATTTTGACTTATCACTTAAAATTTTGCCACTTCAATCTTGACATTAATTTTTTTTTTACATTAAATTGCATGAAAAAGCAAAAAAACTGTATTTACTGTATTTAGTTTAGTGTCCAAATAGTGAAATTGCAATAAAAGAAGAGTCAAACAAAGCAGTGATATTGGTGCCTGTGAATGCAGGTTTACTCTCTCATGAATTGAACATGTGTCCATGATGAATTAAATACGTAAAAAGCTCAACAGAATTTCATCCAAAAAACATGCAGTGTTAAATGTCTAATGACTGTGATGATCTACTTTAAATGATCTTGAAACAACACCTGAGAAGATGAAGTCCAAAGATGATATCAGTCTCTGAAAATATAAAGTGAGTGCACTTACCCTTATGGGAAACACTGAGGGGTGACCTGGATCAGGTCACCAGGTCATGTGACTTCATGCCAATTTATTAATTTTATATTTGTATCACATGTCAAAACAGCAGCATGAAGTGACAAAGACACTGACCACAAACTTCGTGATGTTATTTTTCTGTTGAAGTCACAGTTCGGGATTTTTTTTAAAAAACATAGTTTATTAGGGAACATTTTAGAAGTCCTTGTTGAATAATGTTAAATTTTATGTTCAGGGGCTGAATCTTTGTGTCCTGGAGGATAAAATCACCATGATAAAGGTAAAAAAAAAAAAAAAAAGATATATGTATATATGTATATAGACATCCTCTGACATATGCACATATGTTGTTGGCTATTTGGATAATTAAGAAAACAGTAGTTTGAAATATTGATAACTTTTCATTTTACTGTATGATGTGTTTAAATAAAAACATCACCAGTGTGCTCATGCTTCATGGACAGACTCAGCTGTTTTCAGGATTATGAAGTGAGACTCTGAATCACTGTGAGTCAAAATATATGCAAAATGCACCTAAAGGTGACCTTGACAATTAATTAAAAAAATAAAGAGGATCATTGTTTTTCTGCCATCAATTAAATGTCTCGTGTTACTATATATAATATTGATTTCTGGTGATTTATTGTACAGTTATCCAATTTTTTTGTTTAATATATCAAACTTCTAACAGAAATGTCTGAAAAACACAATTTAATTTTTTTTTAAAAGTGTTTTATGGCAGATTAACGATTAATGTAAGGGTGAAACAGTCAAATTTAAATTCTTAATGGGCAAAATACTGTGAAATTCAGAGCGTGAAATGGTAAAAAAAACAAACATATTTTGTAAAAAATCTTGTACAAATTTTGGGATGGATACATAAAGAAGATAGGGTCCAATTATTAACAAATAAATAAACATGCATTCACGTGTGCCCATTTAAGGGTTAACATGCTCTTTATAACATGTCATCAGGGATTAAAGAATAAATTTGCATAATAAAACGGTGTCCAAAAGGACCAAATATGCCCCTGAAAATGAATCTTGTATCAGCTGTGACCAAATATTGAACCACATTTTTCATATTTCATAGTATTATCGTTCTTGTTTTTCAACAATCATATACACTATGAGACACCTTGGAGATTCAGGATTTCACCATGGCTCCTATTTGTTCTTTGGTTTATTAAAATGTTATGTTCAAACTGTAAAGTTACAAAAATGATTTCCCTCCACTGTAACTCGTGCATTTTGCTCGGGTATTAATATGGTGTGACTCATACTTTTGACTAAATTTTAGGTGTGCCTTGTGCAAAAATAGTTTTAAATCCACTGACCTAGATGTTGCCGAGTGTCTGAAAAATGAATATATGAGGAGGAAAATAACATGAAGAGACTTTTGTATTCATTACAGCCCTTATGTTTGGATTGGAGCATTGATAGGCAGTGATTCATTGTTCTGCATCGGAGGCAGCAGTCCAACGTGTGAATGGATGATTTATGTGACCATCTGCTATGTTTTGATCATAATTTGATTATCTCTTTTTGTGTGATGACTTTCCATGTCAGGACCCATTTCGGTACACAAATGCATAGACGCGCGCATCTCTCACATGTGCACCCACACACATGCGCGCGCCCCAAACTCTGGAATAATTGAGCCGGGCTCTCGATCACTGTCTCAAACCCACAGTCCACATCATCCACACCCTCATTCTTTTAAAACTTACCAAATTATGATTACAAGTAACGAGCAAGGATAGTTCCGGCACCGACTCACTCCCTCTATCTGTTCGTGTTAATTAAAAGATTTGCAACTACATGTGTCTGCAGATAATCAAAATGTCTTCTGCAGCAGCACTCCCAGATGCATCGGCACTCCAGAGCTCATTTGCTTTCTGCGATCTCATGTTTGTTTAGAATTAATCAATCTACTCACAATTGAGTTAATTAATTAGTGTTTTAATGCTACTCTTTATAATTGCAGTCAGATGAGTCTGCAGACAAAGCAATCACATTAATGCAAATACAACAGATAATTGTTATCCAAACTTCCTTTGCAGTGGAGGAGAGCGCGTGCTGTGCCGCGCGGCCCGGGTCCCCTAATTAAAAAAGCGCTAGATGGCACCATTGAGCAGAGTTTGTCCCCTCTGTCTTCTTGTCACAGTCTGGATATTGTTCAATTAACTGTCCTATACAGTCCTCGTCGGGCTGCTGTACATATGCATTAAGGCAGAGATGACACGAGGTTCCTGTGATACCCCCGCGTGCAGATGAGCGTCTATAAAAGTGTTGCAGCGATGAAATAAAAGGTCAGTGTTTCCAACAAGTGCAACATACAGAACATGCTGTAAAAAACGCGCTATTTGCATGTATCTGGTGTGAATCAAAAGGGAACATTCTCTGTGCGTCTCTCTGCTCCCCTGATAATGTGTAATTTGGTTTTTCACAAGAGGTATCAGCAGCTTGACCTTAAGTTTCTTTCACTAAATGTCAGGGACTGTGTTCTTTTCAGGAACTGTTTCCACAAAGGTTGTCCGCTGTTTAAAGCCTCTTTTACTCATTCTCATTACATCTATTTAAGATTTTTTTCAAACAGAGATTTCTCCATCCAGGCTGCTGCATTTAATGTCATGTTCAGCTATATCAAGACCATTTATGTATCTCTACCTTGTAATCATTTTTATCATGAACTGATTAAAAATACAAACATATGATACATCCCTGAAATTCCATGGTGTCCTTGCCTTTATCAATGTTAGTGTTAGTGTTATGAGTAAAACATTTTCACACCTTAAATTAATTTTCAGTTGCATGTTATTTGGGATGCAGTTTTATTAGTTGAAATAAATTTGCTTTAAGACCAAATGAAAGGGTAACCAACTTTTTGGCCTGTGACCCCCACCAAGTTGCAGTACCAGGTTCTTGGGACCCCCCTTATGCAGTTCTAAGAAGGCAGATGTCTACAATTTTGTGCTAATGTGTTAAATTTTACTTCAAGGACGTTTTCACATGTTATCCTCCTTTAAACTTAAATCGTGATAACCCAAATTACTGTGGTTTTATTCAGATTAAACTCATTCTTCATACATATTTTTAAGATAATAATAATGATGATAATAATAATAATAATAATAGTAGTAGTAGAAACAGTGATAGAAAATAATGATAACAATGATAAAATACTACTACTAATATCAATGAAAATAATAATGGTAATCATCATCATCATCATCATCATCATCATCATAATGATAATAAGGGCTGTGCATCTTCACCAGTCTCATGATTCAGTTTTTTTTACCGTCATTATGTTAATGATTTAGTTTGACTAAATATCACAATGCATCACGATCCAACACAGTGGGTACACAGCAAAATCTGCATAAACAAATGAACACTATCAGAGCTAACATTAACACTTCTTCAGTGTTTGTATGGCTTCACACCACAAAGTGTTTTTTTCCCACGCTTTTTGGAGAGTTGGTACTTTAAATCTCAACAAGTGTAATGCTTGAGTCTTTTGTCAAGTTAAGATTAAAGGTTGAACAGAGTGACTTCTATGTAAAGCACTCACTCAGAGTATACTTTTAACTACACAGGTGTTAACTCTATATTATCACTGCAAACTGTAAACATTGCTGTAATTATTTCATATTAATGGGTGAAATTAGCTGAAATAAAACATTTGCACTGCAGTTTCACGATGAAGGCTTTGACATCTGTTGGTATTTGTCCAATAATGAATTGAACTGAAATTTTCCTAACATTTAAAAAAACTACATTTTAAAAAAAATAAAAAATACAAGCAGTCAGATAAATATGAACACAAAATATGAATTTAAAATGCCTTTTGAAAACTATTTCAGCAAAATGTATTTTCATTTAAGGCCTATAGAAATTAATTCTATACATCTCACCTTCCCAAACTTTATTTTCCCTCCTCAGAAACAACATGCAGTTTTGCACCAGTCTTTGCAGGGTTAAATATCCATTTGCTGCCTCTGTGCTGATGCAGAGTTGATTAATAATATTAATAACTTTTTTTTACGTAGCACCTTATAACAGATGTTTACAAAGTCCTTCAACAGAGAAAAACATAAAAGTGCTAAACAGCAAATGACTAAAGTCGCATACAAGTTTTCTACATCAGAATTGGTTAAAGTTTAAAATGCATTTGAGTAACTTTGATAAACAAGCTTTTAAAAGAATATAAAGGATAACAAGACAGTAAACAGATGAGTAACGCAAAGCATCTCGTGACCCCCTGCTTGATGTCTTGCAACACCCCAGGGGGTCCCGGCCCTCACATTGGGAACCACTGATTTAAAGAGCAAATGAATTACTCTCATGCTGTTTATGTTTTAATTCACTTAATATCATCTTTGAACTTGAATATATTAACTGTGATCTCTTTAATCATCTCTCAGTCATCGGGTCAGTAAAGCTGTGTTGTCTTTTAAGGACACAACATGCTCACTTAGTGTCATCATATTTTATGAAAGACTTTAAAATTCATCATAAACACATGTTAAACTCTTGATTTAGTTAAAAGTGATGATGGGATGTTCAAGTCAAACCTGTTAACACCTGGTCTGACACTCTTGTTGATGTCTGCACACTTCCACAGAGGAAATGTTACGTAGGCTACAGGCTGCTGTATTAGAGGCACACTGAAGGTGGATTCAGGTGTAATGAATCTATATTTGTAACGCCACCTCTCGATCAGATTCTTTTCATGAATTTATACATATGTAAGATCCTCAATGTGTCTTTTATGTTTGAAAAATTAAGTGTATAATACTATTTTTAGGCTTTATTGTTGACAGTAAATAAATGTTCATTGATGTGTAGTAATTTGTGACATAAGTTTATTTGTGTAAGTCTTTGTCTTAATCTCTAACATTATGTTTTTTAGAATGTGTAAACCCTTAAATGGACAGATATGAAGACATATTTTGGAAAAAAAATATTTCTGCTTACTAATGTATCTAGCCTGAAATGAGACTGATCACAATGTGACATTTATTTACCAATTTAAAGTCTGATCTCCCAACATGCATTACCCCTTTACATGTTTACCCTTAATGTAGTAATTAATCTGCCATTTTGAAAAATAAAAACAATATAAGACTTCTGTCAGCTATGTTTTGCATTTAAAATGTGAAACTTTTGCTGAAAAAGAAAAGAAAATTTGTCGACCATATAAAACACAGAATGAATCAAGTCTGTGATCATAACACAACTTATTAACAGCAGAGAACCAGTTACTCTCCTACGTTCATGGATCAATACCTGTGGTGAACCTTCAGGAGCATTTTGCGAACATTTTGATCAAAAGCAAGTCTCCCTTTACGTCTGAGTATGTGTACACTGATGAAATAACCAGTTAAACACCTCACAGTAACACAAAGAGATACAAACATTTAGTCCTGAATCCTAAAAGTTGTGATAATATGGCATCATTTTCAACCTTCATTGTCCTTAAATAAACTATTGTCCTCAGCAAATTGTCCTTATCTATGTCTGACATGTAAGAACAACAACACATCATTTCTGATCAGTCTTTGTCACCTCGTGCCACCATTTTGGATGTTGATGCCAATGATTAATATTTATTTGAATGTTGATTAAAGTCATGTGACCTGAGACATGACCAGACGCTCTGCAAGTGCATCCACTGAATCCCCCTCCTGCAGTCTGTCAAATGTCTTTTTTCCATGAGAAACAAATTAAAAATGGAGGCTGAAATGAATAATTCTTACCCTTTATAGTTAAAAGTTATCCTTGTACTTAACTGTATTGATTGTACTCTCCTAGCAGATCGTCACATATGGTAAGACTGTCATTTTTAGTCATTAAAAACCAAACATGTTTTCTGGATGCAATTTTATTGTGCAAAAGGTTAAATCCTGGTTTAGACAACAGTGACCATGAGACCCAGACCCACGAGTAATGATAACAGTGCCATCTAAGAGTGTATAATAACAACATATTGCCGTGCACTGTAATGTGAACGTGTTATATTGCAGTACAGAAATGTAGGTTCAAGCTGCTGGTGCTGAGACTTTTATTTTGAAGTGAGCCGTCAGTCACAAGACAATTTTTTTTTAAGATTTTTTTTTGGCATTTTGTGCCTTTATTGATAGGATAGAGAGAGGGAGTGGATAGGGGGCGAGAGTAGGTGGAGGACACTCTGCAAGCTGGCCACAGGCTGGATTCGAACCCGGGCCGGCAGAGGCATATACATGGGTTGTGCCTGGTTGCTTACCACTCAACAAACCAGCACGTCACATGATAGCATTTGTTTGATTTTACATCCTAAAGTGTGGCTAGTATCCACCCAAAAAGTCACCCCCACTTATTAGAGCACAGGTACCCAACCAGTGTTAAATCTGTCGATAAATAATTTTCGTCGTAGTTATAACTAAAAAAATAAAGTGTACATTAACAGAAAATATAATTAAATTAACTGACATTTTCGTCAACAAATAAAAACTAGACTAAAATGTCTGACAGAGACTAAGTCCAATCAGACCTAATTTCGTCCTATAGAAAGTAGAGACAAGTTAGGAATATAACCAATCACAGGTACTTTCTTTGTGTGATAAGGTTGGATGAGTTAAGAGGGACATCCAATCACAACTGCCTTAGCTTCATGGTGGTGGGATCCAAGTGTAAAACATGACTTCAGAAATTCAAGGAAACATAAAAAATGCCTTAAACTTTACAATTCATATTTTAGTCGACTAAATTTACAGTAGATTTCATCGACTAAAATGTTGTGAAACTTCAACTAAAAATAGACTAAAATTAAAACAATTTAGATGACTAAATAATAACAAAAACTAAAAGATATTTGAGGCAAAACACTAAAACTAAAACTAAGTTAAAAAGTGCTGTCAAAATTAACACTGTACCCAACAAGGTGCCTGCAAGCATCTGGTAGCATGAAGGGAGCCAATGAGGGGCTCTCAGGGACATTTAAAAAGAATAACACAAGCTACTATCACAGAACTTGAAATTAATAAATTTTATTTAAATTCCAATTGTGTTTTGCTAATAAATCACGCTCAATAAATACAAAAATAACAAATGCAACATGTGCATTACATTTTAAAACTGCCTAATTTTCCTAAACTTTGACCTGCATGGGGTCAAAGTTTACATTGATGCTGACACAGAAAAATAATAATTAAGTTTATTGTTCTCATATAACGTAATTCTCTGTGGTAAAAATTGTTGTTCAGAATAATTAAAAGTAAAAAAGTAAACACACAGTGTCGTATGTAGCCCATAAAATGCATATTATTTATTATTTTTCGTTAAATTATAATCACAATCATTTTTATTACTTAAGAACATTAAACCAAGTAAGTAGCCCTCCATAGTTCTCCTCATCTTTAGGGTAGCTCTCAGGCTCAGAAAGGTTGGTTACCCCTGTATCAGAGTGTAGTGGTATGACATTTTCTAAGACCTATGACTAAGGGTGACCCTGAGATTATTAAAACACTGTTATTTTTTTTTTATAATTATCACTTTTATTATTATTAAACTATTTTGATTTTTAAAAAGTATTCTTTCATCATGCAGAGTAAACAACAACCCTTTCCTCATCTTTCCTTCTTTATTGCCAAAAACAAGGATAAAAATCATCATTAAGATAAACTTTGTGTTACTAAAAGATTTTCAGGAAGCTTTTTGGTACTTAAAAATGACCCTGAGACCAGAGAGGTGCCTACTGCTTAGTTTCTTTCTTACTAAAACCTCACATCTTCAAAATCATTTTTTTTGTCAAATTATAGGCTCAGTTCTGTCTCTTTTAGTGAGTGCATACTTTATGGTCATAACTGGCAACAGGGATTGCACTTTTGGTTGGTTAAAGGTTTTTGAAACTCACTTCAAGATGTTAAGAGTGACCAATAGCACAGATTTGTGGTTAAAACTGGAAATATGACAAATGGATATACAAGGTTTCTGCTCGACAGTGACATTTCATTGATTTGCTATTTGACCTGATGTGTTTTTAATTTTCTTACCTAATTTGTTGTCTTGAAATAGAAAACATGTTTGTTATGATCAGTGCCAAGGGTGACCTAAGAGTTCAGCTTTGTGATGTATACAGTTATTACGTTCGAAATGTTTTATTAATTCATATAATTCAAATTTTTGTTTTATTATTTTAAGGATGCATGATATCAATAACCTTAAAAGCTGATGAACAGTCTCAGCAAATTAAAAGATTTCTTCTAGCATTTAAAGTTGATATTTTTGCTGTGTAGCGGCCATATATCACTTGAAAAGGCTTCAATATTGTAAGAATGCACAGCTGTACCATATAGTCACTGAGTGTCTACATTTGAATAGTAGTGAATTATTCTTAATTATAAGCTTAATGTTTACCCATTAAATATTAGTTTATTAAACTCAGGCTGAGATAAATTCTAGTACAGCATATATTAAGAAAAAGATGTATTTAAAGGTATCAGTATTGTTTTAAATGTGGTTGGAGATATATCCTTATTGGATAAAAATCATTGCCATGCATCCCTTATTATGTAATTTTTTTATTTTATTTGTTGATCTTTTTTCTTGATGGACGTGTGGTCCAAGCAGGATTGGTTTGGGCTGAGGTGGTGGGGCCCACAGTGATGTCTCTGCATGGGACCCATGATTCCTGGCAGCAGCCATGATTATCTGAACCACTGTGTCACCTAACAGTGCACTTAAGTACCATGAGGACCAAAAAGAAACAGCTGAGAGAACATGAACAGAATTTTAGCCTATTTTTTCTGAAAATATTGAAAAAAAAAACCTCCAATATTTCTGTATAATAATTTGTTTAATCATATCCAGCATATGCTAAAAACATATTTTTGTATTCCTCTGTGAAAAAAAGATCCAGAGGACTTTAGCAGTAGTGTTTTGTTTGCAGTAACTCCTTAAAACTTTCAAATTTTATTCTGAGTATCTTCATCCTCATTACCATCACCATCGTTAACCACTTTTTTTTTGATTGCATGTGGGTTCATTTTTGTTTACCCACTTCCTGGTGTTTTTCAGGAATATGCCTGTATCATTGGACAGCCTCTCAGGCAGAGCCATTATTCCCTCATCTCTTTAGTTTATCTCCTCTGATGATCTGCTCAGATAGATATGACAGCTGAATAAATATGCAAACGTGGTGCGCTGCTCCATACTTCACCACAGAATTTCTATTATGCTCTCAGATTTAGAAGACGAACAGTATATTGAGATAACAATGGCACTCTTTGGGGGATTTGGATGAATGAGGGGTTTTCTTCTGTATCATCTTCTGATAAACTCCAGATATCAGTGGAAAAAATCAAGACACTTCTCACTCATTCGTTTAGACTAATTAAAAATCTCTTTTCACAAATCCTCGCTTCAAAAGAGATCCACAGAATCAAATGGGATTCATAAAATCATACTCTTATTAATTAACTCACTATGCAGTGTCATGTCTTTTAGTTTTACCAGCTCTGCTGTGTCCTTCAAAATTGATCTGATTTTTTCTGTGAATAAATGAAGTAATAATATCAGAAACATTTTATTTGCTGTTTTATCAGGCAATTTTAAAGATAATTTAAGGAAACAACTTACTTCATGTCACTCTTTTATTGTATCTACAGCTTTAAGAAACATTGAAAATTGTAAATACATTGCAGTAACAAGTATTAAAAATCCAACCAACCAGGACAAAGCAACAGCAAAACTAAAACTACAACAAAGCTCTAAAAAACATACTGACATATAAAAGAATCTTTGTAATCACAGCAGCGATTGGTCTGGACTTGTGGGCATATGTTGCCTTTTTATAGCATACTGGTGACTATCTCAGCTTTAATACTTTGGGCTTCCGCCTGGCCCCCAGCTCCCAGCATGCTTTGAAACATGTAAGACTCCTTTCAATCAGTTTTTGAGCATGGCATCGATATTGGCTGTGTTCGCGGCAGAGGAGGCGCTTTGGCAGCTCCGTTTGAAAAGAAATGCCATGGGGAGGGGTTGGCTTGACCCAGCTTTAATGCAAAACTGAAAAGGAGAATAAACAAAAAAAACGCTACTATATTTAACCAAATCTGCAGCTTACTCGGAAACACATGATAATGATATCCTCTTAACGCTCCTTGCTGCAGAATTACAGCCCTCACGGCAGCGGGGGCCAAGATTGGAGACTAAAGAGGAGAAACAGTTATTACAGCACAATCATTTTGTTGTGACTGCTTCTGGACCCTTTCACCTTATTCGGTCAAAAGAGCAATGCCACAAAATGAGCAATTAATGGAGCTCTGCTGTGACTGGTCTTTAGAAAAGGTTGCAGTATTCTTAGATGGTAAATAGGCAGTTTTAATCGTGATCATTTACTTGTTGGGTTAGTTATTTTGAAGGATTTGTTCCTGCACCACATTTACATGAGGGCCCTTTAATGGATTCTATGTTTTGTTAAATGTAGACATTTGACAGACTGGGGGAAGAGGGGGCATTACATGTGACACATCTTTATGGGGACACTCTGAAAGGGGGTTTAGGTGAAGTCCCCAGGTCATGTGACTTTATATCAGTGGCCTTGTAGAATCAGCAGCTTTGATTGGATATCCTACCCCCACCCACACACCCACCACTCACAAAATCACTTCAGGAGGATGAAGTTAAGATTTTTCTATGTACAACCAAGAATGTGAAAACTAATTTCTCAGCTGACCCTTTGTCAAGCTCCACCTTCTCCAGGAAGTGATCCTCTGTTAAGCTCCGCCCTCCTTCGTTACTGTTACTAGGTTAGACAAAATCTGTTGTTGCTGGCCTCTCTACCATTTAAAGCAACTGAAATTACTCCCTTTTTAACCAGATTTTATTCATATTTGATTCAAAATCTGCCCAAGTGAAAGAATAAAAACAAACTGTAGTAGGGTGTATAAAGAAAAATCTAAATCTTTATGAATCTTTCAAAATAATTGAAAATATAACTGCATTAATTTAGACTGCCTACACAGAAAATGTTTGACTGTGTGCTTTTATCAGGGATCCTCTGATTGTGATTGGTTGGTCAGTTAACCAATCAGAAAGCCAACAAAGGGTCAATTTACCCAAGCCACGCCCTCCTAGGTTACTGTTGCTAGGTTAGACCCAGGCTATAGTATGCAGTATAAGCAGCATATGCTGTATATGGATGCAGTGTGAAGTATGACTGCCAGATGGCTGTTATTTTCTAGTATCATACACCCAGCCGGGCTGATTCTTTGTCTTCTTTTTCTTCCTTTTGTTTCCTGGCGGGTGGCAACGATCTTATAAGGGACATTAATGCCACCTACTGGATTAAAGTCTGGATCAGTGCAACTGTTTCTGCAATACAAAAAATACATCAAATTAAATTACATAAACAAGGCTAGTAGCACTAAGTTACTCCCATTAATGGTCTAATCAAAGTTTAACGAGTGATTTATGTGGTTTTTAATTTGGTGTTTATTGCTATATAGATGTAATGTAATTAATGCTAATGCCAACATTGCTAACGCTGATGCATGGACTATGCTGTGGTTGTCCACCATTTTGACCCCTGACTTGTTCGCGCTTTGCATTCTGGGTAACGTGGGGTAGACTAATCCAATGCACACTGCAAAATTTTCTCAAAGTAGTGTGACTTGAGGGTGTTAATGGCATTTGTCAGATTTCTTAAATTTTCCCATTTTGCATCCTACATATTGGCAAAATCAGCAAAAACTGCTCATGTAGTATACGGTTTTGAAAATAGCCAAACTCTCCTGCCATCCTTTCCATCTACAAAAAAATGAAAATTCCTCTTTTTTGAACTCACTTTTGTGCATGGTTGATTAATTTAAGTTGTTTATAAACTGGACCTAAATGAAATAATAAAGACAAAGTTACAGTAGGGTGTGAGAGATAACTCAGTCTCTAAAAGTTTAAAGGATCACCAATGTCTGATGCCAGTGATGTTGTCTAATGTTAGCCATCCCCCAAAACATCACATATTGTAAGTATTAAAAAATTCCTCCTTTAACCTGAAAGCATTGGTTGGTAGGCTATTCTTAGTGATTGTTAATGTTGTTGTCCAAAGAGATGAATCCAAAGTCAACATTTTTTCACAATTAGCCTCAGTTTAGAAACATGATTTCAAAATTCTCCCAGCTTAGCAACATTTCCTATGAGAGGGGGTTCTCTGATTGGTGGGTCAGCAGACCAACCAAAGAGCTGGTAAAGGATCAATTAAAAACTGAAATCACTTTTTTTTTTTTCTGTATATTCACATTTCTACCTCGCCTTATCTTAAAAGTTGAAAACCACTAAGTGACCAGTGCTTTTTTTTTCATGAAGACTTAAAGAGAATTTATATTCATGACTCAAGTTCAGGCAAGAGAAAAAGTATCCACATTTATAACATAATACAAAGAGAGCCTGTCAGTAGTGTAATTTGTAGATGGGCTCCACCATCACTCTGGGAGACTGAGGGTTCAAGCTCAGCTAAGCCCGTCACATGTTGATGTGTCCTTGGACTCCAACTACCACATTTAATGTCTCATTGGCAAACTAGAGCAGAAATATAGAAACAGATGCAATTTCCCTGTTAACTGTCGGAAAAAATGTTGAAGCTTTTCTTTTAAATCAGTGTTAGATTGTGGTGATACCCCCTATAGACATACTCCCCCCTCCATCCTCAGACACTTGGATTCAACTGGAGACCCTTATACCACTTATCTTTTAAAAGTTGGTTGGTCTTTTCTATCACAGAGGTGTGATCAGCAGGTGTATCTTTTTTTTTTTTTTATCTATAAATCACTTATTCACCCTTTTATATCATATGTGCTAAACTGGAACACTAGAAACTCGCTCTGCTGGCTATCTAATGCTTGCAGTCCCACGGTTCACTCTGACCTTGGAAAATCTGCTTTTGGCTACTGTGCTTTAAAATTTACACAAATTAACAACATAGATTCAAGAGCAATACTCTTATTTATTTTGGATGATTTAAGACAAATATTACAATTTTATTGCAGTATGTAAATATTTTAACTGAGTATTCTCCTTTTTTTCTTTTAACTGGGCTGTATTTTTCTGTAACTTATCATTGTAAAGGTGTTGACGTGTAAATGGGATGTAGGAGTTCATACAGATGGATAATCAACACAGAGACTGTAACCATAAGTGAATGGGTGATTGTGACCTGTGATGCAAAAGGGCTTTAAATAATCCGGAAAGACTGGAAAGGGCAATACAAGCTCAAGTTATTTACCATTTAGCTCACATTAATTTTTACAGAAATCACACCTCTGACATAGCAAATAGCCAATCAAAGCACAGAATTTTGGAGTTTGACCAGTCAAAATTCAAGGGGCCCTGGCCTCAGTTTGGGTGCACCCTCGCCAAGATAAGCTGTGTTTTGTGTTGCCACACCCACTGTTTGATAAACCCTGCTCATGTCAATATTCAGATGGATACAAAAATATACACCAAAATCAATAATGGCAGCATGAGGTGACAGACGCTGACTAGAATTTTTCTTTTTTTCAGTTGAAATTTTGGGGATGTTTTGTTTAATACAAATATTTTACGAAGAAACTTTTTTCAGTTCTTCAGTTTAAAAAATAAAATTGTTGTTCACAGCTTTCAGGATCAGGTGTTGAATGTATCAACTTTGTGTCAGTAAGGATACATTGCCCGATACAATGATATTTACTAACCTATAAATGTGCTTTTCTTTTGCATTTAGATTTAGAGCATTTTGTCACACTTGTCCACATCACCTTGATGTTTCAGTATCTACCGGTTTTATCAGGCTTTCCATTTGTAAAGCAAAACCAAGGCTACATGAGTGCATCTCAGTTTCTTGCTATAAAACCATAATTAACAAAGAAACAGGCATTATTGTAGGAGGTCATAGAGAAGAAGGTCTTCTTCTAAGGTTATGAGTTAATGATTTCTTGAGAAGAAATGATCATGTTTCAATAAGGCCCCTGACAGTTATTGTCCCCTAAGTCTGTCTGAGATTTTCTCCTCCTTTGTTTTCTCCCCCATTGAACCTTTATTCCCAGATTGTTTCAGTTTCTGGTGTTTTAAACATGAATTGTCAACCAAAGTTCAATATTTCTCTAATCTTAAAACTCTATGAAAAACTGGAAGAAAATAAACTGTGTAAATTCAGCTTAGTGCAGTGATGGGCAAAACTAAACTTTTTCAAAATGATATACAAATTCACATTAACTCTGATAGGGTCAAATTAACACTACCAGAGTGAATATTAACTCTACTAAAGTGACTATGTGAGCCAACACCACAGAGTGTAAATTTACTCTATTTGGAGAGTTGGTACCTTAACACTTATCAGTTGTAATTATTGACAAATTTTGGAGTTAAATTTTAACACATAGTAACTCTAGCCAGTGTTGCCTTTAACTAATGCCTCTATGTTGTGTTAGAATTAACTCTCTCTAGATCTTTTTTTAAAGTTGTGTAAATGTTCATCACCTCCGTATCAACACTCCAGAGTGTTTGTCTGTTTATGTGGTTTTATAAAAAAAATGCTGAAAGTCCTACAAAAATGAAAAATACCACTAACAGCACAGCAGTTATGTAGTTTACTGCATCCAGAGCGGTTGAAAGAGAGAGTCATTGAGGGTTCAGAATGCAGAGGGTCACGTGGTTCATGTAGCAGCCGAATAGTTCCAAACAAAGCTTGGCGGGCCATTTCAATGAACTGCATAGCTGCAGTTTCTTGTAATTATTAACCAAAATTTTAAGTTTTTAACATTCAACCATTGATTTAGGCAAATTCCAACGTGGTACATATTCTATGCGCTTGTGTAGGAACATTATTATTGCGATAATGCTTTTAAAATTGCTGTAATTTCCTCTGAAAAGGAAGAATGTGGACAGTAAACTAGCTTTACTTGACATTCTTGACTAGCAAACGTTGCTTGATACTGTAACGTCATTAAATTTCCTTGTTTATAACATCAGCATTGGTGATTTGGAAAATTACTGACTTATTTTGTAGTAGCATTTCAGACGAAGAAGGAAGAAGCATGTGTGATCCTCCTGAGCAGGAAAACATGTTCAGATGTTTCAAGGACATTGCCTATGCTGTAACTTAGCTTTATTAAATTAAAATATGTAAGGACCTGTCTTGTAAAGTATGAAATATCTTATCTAATTTATCCTATCTATCTACTATATTTTTACTGGTTGACTACTTATCCATACTTTCTTATATTAAACGAAAATTAAGCAGTAAAACAATGGCTTACATGATTTCTTTATTCAATCCTGTTGTTTACAGGTTTACCACACAGGCCTAATGCAAAAGAGTTTTCATCAAGGATGTAAGATACAACAAGAAGTAGACCAGTGACCACATTAAAATTAATATTTTGTTTAAGATTGATGAGCTGTCGTGCTTTAAATTACATTGTTCATTTGATTCAAATGCGGTTGTAAAATGACCATCATTAAAATTTCAACTGTAGCTTCCTACCTGTCAATAGGCCTTCGATAAATGCGAGAAACACACATTCCCCATAGGAATCCTATTGCCTCGGTCACATTGTTTGGAACTATCGAGGGCTCCCATGATCCGCCATTGCTGTCAAATAATTGGTCCATTGGCGTTTATGGAGATGACGCCACTCTCTCTTTCAACCGCTCTGACTGCATCCACATGATCTGTTGGGTGAGCATTAATGCTCACTGACACAAACAGTTCACGATGAAACACTGCTTCACTTAGCCTGATGTTAAATTTTGCAAACTTAGCTCATTAAGTGTTTGCTAGAAAGCTGTTTTTTTTTTTTTTACCTTTATCATGGTCAAAAGTTTGCAGTGAAGTATTATCTGACAGTACAGTGATTAATCGTTGAAGGATTACAGAAGAAAGTAACATGTCTTGGTATCGCCTTATAACATCTGTTGGTGTTCAAAAAGGGAGGTGGGTAGGGATCATTGTCACTGTGTGTAAATAATGGATTCATTTGCTATTTGATTTTCATTGGGAGAAATTGCTGAAAAAAGAGAGCTGGAAAGAAAGAAGCATACATAGTTGTTTTGCCAAAGTATTTATTTATTATTATCACAAAAGACTGTTATGAAGTACCTGAAGGTATCAAAGTGTCAATACGATCAATACTTCTGCCCTTGATTTAAACATTTCTGCTCATTTAAGGGATATTGTGTTGTGGAGATAAAGCTGACATAATTTCTGTTCCCCCATGAGGATCAGTAACTTTCCTCAGTGTTGTCTGGATGCCCGCATGCAGCCGCGACTCCCTATGAATATCCTCTAAAAATAGATATCTTCCCTGACAGGTTTCTTGTTGTTTTTGCTAAATCTTAATTAGCGATTAGTTAGAATAATTCTCAAATTGCTTCTCTTTTTTTTCCTCTTTGGAGGATGGTCTGTTATTTTAATTAAGCAGAGGTCAGAATTATTAACACAGCAGGAGTGTGTTGAGTGAAGCTGCAGAAATCAGCAACAACTCCACAGACTGAGCAACGTAACACACCGTGCACTCTCCCTCCCCTCCAATTATCACAGACTGTGAAAAAGGGAAGGAGAGGAGTCCTGGGTGTGGAGAGGAGACTTTATTTTTGTGTTACGTTGCTCACTGATTCCTCTCTGATTGCTTAAAATTGATGCTGTCTCCCCCTCACCCCCTCCTCATTCTGCTCTTTGTGATGATCCTGTTTAAACCCCTGATGGGAACATCCTCTGGGTTTGGGAGCTGGGATGTGGAATAGGAAGGAAACTTAAAGGGTTGAAATGAAAAGAGAGAAGGGTTTGTTTTTAAAAGAAGAAGAATGAAAGTGTTCTCAGTTTACAGAAAAAGACGGGATAATTAAAGGGAAGTGTTTTATGCTGCTCACGCAGAAGATAGCTGATCAGACTATAAATCAAAATGTCTTCATATCTCAGTTCAGATCTTTTGACAGTATATTGCTTGTTTTCTCCACACAACATGGCAGCTGGCTCCACATCAAGTGGATAGATGTACAGTATATAAAGACTCCAGTTTCTGCCTCTTGGATAGAGAAATCTAAAAAACCCAAATGTGTGGGGTTTTTTTTTTTGTTTTTTTTTAATTTAGACACCATCCTTTACAAACCTTCTGGTGGAAAAAGATACTTGCAATAGACTTTGACAGCAGATATAGAGCTGATGTTTGACAGATAGTTCATCAGTTTAATTGTGATCTGAAACACAAGATGGTGGGTAAACCAGTCAGCCTTTAACTCCTCAGGGCACCAGTATTGGGTGCAAGAATGAGTCAAAAAATGCACAAGCGAGTTAGCCTTTTCAGACTTCCAGTTCCCACAACCCAAAATCTACACAGAAAATCTGCATAGACAAATTAACACTACCAGAGTTGATATTAACACTTAAGCATCTATATGTGTCCAAACCACAAGGGATGTTTTCACTCATTTTGGAGAATTGATAGTTTAACTCCAACCAAGTGTAATTGTTTTGAAGCTAAAATTGAAAACTGTGTAACACTTAACCGTAGGACACCACTACGTAGTGTTAGGAATGTACTCTCTCATGGTTTATTTTATAACTACTTAAGTGTTAACTCTATATTAACACTGCAGCATTTAATAATTGCTGTATTTATTTACTGTATAATTATTGGGAAATTAGCTGGTGACCCATTTTAGTTAGAGCACAAATATTTAATAAAACATTTGCACTGCAGTTTTCACCTGTTGGTATTTGTCCTAATGGGAGATGGGCTGGATGACCAATTCTACAAGTGTCATTAACAGGTTCAGAGTTCAGAGTGAAAAGCTCAGAGTTACAGTGACTTTTTTTTTCTTTTTCTTTTTTCTTTTTTTTTTTAAACCTTAAGCCTCTCTTTTGTACCAACTCTTTTTTAATTTCAAGTCAGTTATTAGGGATTTGACTCCAACCACAGTGAAATTAACTCTGCACTTGCTAAAATATTATTAACACCAAAATTTTAACTCTTCTCAGTTTGCTGTGTGGAAGTTTAGAATAGCTTTTTGGATAAATGACTTAAATAATGCAGAGAAGATTTGTACCTTTCACTTTCACCATTTACAACAATAATGCATATACAACAGCCACAACCATGGGCACCAACTTAATCAGGTTATTTGATGGAAGAGGACATTCTCAAAACAAGAGGTCACAATGTGGCATTATGCATTTGAAGTGTGGCAGCTGCCTCTATTGGTCATTTCACTCTGAAAGTATATACATCCATGATGACAGCCGTTTGAGCTTGTGTTTTGGTGAGCGTGCCATCAAGTCAAGGCTTTCAGACTGCCGGTGTGAGCTGCACATCTCCCACACATGAAGACACGTTCATGTCTCGGCTGAAACAGACAGGGAAATGAAAAATATAGAGCCATATTTACCATAATCCAGCAGGATATAATCCAGGAAGGATATGAATGGTCCAATTACCGTACTCTTCCTGACTGTGCCTCTTATGTTAAAGCTCAGTTTACAGTCTTGCTTTCAATTTTATTTTTTATCATTTTGGTTCTTCCTAAACTTTCAATGGAAACTATTTTGAGGTTAAATGTATGGAGAAATAAAGCTGTGATAACGTAGAGCTGCAGCCACAGTGTAGCACACAGGCGTGCCTGGTATGAAAGTCAATGCGTCTCAAGCTGGAGCTGGAGCTGGCATCCACATCGGTCACAGACATCCAATATGAAACCAGCAGAAGTCAAACAGCCATGCTGTAGTGCAGTATGAGCTTTGTATTAGCTCTTCAGTCTCATTGATTACATGTGAGCCTAAAAACTTTGTTCATCAAGATTACCCCAAACCAGCATAAAGATAACTTCTGGGCTGGCGTAAAAAAAAACAAAAAACGCCATCCCCGCACAGCTCTACAGCAAAAACCACCTTGTGCTGACCTTTACCAAACAGGTTAGTTTAGAGTTTATGCTGATAAGTACCAAGTACATGGTCATCTTTAAAAGAGATCAAGTTCTAATGTAATTTTATATTTTTAAGAAAAAAAAAAAAAAATCAAACATACCCTAAACCCTAAAAGCAAACAGACACATCGAGCATAACTGACCCAAGCATGGAAGAAGGATAAGAATTAATATAATAATAATAGTAACAAGAATAATGATGACAAAATCAGAAACATAATTCAGGCAATACAGGAACCCAGCAGTGTTAAATGAGACCAAGGAGGGAGACAGATATGATATTAAAGCCTAAGGAAGACTTATTGTTAAATATTCATGTTTTTCATGTAGTGGAAAAATGTTATGTTTTGTTTGTCTTTGAGAATTTAATTTCTCAAATCAATTCCCTACCTTTGTTTCTGATTGGTTGTTTTGGTAATGTGACTTGCCTGGGTCACAGTAAAAGACTTAAGGGTTTAGTCATTGCCACGTGGTCTACTTGCATCGACAGCGACCCCTTTCTTTCCCTCCCTTGTGCCTTGGAAAGTATCACTTGCAAGTAAACTTGCACTTGCAGCTTTCATGTTATTACATAGATATTTGTTAATCGTGTTTGATAACTCTGTGAATGCATAGTTAAAGTGCATTGTTAGGTCCTGTGTTGTACTGACTTGGTATTTTCGTAAGTTTTGTGCTGAGCTGTGTATTTTGTCAAAATTATTTTTGTGATATTGAAAGTTGCGTAGGAAGCTATTGTTCACATATTGTTTTCGTACGCCAGATTGTCTTAATGACCATCGTCATATGGACATGGATGCGTGACGTTTGGATGGCATCTGTTTGCCCTTTTGCATCTTTTCAGTTTGAAGCAAAGAATGTCCGAGGAAAAGAGGCTGACGGCAACAGTATAGACAATTGAATTTACTCGTGACTCTCTGGATCTGTAGCTATCTGTCAGTTTGTGTACTCACACACTGGGGACAGAATAGGAGTCTTCAAACAAGCTTCCTGTATCATAGGAACAAGTCTGTGACAGCCTTTTCTTAAACTAACAACCTCTACATTGATAAAGTTAACATGCTTTATTTTACCACTTTATTTTCATTCATTCTTGATTTCTTTCTCAGCATTTATATGGTGAATAACATTAAATTCATCACACTTAAGGCATTGGACAAGTCAGTACTGTGATTACTTTTAAAGATTTTATTTTCTCTCATTTGAATTAAATTGGATTTTAAGGTTTACCGTGAACTCTGAACGCAGCCTTTTGTATTTGAAGCAACATAATCATGTTGAGTAAGGTCAGATACATTTTATTGAAAATGTCTTCTCACCTCTAGAGGTTTCACTGGACTGAGCCCACATGTACAAGTCGATTTTTACATTTCTTATGTCCTGGTTCAGGGAGACTAAAGGCCTTGCACTTTCAGGGAAACAAGGCTACCAGTGTTTTTTCTTAGCATAATCTACCACAGACAAGAGGAAGAGAAGGTCTAATCAAGAGTTCAACACATTTATTATTAAGCAGTTATTTACAGGATGGTTTACCAAATGGTTGAGCTGGGAGTTGAAGGGTTAAGACGTAAACACAGACAGGAACACCACTTTCATCAGAACAGAGATCATTCTTGGTTTATTTGTAAGAAATCTCTGCAGGGAAAGACAGCAAAGTGTCGTACATTCTGTCATTGGCCAAAAGGCAATTACTGCCAGAAAGCTTTTGACTCCTTCTGATTATGTGATGCCTTTCAAAAAATTACACAGATTTCACATCGCATGCTGAGCACACCTCGGCTTCAGTTGGAAGCCTCAGAAGAAAATCCTGACATTCATGCGCGCCACCCCGGAGCCCCCGTATCTGCTGAGGGCTTTATTTCGTTTGTGGGGACAACAACAGGCAGAAAGACAGGGGTGGGGGTTGCTTCCGCTCCCTGGTTAGCACAGTTAAATATAAACAGTCGGCAAACTATTTTGTGTTGATTTGAACATTAGTTAGTGTGTTAAAGTCTGGGGTAATACATACATTATGACATGAAACCGTAATTTATTGCAGTAAAGGAATATGGGAACACAACTGCCTAAAACCTGGACATTAGCTGAAAAAGCTTAGCTGCCTCTTAAAAACTGTTGTCAAGAGGTAACCTAAACCAGATTGACTATTTAATATATTTAACTAAACCCTCTGGGAAAGAGCCCATGTTTTGGGAGGGCAGCACCTGTCAAAGGCGAATTTGTCAGGTTATTGGACGATCGTTCCATCAACCACATTCCTTATGGGGACAGACAGTGGACAGAACCTTAGCCTCTTGGTAAAACAAACTAGTAGTAGTAGTATTAGAAGTTAAAAAATAGCATTAGCACTAGAAATTGTAGTATCTTTTTTACTGAAGTATAAGAAGACATGCTGATCTATTGGTAGTGCTACTACTACTAGTACTCGAATGGTGGTAGTAGTGGTAAATAGTCAGGAAAAAATGGTTGCACCACAGGTACTTTTAGTAGTTGTAGTAGTAGTAGTGGTATTTTTAATATTGGAAACTGAGTAGTAGTAACAAATTTAGTAGCAGTGTAGCTGCAGCAGTGCTTTTAATTAGTGGCATTGGCAGGATAAATTTTAACTGACACACGAGATCCATTCCAGCGCACAAAGGACCTTAATTTTAGATTTCTACATGCAATTAAAGCAATACTATTAGGAATCATGTAGGAAAAGTTGACCTTGGTTTCATAATTTGACATAGTATTATTAATCACAGCATAGTAAGAAAAGATTTGAGAGAGAAGACAAAACAAGAAGAGCAAGACCAACATACATAAATGACTGAAAGGCTGAATTACAGATCAAATTCAGACTTCATCCCTACATGAGAAGTCAATTCAGCATCTTCCCATAGCATCAAGCTCTTGTAGAACCACCTACAAATCTATCTTAATACCCTGATACATGTTGATCAGTGCCAGTCCACTCAGACGTTTGTCATACTACTCCTTAGATTAGTTTTTTACTGACGTAAGCAGATGAAAAAGATCTTAGTGCTGCATTTGATATCAAATCTGTTTTTTAAAGTTGTATTAGTTGTACTGGTAGTTGTAATATGTTTTCTCAAGTAAAAAAAAACTACTAGTAGTAGCAATTGTAGTATTAATAGTTGTAGTTGTAAATGTAGTTTAAGTAGTAGTAGTAGTAAGATTAGTAGTAGTGTTTGTAGAGGCAGGTGCACTGGTGGTAGCAGCAGAAGAAGTCATGTCATTATGCTCAACTAAACTATGGCCTACTAAAAACTACAAGCACTCAGACGCTACAAACCTCTGCCAAGGCACTTCTGACATTGTTAGCTAAATTGTCACAGATAGGGTGGAAAACTGCCCTGTAGTGAAATGTTGATAAATCCTAAAGAAAGATTTCTAGATCTACATCTGGATTAGGATCACAGACAAAATCCAATCACTTCTTCCTTAGGCCACGAACAACTAACCTGACATATCAGATGGACCATTCAGTGTATTTCACAAGTCCATCTGGGCAACAGTTCACAGAAAGTGTTTGGGAATGGGCAGGACCTTTCAAAAGCAAAACCTGCAGGTGATCAGATGATCAATTACTTCCACTACATAGGACAAATGCTCACCAAACCTTGTCAGAAGTAGACCGAAAATGTCATATCTGCCAAGAAATGCTTTCAGTGGTATTTGTTTTTTTATTTAATTTAAGAAAGATATGAGGTCCAGTTCTGATAATACTGCTACTAAAGCTGTTAGCATCTATGCTATCCTCATGCAAGCAGTCACGTCCTGCTGTAGTCTGGCTTGTAGCTCCCACCTCTTCCTGCTTTAAATGACGCTGATTTGGCTGTGATGCCTCCTGCAGACCACAATCTTTGTAGATTGGATCTTGGCAAGATGGGTCCAACTGAAAACAGACATTGCATCAGGCTGATCAGCTGCAGCACAAGATTAATGAACAACATTACCCGGAGATTTAGTTTTTGAGATATCCTGTTAACATAACCTTCTTGATGAAAGTTATAACAGTAGTAGTTGTATTCGTGATATCAGGCAGAAGTAGTAGTTGAAGTGGTCAGTCCAGTTGTTAAACTGTTTGAGTTTAGTGACTTTTAAAAAATGAGCGATCTGCGTACATAGTATATTTACAGATGATCCTAATTTGACCCAATTATTGACTATTTATTCAAACTCAGTTTTGGACCAAAAGGCTGATTCATTTGTTTTGTTCCTTTCCTTTTTCTTTTTTTCACCCCCTCCTCAGTTTGGCCTCTGCAGCATTCAGGTTCTAGCAGCGTTAGTCGGGGGCCTCAGCACTGACTGACACTCAGTGAACGATAGTGAAATCTAGCAGGTGCATTTGGCTTGCATACCTCTGATCAGTACACCACTGTGCTTGTCTTCTTAGCTTTCTCTGTAATAAGCTCCTTCAAAGATCAGTATGTACACCCCCAGCCCCCCTTCCCCTCCAGATAAGATCTGGAATATGTAGTTCTCTCCTTCCCTTTATTCCCAACTCTTTTCGTTTTCTTAAGAAAATGTCAGTTTAATCATATCTTAATGCTTTGATAATGGGGTTCTTTTACACGGCGAAGAACAGTCACTTCAGTGTCTTAAAAGCCCAGGATGTGGAGGGAAGGAGAGAATGTCTCTAAATTAAATTTGCTCTGGCCCTGCCTCAGTGCTGTGAATGTGCATTTGTGTGTGCGAGTGTGTCACAGTGAAAATTGAGGCTCTCTTTCACCCCTCTTGACAATCACACAAAACATGTAATTGTTTAATGTGCACAAGTGGAGACTATTAATATTTAAATGTCAGCTTGCTTGATTTAAGTAACTGAAAGTTTAAACAAAGACTTAACAGGAATGTCAGTGTAGGCCAAAAACCTGCCACTTTATTTGTATGTACTGAGCGTTATCTTCAGTGCTTTACTTTAGTATTTCCCATAATGAGGTTCAGGAAGAAAGCAGTCTTCATATGAGACTTTTTCCAGCCGTTCTCTCTCTCCCTCGATGGTCCAGGTATGAATTATTTCTCAACAAATTGCCAGAAGGAAGCAGCAAAACAAGAGTGAACAAGTAAATTATTTGTAAAGTGTCACTGCATGCTAACAGAAAAGGAGGATATGCGATGGTCCCCAATGGAAAAGCGTGTGCAGTTGTGCAGGTGTGAAGCCAGCTGCTGGGCTGCCGAACGCCCCCCCACTTCCCCTGTCACTCACCATGATCGACAGGTAAGGCAGCGACAAGCACACACTCCTTTTAATACAAGAGCGCGGCTGTTGAGGTGTGTGTTTCTCAAAAGCCGTGAGAGAGAAGTGTGTGCTGAACTTAGCAATGTTCTGAGTGTTGGGGGAAAGGAGAAAAAATTTATTCTTGAGAGGTAAAGGCTCTGCTTCTTAAACAAACCCTGAAATTGGTTTGAATTGTGGAGGGAGGAAACTTGTAGCAGCTACTTGTACCAGGTTCAACAGTGTAAGATGGACGACCAGAGGGCAGGGGCACTGCAAAGAACTGTGGGCCCCGTGAAAGGATATCACATCGGGCAAAACCAGCCCAGTGAGACTGCCCTGATGATGCCTACATTCTGCAGAAAGCAATTTAATGCAAACACAACCATAACATTATGTTCCATTGATTTCCTTTATTTTATGTATAATCAAGTAAGAGAGACAAACATACTCCTGTTAATTTGTTTGAAGAATACCCCTTTGACATGGACCACCTCATTTTTAAGAGAGTTCTCAGTGATCCTGGGTAAAATCTAGTCTTAACAATACGTGTTCTACACAGATGCCTCAACATGTAGTATCAACAGGAAGGACTAAGGAGGCACAGTGGGAATAAACATTTTTCCTCACTCATCCTCAGTTGCCCAGACACTTTAAGGTCATGGCTGACATATAAACAAAATAACAAAAATACCTGAACATTGTTAAAAAGTTAAACACTGCTTCAGTTGACATTAAACAATATTTTAAGTCATATGAAAGTCAGATAATGTTATGTTTTAAGGTCACCATATTCAGTTATTTGCTGGTTAATTGGTTGCATACTTTGGTTGCTCATTAAAGGAATAGTTTTTGCTAGCGTATGTTTGTTTGTTAGCAAGATTAGGCAAAAAGTACTGGACAGATTTTACTGAAATTTTCAGGAGATGTTTGTAATGGCCCAACTTAACAGTGATTATATTTTGTTGATGATCCAGATAGCTGCCATTAGTGATCGTTTTTGCTCAGTAACTGTTTAACTAATATTGATATCAACATGATTCTGAGTGCTAGGTGAGGGTTTTAAGAGTTAATGAATCATATTATGATGGTAACTTTATCATGGAACTATTGCTTATAGATGTAACAGCAATATGTGAGCTACTTTGGCTGAGGTTTACGCTCTCCGAGTGCTTTCTAGTAATGAATTTTAAGGTTGGGTGTATCAGAGACTTGACAATCTGTGAAGTGACTGAAAGGGGTCGTAGCAATGTTGTTGAAAGAGCAGAAGTGACCTGCAAGGTACAACACAGTAACATCTGCATAGACAAATTTAGAGTCAATATTAACACTTCTTAAGTGTCTTTATGGTCCACACAACAAAGTGTTTTTTTTTTTAAACTCTAACAGTCGCTAATTAAGACTTTAAAACTTTGTGACTTTTGATCAACACTTTTATGTATATAGTCAGAATATGAACCGTTAGCGACCCCACCTTAACAAAGACAAACTAACCCTTTAATAATATTAGGCTTTTATTTTAACCTAAATACGCACAGTGCTATCATTTACCAGAGTATAACAGGTGCAAGTTTTATTGTAACATGTTTCAAAATGTAACGATGGCCAATGTTGTGGTCCTTTGTTTTTGCCATTATCATTTTTTCAGTGGGCTCAGTTGATCAAAATATGACAACTTATTAATAACAAACGTCATGTAAGTTTTTGCAGTGTACCAAATCGTGTGTACATCTGTGAATAAATAAAAAACGGGTGTGTATTTAAAAAAAAAAATAAAATAAATTGTGAGTGGATTGACAAAGATGCTCACTTGCTCTTGCACACTGTTGTTGCCTCCTTCAGTGGCAAAAAACACAAAAACCCAGCAATGCAGCTGAGTGGATCTTCTCTTTTTAGGTCAGTATTGTCCATGTGTTTGGCATTGCAGGGCTCTACAGGGGCCCTGCTGTTTCTGTGGGCAGGCCTTACCCCCCTTATATTAACGTCATATTGACGACGCTTCAAATGCCAAGTGTCGCCACTTTGTTTGTGGTTTGACAACAATGTGGACTGTGGCAGCTGTGGTGATTTGATCCTGATGAATGAAACTTTCTGGTCATGTATAGCATGTGAATAGCTTCTAGAATACTTTTACATAACCAGACTCACTCCACAGTAAACCTGTTTCCTACCAGCAGGATGCTGGAATGGCTAGGGTTTAACCGTGTGAATCATGCTCACCTGTCTTTTCAACAACTAACAGAAAACAGATTTCTTTCAACTTCCTTGTGCCCCCTCTATTTTCCTTTTATTGATAATATCCTGATTTTACTTCTGTGGTGTTCAGAATCAGACCTCCGGTAAGCGCACTCCTCACATGTTACTAATATGTGCTTGGGGATGAATTGAATGGTACAAAAAGATCCTTCTTTTCATGATATGATCAAGAAAATACTTCACAATGGCAAAAAAAGACATGCATTTTTTGGAAAGAAAACCAAACATTTTTTTTCTGTATATTTCTTCAGGCCCCTGCCAGTCATTGGCCCTTAAAGTCCTCTCCCCTCATATAGCACTACTGCCACAGGGCATATTTAAACGGCCCGGTGGCTCTTCCATGTCGCTGTCAGCCCTCTCTGGTACAAATCTACAGCCAGCTGCAGCATTGTCTTGACCTACTTGTGACTGGTTATTGCACTGAATTAGAGGGATGGCTGACAAAAACAGTCCGGCAAAGGGAGGGTAAAAACAGCTTAAGAACAAATAGCCATATCTGGTGGAGTTTTGAGTTTTAATCAGTGAAGCAGAAGCCAGCGGAGAGCAGGGGAGTCTGCGCGCAAAAACATTATCTGTGTCTCAAGATGGATCCTTGACTAATCCTGCTGTCTGAGCTCAACGCTCCCAAGATGCTCAGAGAGGAGGAGGAATTCTGGAGGAAAGGCGACCATAGATTGAAGCGCAACAACAAGAAAAAAATCCAGTTTAGACTTCCCACAGGCCAGTTTCAGATCAGGGACAACATTTCTGGCCCTAATTGCACTCTCTCCATCAGCCGCAGCACGGCGAGTCGAGACCGCTCGACGGCCACTCTAGATCCCCATTAGCATCACATTCATTTTGGCCAAGTATGTGAGACTCCAGTGTCTCCATCCTGCACAAAAGAAGCATCAAACTGCTCTGGAAGACATCCTCCTTTGATCTTTTAATTAGTTAGTTTGTATTGGGTGGTACAGTAAGCAAAGGATTTGTTATTTATTTGCTGAAACACTGGCTGACGCGTTATTGTGTGGCTTCATGCAGGCTGCTGTCCTCTTTGATTCAGACTAATGGAGTCCCACCAAGCTACATAATATGTGCTGTATGAAAAGCCTGTAATTCCAAATCATCTTAAAGGAGCGATGTGTACAGCAAGAAAGAGCGTCTTCACAATTACACACACGAACACATTCACAGGGAAAAAAGAGACAACAAAACGTCCATATGATTTTGCTTGGACATCGAACCAGTTCATTCAGAGAATAGTTTTACTTGTTAATGATTAAAGGGAAGCTTCCTCATATTGATCTCCTGCACAAAGCAACTGTAGAGCTGCAGCCAAACAAAGAAATGCAAAGATTTCTACATGCACAATGGAGTTTCACTGGTGTGATTTCACTCTGCGGTTCGGCTTACAGTTTAAATCAAGATGTAATTGTGTTAAATGTATTTCAGTTTAAAAAAATATGGTGGCCATGAAAAGCAAAACATTACAAAATAATAGTAGCAACGGTTTAAATACACAACAAAACAACAACAAAAAAGGCAATGCCAAAAAAGGTGTCGCAACAGATAAAAAGATGCAGCAAAAATGGAAATGCCAAAAAAGTAGCCCATATAAACTACAAGAAATGTAAAATAAAATAAAACTACCATAAACCCCCCAAACAGTAAGAACACAACTACAACTAGAAAGCATAAACCTTCGCCAAGGCATTTCCAACATTGATGGCCAAGTTAATATAAAAAATGTGGAAAACTGCCCCATCCCACACTGCTAACAAATCCTTGAAAGAAATTCTCGCATCCTTATCTGGATTTGGACTTTGAGCAAAATACAGTCACTTTTCTGTGCCATGACCAACATTCACTGAAAGTTTCATCAAACTCCATCGAGAAGTTATTGACTTATTATCAAAAATGTGAAAAACTGCCCTATCTCATACTCTTAACAAATCCTTATAAAAATTCAAAGATCTGCATCCAGACCTAGATCACCGCCAAAATCTAATTATTGCTTCCATGTGCCATGACTAAAATTACATGAAATTTTCATTGAAATCCACTCGTAACTGTTTGTAACCAAATCCTCGGTAACAAAGAAAAATCTAAATAAAAGAAGGCAACAATATAAACAAGCTGCAACAAAGCATACAAAGACATCAACAAAATTAAAAAACAACAACAGTATCTGGAACTTATTTGTTGTATTTCTTATTTTTGGTTGTGCTTTTAAGTGTTTTGGTACATTTTTTAAATTTGCCTCTGTGATTTTGAATTTGTTGCTGTGTTTTCTATTTGTTTTATAATTTCAAATTTTTTGTTTAAGGGTTGTTGATTTTTATTTATTTGTTGTAGTGTTTTTTTTAATTTGTCATTCTGTTCTTTGATTTGTAATGGTTTTTCTATTGGTTATTATATTTTTCTCATTAGGTTTTAAATCTGTTGTAGTTGAACTGTCTTTCTCTTCTGGTATTACACACACATTTTTATTTGTCTTTGTTTTGATATGTTGTGTTCCTATGATTTGTTGTTGTGAAATATATATTTTTTTAATTTTCTGTGTTTTTGAAATCCATTGTTGTGTTTTATGAATACTTGTTGTGTTTGAGTATTTATTGCAGTTTTCTGGGATTTCTGTTGGGTTTTGGGATTTGTTGTGTATTTTTATTTATGTTGTTTAATGTGATAATTTTTTGTATATTATACTGTCAATGTGATTTTTGTGCTGTTTCTTCTTAAAACTGTTCCATTTTTTTTTACTTTTATTTATTTTTTTTAAATGAAGATGCTTTTGATTTTGGTTTATCTGTTTTTTCTTTCTGTTTTGTTTTCCTTTTTTTCTTTATTTCTGTCATTTTGTGGTTATTAATTGCTTTGTTTTTATCATTTGTTGTTTGACATAATGTGTTTATTTGTTGTGCTTTTTTATTTGTTCTTGTATTTACTTATCTGTTGTTGTCCTTTTCTTTTCTTTCTTCATATTCAATTTATTGTGAAATCTGTATTCCTTTGTGCCTTTTGGTTTGCTGTTGTGTTTTTTCTCTTTGTCATTGTCGAATGTTGGTTGCACTTTTAAAATATATAAATCTGTTTTTATTTATATTTGGGTTGTTAAATAACAGTTGGCTTTTGTTTTCGATGGCTATTCTATATAAGTGATTGTATATAGGGGTTGCGTTGCTTTGTTTTGTTTTTGGTTGTGTGTTTTTAGTTTGTCATTGGATTTTTCTATTTGTTAAAGTGTTTTCATTGTGATGTGTTTTTGTGTTCTGATTAGTGATTTGTTGTTATGTTTTCTTATTTGTTGTCCCAAGATTTTATTTCTTTATTGTGTTTTCTTGTTTGTTGTTGTACTTTATTTCTTGTTGCTTTATCTAATATGTTATTGTGTCATTTTCATTTATTTTGCGTTTCTTATTTTTTTCTATATTTTTTAGTTTTGCAGTTTTATTTAGTATTTGTTGTTTCTTTTCATTAACTGTTGTGTTGTGCACTCCAGGCCTATCACATAAATGCATGTTCAGCATAACTCTTATTATCCAAAACTGCCTTCATTTCCAAGCAAAGGAGAAAATATGTGTCATAGGAGGTGAAAGGAGTCTGGTGATGTTGTGGATGGCCGTTAAGCTTTTGCAGACTGCTGCTGCTTAACAGGACTCTGTCACTGGCACTCTGTAAAACTGTCAGGGTTACCATTGAGATGAATCTAAAACTGGCCACAGGGTTATTTTTAGACATGGCTGCAGGATAAAAAGTTTCTGAGCCCCATAAGTAGGTCAGCTCAAGTGCTGTTCAGATTGCTGTTATATACAATTACTGAAAAGTAGCATCTCTGGTCGAGAGCAACTTTTAATCCATACTCCAGTGAATGAGCGAGTCAACTTCTCCCCGACAACTTTTTAAAGATCTTTCCTAATCCACAGACAGTTTGTTCTACAAGTTACACTCTATCCAAAAAAAAAAAAAAAAGAAACTCCAAACGTGCATGGTTTCCTGGGCTTGCCTGTCAACTAGCCACTGTTTTCAAATAGTAACTTAAACTATATTTCTTTCAGATAAAAAAAAACATGCAAATAGAAATGTTGTTTTTGAAAATTTGAAATTCCAGTCTAAATTATGAAATATTTCCCAAGTGTGTCAGAAATATGCATAATGGCTGCTCTCTTCAGGTTAAAACCCATTTACATTGATGCTATCTGTTGATCTCTGGAGCCTGATGTTGTCCAGTGCCAACAATCATCACCACAGACAACTTTCATCTTCAAAAGCAGCTGATGGCAAACTAGACCAATCAGAGACATTGCTGTGACACAAGGTTTGTTGGTTTTGTTGTAAGTTTGCCTGAAAGTGAAAATGAACCATATTTTCCCAAAACATACTTGATATCGTACTCGCCTGTGTTCTCCCCAGGGACATATACCATTACATTACATTTAGATCCATTGTTGTAAATGAGCAACTGAAAAACTCAGAAGAGGCAGTCTTTAGCAGAAGTAGCTCTGGAGAGGCTCTTTTGTTATGTTTACTATTCCTCATGTTAAAAACCCTGCATTTGGTGTGGAACTGTGGTGGGGGCCCTCAATGATATCTTGTCATGGGGCAAACAGCCCCTCTGGTGACATCGAGCGTAAACTTAAACTTTAGCCTATTTTCAAAGAGGTTATGTTTTTGCTTTAACTCGGTGGTTCTCAGTTACTTTCTTTGTGATAAATACCCCCCACTAGCCCCCATCAAGAAAGTTAAGGGCTAAGTTAAGATTTTTCCAAGTGCCAAGGTAACTCATATTCTAATTTTTTTGTATGCTCAAAGAAAAGATTTATATCCAGAGTCACAATTAAAAGATCTAAAAAAAAAGCCAAAAATAAAAATCCAGATTAAAAACATTTATCAAAGAAAGCCAATGAAAGCCTGTTGTTACACAACCCTCATTGATTTTTTTTTTTTTTAACAAATCCACCTCTGACATGGCAAACAGCCAGTCACTGTGCTGAATTATGGATTGGCACATGCGGTGGCCAATCAAAATTCCCATGCCTAACTTTGGCTTTGCCCTGTTAAGACAAGTCATGCCCTATTTAGTGTGTGGCTATGCCCCCTTGGGGAAGTTAAAATATCCGATTTTGATGACTGCTAGAGTATGTTAACAGCTGTTTATGATGAGCAATACAGCCAGTTTTTATATTCTGAGTGTCCTGATCCACCTCTCTTCTCACTCTGTCTGTGACACTGTTGGAGCTCCTGACACTTAAAGACCCTTTTTTCTGTATATGGTTCCAGTCTGTGCTGATTGGATGACCAGTCAACTCTGGTAATTGATCATTTCAGTGTTGTTCAGTTTCCCTATTTAAAAGTTCTGAGTCTTCCTAGAGTCTCTGCTTTGCGCTGGACTTGCTACCGCAGCCAATGGGCTTGTACTACTGTTGTCTCAGGGGTAGGTCCTCGAGGAGGGGGAGGGCAATTGTTTCAGACAACTACGAGTGCTGTTCATTAACCTTGCAGTGCATCTGGACGTGCTTGATTCAATCTCTGTCATCAGACAGGTCAATCTTGCCAAGCTCTAGTACAAGTGTACTTGGCCTGTAGTAGCATGGCCAATCAGCATCCTTTAAAGCATGCTGATTGAGCTACAATTGCAAAGACTGCAGGAAGTGACTGCTCATAATGAGATTATCATTGATGCTAACAGCTTCAGGAGATGTTCAATCTGACCTAGTCCATTTCTTTATTAAATGAAAAGAAAAGAACATTCTCACTCCACTTCCGACATGTTCTGGTGAGGGTTTAGTGGCTTAAGTTTTGGTCTTCACACTGCGGCAGTAGCGCCTGCCTAGTACATTATCTGATTGGCCTGTAATGAATGTTATTGAAGGAACGATTGTCCAATCACCTGCTGCATATGTTCTTGCCCTCCCAAACACTTTCAATGGGCTGTTGCCAAACACACAAAAGGGTGAGTACAACCTTAAAAACACATACTATGACCCCTGTAAATCAGCATAACAGAATTTGTCCCTGTGTCTTTGGGTGTAAATACTTTTATATATTGAATTAAATCCTCTAAAGTAAATGTAGTAGGAGCAGCCACCCGTGGAAGTACATGGGTAAATGAAGGCTCTGTCAATCCCAGACGTTGCTGCGACACTCCGGGATTGTAGATTGTGAAGTGTGTTTGCTTGAGATTGCAATAAACCCCATTTTCCTCAAAACAAGGCTGGCAAAATATAAACTTGTGTCTTTTCCAGGAGCATAGACCACCGTTTCACAGCTCATTGCAAGTCTTTATCGGCTGGTTTGGACATTTTCCTGAATAACCAAATACACGATAGGCACAAAGGCTGAGATGCTTTGGCTGATATACATGATATGAATGTGGCCCTCTCTGAAGGCTTTTCAATGTCTAACCTTGTAAAGCAATTGGGTTTGCCTCCTGCCATGTCTCATCAGACAGATGTATCTTGCAGAGCTAAAATTACTGATTCCAGTGAAAAATGCCTAGGCTTTTCAGGAACAAAGAGGGTTAGTTGGTCAGGAGGCAAAAAGTGTCTGTAAGCCTTTGACCAGCTGTAATAACTGACAGGAAAACGTTTGCTCAATCAACCTCCTTGAAAGGTTCTCCCTTTCTATGGGATGTTGCATTAATGGAATTGGAATATAACTCATGGAAATGTAAAACTGGCTATCTAATGTGTCATGTCAGGTCTATGTACCTTTAAAACTAAGGCATGGAAATAATTTTTATGACAGATTCCTTTTACCGCAACTTCTATTGTCTTTACAGTGATGCTAGAGCTCGTGCAGACCATGCATCGCAGGGTCTAAGCATGTTTTTTTGCCCACTGTGTTTTCATGTGTAATGACTAGATATGTGAGGATAACAGCCAGATGGTTAAAGTAAATTACACCAGGTTTCCCTCAAAGTTGTCTGTGTTCTTTGTTCACAGCTGGCCTATGGTCCAAGCAGAAACATCTCACATATTTAAGAGCTTTCAACTTGCTTGTTTAAACCCTCTTACTTTCTTGAGGTGTAAGGGCAGATCTCCATTTAGTTCTGGTGTACCATATAATGAGCACGGTCAAATAAACCCCTGCTGTATCGTCTCACATCACAACCGCGTGTTCAATTGTATTAATTGAAAAACAGGAGGAAAGAAGGCGACAGTGCTGCCGAGAAAATGATGAGCGACCGCAACAGTGGTGCGGCCTCCATTCCAACTTTGACAGGTAAACAATCTAATTGATTTTCCATGCTGTCTCGCTGGACTGTTCAGAGCCATATTTCCAGTTTAAACTCAGACCATTCTCAGTGTTTGCAGAACAGACAAGCCCGTCATCTGTAGCACTGAAAACATGTCAAGTTAGAACGAGTAATTTGTGGTGATGAATGACAAGTGCAGGCTCCTGTTCAGTAGTCTGAGCGCTCATTAGAAAACACATTTTCAGATGTCACCAGGCTTCTGTGTTTTTCTACTTTTTGGGTAGAATAAACAAATATTGCTTGAATACTGCAGTGTCACAGAAATGAGCAGAAGGAACTTAAACCTCAATTGACATGTCTCACGCAGCCGACTTTTTTGAACGTTGACAGCCATCTGTGTGGATTCCTTTCACTCTCCACTAATGAGCTGTGGGTTGAGGAGACCCAATCTACACAGGCCTGTCCCTGGGGCCCGGTGCAGCTGCCGGGCATACACACTTATTCATGTAACGTGCACACTCACGCACACACACACAAACACTCAGACACACAAACAAACCCCTCACCCACAAACACACCAACACATGCAGCTACTAGCTTCCCTCTGTGTATGAAGGCACTCTTTGGCTGGCTCAGATCTGAAGTCACACTACTTCACATGCAGTATACGTCTATTTTTTTCTGTAACACAAACATTGAAGAGTGCCAACTAGAGTGCAGCAAGTGCCAACATAAAGATTTTTTAATAGAGTAAAGTAAAAATAGAGTGCAAACTAAATTCTGCATATAAACTTTTGGTTATGACAGGAGCTCATATGTAAGATAAGTAAATAGGTTAATAAGAAAATAAGCAAATAATGTGCTATTATCATATAGCACATTTGTTTATTAACATAGCACGTTATTGGGGTTTAGTAATATGCCCTTGTACACATAGTGTATGTTCAGCCTTGAATATCATAATTTTATATTTATTTGGGGTTTTAGATTCCCCTCATTGTCAGTATAAAACCATGTGGTTCCCAGTCACACAGTGTTTTATATCAAAGGTTGTGTATTCATGCACAACTGCTGTAAGTGACGTCTTTAATTCACTGCTAGCTACTGATTTAAGTGCATGGGTTTCCTGCAAAGGCGTCAGAAAATGATGAACTTAAGAGTTAAGTTTAGCATTAATTTGAATTTTTGGTGAAATCAAACAAACATGGGGAACACTTCATGTCACGTCCATGTGTGTTTGAATGGCAAAAAAGATTTTGTGAGAGCAGAGAGGATGTCCAAGATGACGAACATTCATGGTGCCCATGCAAATCCAAGAACTTCTGAAAACAATCAACAAATTGAAAAAAATTGTTATAAATGATTGAGGATTCGGTATAAGAATGATAGCAACAGGCCTGCTTACTTCACAATGTACCTTTAATATCAAAATAACAGCACACACGTTAGCTGGAAGAGGAAAAGGAAGTGGTGATTTAGGACATATTTTTGATAACATGAGGACAAAACTTGTTTACCCTTGTTTGCCCTCCAAACAGAGAGCCCTAAGAAACGAAACGCCACTCGATTTCCATTACGTCATCAACTAGAGTTGCTTGCTGGCTGCATGCTACAATTCTTTATCCACTTCCAAGATGCCGTCCTGGCATCATGGTTAAACTTTACGTTGAGCAGCACAGGATTGAATATCTAATAAAAACACAAGTATCATTATTACTAGCCCTTCCCCTTAACTTTACAGAGAATTGGGATACCCCTTCACTAGATATGAATGTGCAAAACCAAGGGCTAAGGGGTACAATTGCCATTGACCATTATGCTTTGAGAGAAAAAATGTTTGTAATCTCAAATGGAGTTTTGAGTGAAAAAAATTCAGAATTATTTTTTAAGGAAGTATCACTCAGCCCTTGTGTAACGCTTTAAATGTGCTTCCAGTAGAGGACATGTGCCATCACGTCAACACCATATGAGTGGAGTATGTGTAAACTTTTTTAAAACGTAGTTTCATGATCTTGACCTCTGCCCTTTTATCTTTAAACCATTATCAGCTCATTCCTGTGTCAGTGGGCATTTGTGTTTTGAGAAAATCCCTTGAGTTTTCATGTGATACTACATTCACAAGAATTGCTTTCACAAGCAAAGGGGGTCAGTGATTTTGGCCTTTGACCTATGTCTCCAAAATCTTATCAATTCATTCTTTATTCAGGAAAGGCCTTTGTGAAAAGTTTGATGAAAATCTCTTCTTATATTTGTTCTTGAAATACCATGATCACAAGTAAAGGATGACCACAGGACAACATGACCTTGACTTGTTGACCTATGACCTTGAAAATCTGATCAGTACATTTTTGAATCTACTGTATGTGGACAAAGTTTACAAAATTTCCTAAAGATTTCCTAAAATATAAGATTCACAAGTTTTGACAGATGGACAGATGGACAAATGGGCCGTCAACCTAAATAACAACATGCCACCGACTGGGCTGTCAACGGCATGGAAACATGAATGAAATACAAATTCAACACAATATGCTTTAATTGCACAAGGCAGCAAATACAGTATGTGAAACAAAGTGTCAAATCCATACCTTCTGTCTTTCTGTGTCTTTGTGTATCATCATGAACATGTGCTGCGCCTGAGCAGAAATGTCTGTATATGTTGAAGCGAGGGAGAGCCAGGCGGACAGACTGTGTAGGAAAAATGGCACAATAATTCATATTAACAAGTCAAAGTCTGTGTGTCTATTCATGCTTCTGCTTCCTCTCATTCCTGTACCTGTAAATGTTGTGACAATATGAGGAAATCTATTTGATCCCTATCGTGCACAAAAACAGATGAGCTGGAATGCAACTGATACAGGCTGTGAATAGGAAATGACAGGAAGAGCTAATCAATGTCCTCCAGGACTGGCAACTGGCTCGCCTTTGTTTCTTTTTGTAAATACAAGCCTCTTTAACATCACAATATAAGCCATTATCTCCCCCCTGGCAAGGTAAATTTGGGAGGGGGAGCTGCACAAAAACATACATTTTCCTCAGCTTGGAGCTGATCAGTCGGGAGAGATCTAAAGTCATGCAAATGTTACGGTGGAAAAAAACTGGCAAAACTCATTCTAATTATTCCATATCAGCACATTTGCATGGAATGGATTTTTTTTTAAAGAAGGGAAGAGTTTATGATCAGTGGAGCCTGGGCACGGGGGCTGTTTAGGAATTCACAGCATTTTGATCTAATCACAAAATCAAAATATTCATGAAACACAATGATATCTCCCTGAAGCAGGCGGCTAGCCATTAATTTTCAAATTCAGGTAATTTATTAGCACTTATCAGAGACTGAAAAAGCCTTGCTCTGTGTTTGTAAAGTGGGTGAGAGGGAGAGAGGAGTTCGAGAAAAACTGATTCCAGATGATTTATAACAGTGTGCCCGGTACATTTTCAACCAGGTATTCAATTAGAATGTATGTCCAATTTTCTATTCTAGATCTACAGTTAAAAACTCTATTAAAGCACCATTTTCCTTTGCATGCATATCTATTATCAGCATTCACTGCCAATTTGATAGCTCTGGCTCCGTCGTTATGCTCCTTATGTGTCATTGGTGTCCTTCTCTCATTAATTGAAAGAGCTTTGACCATAGTATACAAGATGCTGATTGGTGTTTTTCTTCCCTGTGCATGCCTGCCTTGCATATTTGTCCTCACTAATTCAGACACACTGTTAGACTTTTCTGTAATATCCAATTGTTTATCACATAACACCCTGCAATTTGTCTATGGAGGAAAGTACTGTAATTTCCATAGCATCATGAGATTTTGTTGGTGTTTATGTGACATCAGATACAGTTTACAATAATTTATCATACAGTTGTTTCCATAATAGACTTTTTGGAATAGATACACATTTTATCTGAAGTTTTTTTTTTACTATTTTTTGACCTTTGGACAAGGAGGCCTTTCCAAAACGCTTCAATCATGAACTCTCACAATAGAAAGCAGGTTTTCTTTGGAGGAAGAAGCTTAACTGCACACGACAAAAGAGAGTGGAGGCACCCATGCTGAGATGGAACAGTAGCTGGACTTAAGACAAAACAACAAACAAGAACAACAAAGGCTCATGAGAATTTAAAATCGCGAGTAAAAGAGAAACAAAAAGGTGGAATAATATTTAAAATAATAATAATGACAATAATTATACTGAAAGCAACACAAATGTTCTAAAGATAACCTGTTGGCAGGGCTGTGTAGTCACATTTAAGCCAGAATAACACTGCAGTCATTTATCTGCACCATCGAAGGCTGATGTCCCTGTGGCAGGCCCCCTCCACCCAGTTTCCAGGTCTATTAACCCTCCCAAGTCTCCAGGATCTCCATCGCCCCCAAGCAGTAACGCTCACATTGTTGACTCATACCACTGGAACCGTACAGTGTATTGTTGTGGGGACGACTGTATTTGGAAAGTGACTTTTTTATATAATGTCACATGTCCCTCTTCTTGAAAGTTTTAATCCTGGCCATGAAATCCCTGTCAGTGTATTGACCAATCAGATGTAATCAGTCTTATACTTCTCTTGTTTTCTTGACAATAGTATCCAATCAGGAACTGCCAAATATCAGAATGAAAATATCAATATCAGCAATGTGATTTGGCCTTTTTGTTACATTTGGGACAGAAACTTCCACACTTCCAAAAAACCAAACAAACAAACAAAAAAAAAAACAGCTGAAGGAATCAATGCAAATATGTAAAAAGTTGTTGTCGTAAGTTTCTTTGCATACTTGAATACATTTTTCCTAATTCCCAAGGCTTAAGGTATCCATATTAAGATGTGAAAAGGCTTGTTCATCATTGATCTCTGTGTATTTCTTTTTTTTTTTAATCAAGTTCTGTTAAATCTAAATTCTGATTTAATTGTTTAATTTGTTTCTTTGGTCCTACAACTTTTAAAATATCAATCTGACATCACTGAAGCATAAAAAAATCAGATAGTCCAGGTTGTACTAAAAGAAAAAAATCATCAACTTGGTTGTACTCGAAAGGCTTAAGATTTTACATGTATTATGCAAAAATAAATAAATAATAAATAAATAAATAAATAAATAAATATCCATGCAGACTGAAAGATGGCAAAAAATGGCCTGGAGTTGTAGGGTTAAAGAGCCCATTTTTTGCCTTAACTCAGGTTCATATATTCAGTTTTGATGACTGCTGGAGTATGTTCATGATGGGTTGTGCTCAGAAAACCTTCAGTTTTTATATAAAAAGTACCCCTGATCCAGCTGTATTCTCAGTTTGTATGAGCTGCTCTAAGGCTTCCTGCTCCCAGTGGACCCAGTCTGCACTGAGTGGCTGAATGGTCTACTCTGTGGTACTTGGTAAGTTCAGCACTGCTCAGAGCCATGTTTTCAACTACTCTGTATACTTTCTGCTGCTTCTGTTCTGCACTTGGCCAACCCAAGCCAATGAGCTTAATTAGTGACGAAACAATGGTAGGGTGGCATAATGCTAGGCCCTGGGGGGCTGATGAGCATCTACTGGTGCATTAAATAGGGAGAGAGGGAGAAGTCCTGATGACAAGGGTCAATTTTTATAGTAGACCGGGTAGGGCATCTCTAAAACTGCAGCTCTTGTGGGATGTTCCCAGTCTGCAGTGGTCAGTATCAAAAGTGATCAAAAGAAAGAACAGTGGTTAACCTGGGACAGGGGCAGCCAAGGCTCATTGATGCATGTGGGGAACAAAGGCTGGACCATGTGGTCCCATCCAACAGACGAGCTACTGTTTTTATATTGCTGAAGAAGTTAATGTTGGTTCTGAATGCATATGCATGCACCATGTATTCTTACAACTTACACTATGTTGCTGTGGATTTATTTATTAATCACAATTAAATATCATTTATTTTTAATTTGTATGAATCGTGTGAGGGTGGTTTGTTGCAAGCTGGAAGATGCATTAGCCAAAGTGCTAGCAGGATCCCTCACTGACGCATGCTTTGCATTAATATGGTACTTTGAGTTGGAAGTGCTTTCCAGAGTGTGCATATAACTATAATGGTCCACCGTCTCGTCTTGCGTTTTTTTGTGTTATACTGACTCAAAGTACAGACAGGAAGGATGCAGGCTACCAACTAACAAATCTACAGTGAGTTCCTCCACAAAACATGAAGCTCTTACTGCACTTATCTATGAAGTTATATGAGATATTTCTTATGTCTTCTTACATGTCTGTGTGTAAGCTCATGGATGTCACTGAGTGCCGTTTAATACTCTTTATTGGTTTCCACGGTTACATGACACAGAGAGCTGCTCTGTCTCGGCAGAGAAAGAGAGAGAGAGAAGGTTTAAAACAGGAGAATAGCACAGATACATTTTGTCAGAGAACTCCTTTGGTATGGATATTTTAGGGAAGAATTTGATACCAAATGAGTACTTATAAAAGCACTGAGGCTTCAGTAATGTAGTATCTTGGACATACTTTATAAATCCCTCATGGGAAAATTCAGTTCTCTACACTCTGTAGTTGAGACATGCTTCACAAACGCAGGTTAAAATACACATGCACACACGGGTTTGCGGGTTTAGTGCCTTGCTGAAGGGCTCTTTGGCAGGGAGTCATCTGGCACCTCTCCAAACCAATTTCCAAACATGGTTTAGTCAGGACTTGAACTGGCCACCCTTCGGTCCCTAGCCAAGTCCTTACAGATTGAGCTACTGCTACCCTACAATAGCATGGATACTTCATCCCTGACAGACATAGAATCTGACAAATTCAGCCGTTTTGTAAGATTGTGTGCCGGGTCAGGGAGTGTAGAAATACAAGCAGGGACATTTTAATGTAAGGTCAGGTTAAAAGCCCTGTTTGTGCTCACACAACCAGCTCACCCTGGTTTTTCAGTGTTTGTCCCCCGTGCTTAAATGGTGTTTATCTTTGTATGTGTCCATGAGGGAAGGAGTTAAACTGTTTTGACTGTAGCTTTGAAGATGTACTCTGTAAGTACTGAATTATCTCTGCTTTACTCAAGATCCAGACTGAATCTTTGATATATTTAAACAGGTAAAGAGAGCCAATGTCACCGAGCTTGTTCATTAACATGCGCTTTGAAGCACCAGCTATTATGGGAATATGCTAATAAAGACAAAAAAGACAACTATGAATCATATCTTTCCAGAAATAAGAAACACATCTTTACATGTTTAGAATGAGTGCAGAGACTCTCATTGCATCACTGGAAAATCATCAAGGGGATTGTGTGGGTGTTTTTTCTTAATCATTCTCTCCACTGTGCCAAGATTATATCTCATACCTCCCATTGTATGTTTAGCCAATGCAGGGAAACAGGCAGTGACACATCTTCCCACTCTTCCAGAGACAAAGTGGTCGGCGGAAAAGGATGATCCAAGGACAGGGTTAAAAAACAGAGGGCCTAGATCTCTTTGTCTCGGGGTAATATTGCCGGGTGGATTCAAACAGCCCCCTGAAGCTGAGATGAGACGAGCCCTGAGCTGTGATCGCAGCCTGATAACAACCAGATGGATCAATACATGTGTTGTAAAGGTTAAATGATGTTATGTTGTCCGTTGTTATTGGACATGGCATGTCACACTACATGATACTGACACCTTTTCTGTGCCCTTCCTCTTCCCCTGTTCCAGGTTGAGCTGAGGGTGAGGAACTGCAGTGATCCCAAGAAAGGGGTCAAGTGTTGAGTCCTTCCTCCTCACCCAGTTAACTGCTGTTCATCACCACACCGATCTGTCCTTGCTGTAGCTTCTAGGGGGGATTGTAGGTATTTTACAGAATGGCTTAACAATTTAAATTTAAAATTGATTTCTGACAGTCCCCTAAACCTGTCTAATTTATAACTATATAAGTATTTATTTTTGAACAAATGCTCTCCAGTCTCTGCAACATATTTTTGAGAAGCAATAATGCGTTTTGAAAGTATAAAGAAGCCACAATATGATGATTCAGAAACAAAATTTCTCCAAATAATTTATGTGATATGCATTAAACATTTATGCAGCTCCGAGTACAGCAGACCAGGATCAAGTAATCAGGGGTGGAAAGTGACAAGAAGCTATTATTCATGTTGCTTTATTTGAGTTATGGTTGCCCCAGTTGTAGTGCCTGACCTATGTTATGATTGGTTTGAACATTTGTTGTAATGCAGCATCATAGTGAGGGGGTGACAGAAAGTCTGTGTGATCATTTTTATTTATTTGTTGTTTATTTTTATGTGGACATCACAATTACATTTGACAAGATGCATTTGTTTGAATGTTTTAGGACATGTACTAATTCGCAACACTTGTCCAAAGGAGGCTTATGTAATGATTAAAATAAGATAAGAAAGAGAAAAAATGCAGTGTACAATGACATTGCGACAGTAAAAGAGAAGCAGTTTTCATATTAAATACATACATAAGCTACAAAGCAAATGCAACATGGTCAAGCAATCAACCAGTTAAAACTATTCATGTGAGCACTGTTGTTTTGGTTTTAGCCATTGTTTCAGTAACGAGCATTACTATTGGTCTCTAATTTTAGATTAGTGAGTAAAGAAGTCCAAAATTTTGCCCCGTAAACGAGTCGAGTCTTTTGAACAGCTCTTTTAAGTGAACAATGAGAACTGATTCACAGCTCTGAGTGAGCCGTTTGTTTGCCAGCCATTATTAAATGCAAATTGCCTCCAAATTTAAGAAACAAACAGCTCACTCAGAGCTGCAAATTGGTTCTTATGAAGAGTTTATCTGATGACTGTAGGCAGAGGCAGGCTAACGCACTACCCATATGCTCCCGGTGTTTGAGCTAAGCTAAGTAGCGGTGGGTGAGCTTTGGCCATCTCTTCCTAGTTACTGGAGGCACAGTTGAAAGAATGGTGTCTACCTGCTTGTCATGGACTAGGGAGTGAAGCAAGACACCAAAACGTGTGTTTTTCATGGTGTGACATCAAATCTACGGAGAGGCTGGCTCAGGGTGTGACATACTGGGCCCAAGATGCCATTTTCCCCGTCCACACAGGTACACCCAAAATGGAGATTTTTTCTTTAAATCCATACCTTGGCAGGAGTTTTTGTAAATGTGAGTTTACTATAACCTAAACTGCTGTTCACATGTGGACTGAAGCACACAGAAGCTCCTGTTTCAAACATACCCCCCATGTGTGAACATAGCTGAAGAAAAAATCTTTGTCTGGCTGGCATTTTCGAAATGTGCATGTTTAGTGACCTAACACTGCTTGCATGTTAAGAGAATGTACATAAAAACCTATATTTTCAAACTCACCTACATGTCCACGTGGCCTCTAAGAAACCTTTTTTGTCAATGAAACATTCTGTGGCATGCATCAGCTTGTATTTTCTTTCATTTTCAGGGATGATGATCTGTAACTTAAACATTTATGCACTTACTGTAACATATTTACCTATAATACCACAGAGAGCTATAGCATACATTACCAGTCACAATGCCACACCCAGCAATTAACAGCTAAGTCTTTCCTTGGCTGCGTGTTGACTTCCACGACTCTTGTTTCTGAGGTGCGCAACGTTGCAGTCCTGGAGGATTATCAGTGCTCCAAATTACATAACTGAACTAATGAGATACATACTCGCACAGTTTCAACTACTATTCCCACCGGATGCCTCGGTGGCGGAGTGAAATATTCCTCATCTCCCTGCGGACTCCTCGCACATCCCCGCCTGTCTGGGGAGAGGAGAGCGGAGGAGACGAGCGAGCACGAGAAGAAAATGGAGAGAGGGAATAAATGGAGATGTATCGTCTCCAAAAGGTCTGACTGACAAGTACCTAATATGCTGTAATTGTTTAGCGGGTGGATTGGAGCTTCTCTCTGCAGTAAACCGAGGGGGGAGATGACTTCATAGGCTGTGTGTTCCTCACTGCAGGTTCCTTTCTGTTGATGATGCCTCATTAAATAAAGGCTAAAACAGGCTCACTCTGCTGTGTGTGTGGTCATTATATCTCTATTAACAAAGAATGTTGGAGGGAAATTTGTTATATTTGCTGCCTGTGGACAGGAACATTTAATAGCATTCTCCCAACTCAGTGCTTAACAGTGTGGTTGTTGACTTTGTGATAGGAGAGAAACTGAGACCAAACAGGCACTTTGGGATGGAACAGCACTTAAACCATGGCTTTCCTCTGCTCTCTCACAGAGTGCAGAAAATTGAGGTCACAGTGTCATTTGTATTCATGGTAATATGGCACTGCAAATAATTCTGGTTTGTTTAAAGTTCCATGCTCCAGCTGTGTGTTTATGCTTCTTAACCTGGCACCTAATTCATTTTACACCGACGGCCACTCTGCCCTTAAATCAAGGCTAAAACCTACACCCACTGATTTATACCAGATAAGAGGACCATCCTATCACATTGTTTTGGTGCTATTTCTCTTGGAATATGCTCTCACTGACAGAAGTTCAAACACAAATGCTTCTAGTCACACCAAGCATGTAAATAATTGGATGGGCTTACACCTATTTGCGAAGTTATTACATGTTATATTTACTCTAAAATACACAGAAGGAAAAGGAGATCAAGACACAAGCTCCACATGACTACTCGTGTTATTCTTAAACAAAACGTCAGAGCAGAGATTAAAAGGAGACACAGATCTTCAAATGTCTAAACATGAGTTAAAGAACAACCCAGTTGCTTTTAAACCTTAACACTCCATTCTTGGTATTCGTTCTCAAAGTTTTACTTTACTGGTGATAGTCAGAATGTATCCTAGTCTGCTTTCAATGGTTAAAAAGTAGAAAAATTATCTTTAAAGCAATGTTTTTATGAGATTCAGAAATGTAGTTATCATTGTGCTCAGTAAATATTAACACCGAATCACTTAATCACTTATTTTTTTAGCCGTTTTGACAAACAGGAAGGCTTCGATAACACTTTCTCTAAGGCTCCTCTTCATAATGCATTAAAACATATTATAAGTATATTGATAAGATATTATCCTGCACTTATAATGCTGTGTAATACTATTTAAAACCACTTTTGTTAAGACATAATTCTTCATAATAGTAACCACAATTCATTGCAATGCTAATGTTTATAATAAGTTATAGACATACATATAGAAAGTAATATTGTGCAGCAAGATTCCACTTGTTATTATCAGCTTTATCTGGATTTAATTTTTAACAGTCTTAAGTTTACCTTTGCATTTTTTAAAGATAAAAGAAGCCAGTTTCCATGGAAGTCCCTCAATAAGTATTTAATGGTATTACATGATACATTGTCTTGAGTTTGAGCCACCGTGGGTTTCAAATGTTGATCATACAAAAGTTTGCCTAGAACATTGAAAATAAGGTTTTCAGGGTTATATTTGCTTTTCTTGCATTTCATGGATCTCATTTTTTCACTTTACTTCGAACATCTAATGACCACACATAGTAACTTATAAACTATGGCTAACCTAATTATAGTGGATTCATGGTGTCATAATGTGTTATAAATTGATTACATTATATTACAAGAATTAAAGTCTCAGTAAATATTGATCTTTCATTAAATACTATCAATTTCCTAAATATATGTTGAATTAACACCTAACCTCTTTATCTTTCTGGTATGCTTTATATTGTCAGATTTAGTGTCATAAAGCATTTAGATTTTTTTATTTAGCTATAAGCACAATTTAACACACAATAAGTGTGTTTTACAAGTACTGTTATTATGATGACATATGACCTCATTATAAGCACAGTATAACACATTAGACTATGCTATAAACAAGCTTTTGATCTGTTTGTAATGCATTATAAAGAGGAGCTTTATAGAAAGAATTGCCGAAATTGTTCTCTGCATTCATTAATATTTAGCCCTCATATCATGAAATAAACTTTTTATTCAGGTCCACAACAGCTTCTTAACACCAGCTGTGTATTTTACAGATTTATATTTTCCCTAATAGGGTCTGTGTTTTCTCCCTGAGAAATGTTTTGTCCTATTTACCTAAAGGTTAAAGCGTTTAGTTGGTACATAGGGTGTTGGCATGCCCACAAGACCACCTATAACAGTTTTTTCAGAAAAAAAAAAAATGTGTACACTCTTTTGAGAAAAATAAAATAATTCATTACTACTTGTGTTGAAACAGTTCATGAAATTCAACAATAAAATTTTTATTATTATCTATGGGATCAATTAAAAGGAATGCTCAACGCCCTCCCATTCATCACAAATTATGATATTGACTGAATGGAAAACTGGTTTTAAAGCTCTTTACTGGACCTCATCCAATTATCACTTTAAAGTTGGATGTCATCAGCATAACAGTGGAAATTATGACTGATGTGAAAACAATGCCCGTTCACACGGATCCACCACAATAACTGAAACCATCGTAGCGTGCATACCAGGCCAGTAGTTGGTGATGTAGGCTTGTAGTGAAACAGCAGTGTTACAACACATGTCTGCGCACTAACGCTTGCCGGTGAAGACAAAGGCTAGTGTCCAACTTACCATTTTTTAGCAAAATTTTAGAAAAACTTGTTTTTATTCAGTTGAATGATTTTTTAAATAACCCCTCGATCCTTGAGAAATTTCAATCTGGATTTAGGACGAACCACAGTACAGAGACTGCACTACTGAAAATTGTGAATGATTTTAGGTGTAACTTGGACTTACACAAGCTTACAGTCCTTGTGCTACTGGATCTTAGTGCTGCTTTTGATACAGTAGATCACACAATTCTTTTAAATAGACTAAGACACCTTGTAGGCCTCTCTGGTACTGCCTTTCAATGGTTCAGTTCTTATCTAACAGATCAAAAATTTCTTGTAAGTCTGGACACATGCTCTTCAAGGATCCATAAAATTAAATGTGGTGTTCCCCAAGGCTCAATTTTAGGCCCCATACTTTTTAACTTGTACATGTTTCGATTGGGAGACGTCATCAGGAGGCATGGTATCACATTCCACAGTTATGCTGATGATACACAGCTGTACATATCCATGTCTTCTGATGACACAGGGCCGATTGATGTCCTTTTTATTTGTATTTTAGACATTAAAACCTGGATGGCAGAAAACTTTCTACAGCTCAACAAGGACAAGACTGAGGTTTTAATTATTGATCCTAAGGCTCAGGGAGAGAAACTTTTATCAAAACTACAAATCCAATCAGGTGAAGAATCTGGGCGTCATTTTTGACTCTGAGCTTAATTTCATTCCTCATATTAAAAATGTAACAAAAACAGGATTTTATCATTTAAAGAACATAGCCAGAGTCTGCCCCTTTCTCTCCCGGGCTAACACAGAGATGCTAATGCATGCTTTTATATCCAGTCGTATAGACTATTGTAACGCCCTGCTTTCTAGTCCTCCAAAAAGAAACATCTCAAGTTTACAACTGTTACAGAACTCAGTGGCACGTGTGCTGATGAAGACCAGAAGGCGGGCACATATAACACCGGTTTTAAAATCACTGCATTGGCTCCCTGTGTGTTTTAGGATTGATTTTAAGGTCCTTTCAATAGTTTTTAAATGTCTTAGGGGTCTTGGACCTTCTTATCTTTCAGAATTGCTTTTACCAGATGAACCCTCACGGACCCTGAGGTCCTCTGGCACTGGCCTTTTAATGGTTCCTAAAGCTAGAACACGGACTTATGGTGAGGCATCTTTCCAGCACTATGGCCCTCGTCTGTGGAGCAGCCTGCCAGAGGACCTGAGGGCCGCAAAGAATATTCATATTTTTAAAAGCAGGCTCAAAACCCACCTATTTAATTTGGCTTTTAACTAATGTCCTATTTTATCTATATTCTTATTTAATTTTATTTATTTATATATCCTAGCCCTCTTTTTACTTATTTTACTTTTTATGATATTTTAGCCATTTGTTAGTATTTTATGTTGTATTTTATTATAAATTTTATTTCATTTTATATTTTATTTAACTTTACTTTTTTATTTAGTTTTATGATTTTTAGATTTGTAGTTCTATGTTTTTATTCCGTATCTCCAGTGTTTCCTCAGTGGGCCGCCTGCACGGGGGGCTGCAGATGGTTGTGGCTGGGATGTCTCTGTCTCGTGATGGGCATCGTCTTGGCCAAGTGTGGGGTCTGCAGCACTGCTTTGCTGTGTTGGGCCCCTCACTGGCCCTGTAGCAGTGCACGCCTGGATGGAGGCATCCTGGCCCTGGGCCGTGGGTGGTGCCCGGTGCAGTCGGCCTCCTGGCATTTCCTGACCTGGCAACTCTGTACCCAGCCACAAGCTTATAACACGCTTTTAAGATCATTTTATCTGTGTGCTTGTGTGTGCCTGTGTGTCGGTGTGTATGTGGTAGGTGTGTGGTGAGTGTGGATGTGTGTGTATATGCTGGGGTCGGAGATCGGGTGGGGCGGTGGGGGGGGGGACTATTTTTAGCATGTATAGCACTTTGTACTGCATTTTTAATGTATGAAAAGTGCTTTATAAATAAAGTTTGATTGATTGATTGATTATTACCATGACCATTTTAATTGATTGAACATTTTCTTTGTGCTTTGAAGACATCTTGGGACCCCATCACTTGATGTTTTGCGACCCCTGCTGAAAGGAACCACTGTCTTAAAGTACACTTTATATATCAAAAGTTTTTTCCAATAATTACACACTTGTGTTATTAGTACAGCATGTTTAAAGATGAAGTCAGTTCAAGTTTCTTTTGTATCTTGGATGGTTCAAAGAAGAGGCAAAAGAGTCCATACTAATATAAAAAAAGACAGTCAACCTAACTGGAGGGGACAGATCTTCTGCTTTATTTATCATGTTACAATGAGATTATCCCATAATTACTGCATGGTAATTCCCTTGTGGATGTAAACTGTATTTTTCCTCACTCTGCCCATCCAAATTAAAATCTACTCTGGCGTCTTTATCATTCTAACTACTCTATATTACCTCTAGTGCTAATTATTAGGCTTTTAAAAGACACTTACCTCAGAAAGCTAATTGTTTTGTTTGATTTTGGTGACACTTTATCAAGGCTGGCTGTTAATTAATAGCAATTATACATTAACTATTAAAGGAGGAACCTTATTAATTAAAGGCCTCAGATGCAATTAAATTACAGATGCACACAGCAATTTAGAAACCAACTTTCCTTAATCCTGCGTAATTTCAAAGGGATTTCAGAAAGGGGAAAGTGATTCTATTATTATGGCTGCAGTAGGTGTTAATTAAGAAGTAACTAGCGGCTGCATCTAATATGGATGCTGTGTGTGTTTGAATATGTATGTGTGTGTGTGTCGGGGCAGGCGTGGATTCAGGCTGGCTTTGTGGGGTGCTGGGTGTTCAGGCAGCAGAATAAATACAGATAAAGCTGTGATCACACATGCTGCTCTTAAAGATGTATTTTTGTTTCTGCATCTCCCCATTTCCTCTTTTATATATTTCCTCTTTTCTTCTTCATGCCCCCCTTCAGTCTGTGTCACTGAGCATCTCTCCACCTTGTACCAAGTGATAAAACTGTGTGCTCTTAAACTGTCACAGTGTCTACTGGTTTATGGTAAAATGCTTGTGTTTGTATTATTTAACAACAGCAGTTCATATCTGGTCTACATGTGGGTTGCAATACTTCCTTAAAATGAAAAAGTAACCCAAAGTCAAAAAAAAAAAAAAAAAAAAAAAATCTAATGACCCTCTATAAAGCCCTGTCCAATCCACAGAGAGCCCCACCCTGTCATTGCTGGTCTCTTTCCCATTTGAAACAACCGAAAAAATAACTTTATTCTATTTAATTTGATTCTTTATACAAACCCACCTCAGTGAAAGAATTAAGACAGAACTACAGTGGGGTGTGTGTATGATAATCACTCAAAATCTTCACCCATCTGAAATAATTTTTAAAAATTACTGATGTGTGACCTTAGGGATGTTGTCAAACATAAGCTCTCATCCCTGATAAAATGCCATGATTATTACAACTTAATATCATAACCAGACACACCAGATAGATCGTTCGGTATATATGACTCGGAATACATTTCACTTGTCCATCTGGGCAACAGCCCAGAGAAAGTGTTTGGAGAAGTCAGAGCCTTTCATAAGCATACCCAGCAAGTGCTTGGACGATCATTCTGTCAGTCACATTCATTATGGGCCAATCAGATAAACTGGTAGGTGGGTGTTACTGCTGTGGTGTAAATACAAAACATAAACCACATGGTAGAACAAACACTCACCATAACATGTCTGAAGTGGAGCTCAAATATCATTTCTATTGAAAATTGCATATATATAATCTGTCATTTCTCTCATTTTGGTTGGTTGGTCAGTGAACCAGTAAGAGAGGCACCAGAGGGTCAATTGTTGAAAAATGTGGTAGGGACAAGATAGATTGTTAAAGAGGTCAAGATTAAAATTTATTTCTTGATTTTTATAGCAAAATTAAGTAATATGAAATGCATTAATGAATGTCTGCTTAGGAATTATGAACATGATAAAGGCTGATTTAAGTCACTTTTCACCCGGACCAAACAACGTCAGGTTCACTTTTTGGAAAGTTTAATTGATTGGGGTGATGTGAAAGCACAGGAACCCTGGTGTGGACCAAAGAACTGAACTCTGGTCCAGCTGAAAAAAAAAAAAAAAAAGGGGGGGGGGTTCTTTTAAGGCTCACAGTGGTGTAAAAGCAATCTGAACCAAGGGCCAAACCAGTTAAGCAAACCAAAAAGCATTAAACTATGATGTGACTTTTGCCAAATATCACAACAGTAAGCAAGCTAACATTGCATTCACTGATGATAGAAATATAAACCAGAAAATGTTTTCAGAGGGCAGAACCTTCAAAAACAACTGCAGCTGGTGATTGGACAATCAGTCTGCCAGTCACACTCATCACAGACCAATCCATATCAAGCCACAGTATGACGTAGCAGCTAGACCCTGTTGGTAGCCGTTAGCTTAAACTACGGTTTAATCCTCAGACTATCATCTTACATGAAAGTTTACAACATGGATGTATCAACTTATATGGTACATGAACCTCGTCAACGACAATCCCCTCCAAGTTCTCCCGGTAAACTTCTGAGGAGATCATATTTCGCCAGGTATCACTGAGTAACCATGACTACCATGGACTAACCAGCATCGTCATTGCGGAGGATTTTCACGTTCTCTCCCAGTTTCCCAGCAGTGATCCCCAGCTTCCCGGCTTCTCTGATTTGACTGTCCATTAGGGCAACCAGCGGAGACACGATTATCACAATGGGGTTTGTGATTCCTTCCCATCTTTTTCACGACCAGAGGAGCCAGTTGTTAGATCAAACTCTTACCGTAGAGCAAAAACATTGTTTCCCAGAAGTAAAGCTTTATGTGACTTTCTTTGCTCCTCTTTAAAGAAGAAATTGAGTCCATGTCTGATAAAACACGCTGCCATTGTTTTCAAACATGCAGTCATCTCCCGCTGTCAGGACCTCTGCAGCTCCCGCCTCTTTCCCCTGATTGGGTCGTTCAGCTTTTAGCCGAGTGAAGACAATGAGTCAGGTGAGTCCATTTGCACTGCAAGGTTAGTCTCTTCTTATACCAGAACAAATGCAGTATGTAATGCCTTAACATGTGTATTTCAATTCAAATTTTCATTTGGTTATATCTCTATATTTTAATATGTTCAATAGTTTTATATTATTTGTAAACAAATTTATATTATGCATAGGGGACAGGGGCATAGAGCCTCATAACAAAATCCCACTTAGGGCCCCATTTTAGCCAAAGGCAGCCAGGTCTTAACCCAACAATTGTGGACAGGTCAAAATAATTAAAACATTTTTCATCTTTAAAATCAAGTTTTTATTTAATGTCCAGCTTTCTAAAGAGGACTTGTATGTTTGTGTTTGCTCAGTGTAACATCCCTGAGAGTATACAGCTTGTTTCAGTATTTGTATTCTAAGATGATGACAGTGAAACAAAAACTCTGCTCCTCAGGCTTTATTTGGTAGAGGTTACTATGACTAAAACCATGAATATGATCCTGCTAAAGAAATTTCTCTCTGATAGTGAAATGTCTTCTTTTTTCTCTTTAATCCTGTGTAAGTATTCAACCTCCCTCAATAGTCTGGCTGAAGTTGGAGAAACAAAGAGCAGCTCATGGGACTGGGATGTACGTTCACCATCTCCTTCTGTAAGGTTTAGAGGAGCAATGCCGCTCATCGGGGAATATCCAAGGCACGCACGCTGTCCGATTATGTTAATAGTAAATCCAATTATGCACTTATAGCATAATGCTTGAGAAGGAAACGAGGCTTGTTGCCCATGGGGTCCTTGAGAAATGGGACCAGTGTACTTTTCCATTGCAAAATGTAAGAATCAAAAGTTTGCCGTGCACGGGAGGCGGGGAGTGGACACAGCAATTACCTCAATGTCTTTATTTGTCACACCAATGTCAATTAAAAATTTTGGAGTGGTCATCTGCTTTGCTAAATAGAAAATGGTGAGAAGCTAAAATTTAATGGTGAAATTGGAAAATCTGCAGCCTCCATGAGAGTGGTTTATTTTTTATGATTAAACAGTTATGATTTCTTTACAAAAATATCAGAATCCTCGTTGGAATCTGTCAAGTGGTAAAATAAATAAGTTGATATCATTTTGAAATCAAGAATATAACAGGCAGATATATTGATATTGAAAATAATGACTACATATTTAAAATCAGGATAATAATTATTTGCAATGCAGTAATTAGACTGGAAATGAATCCCTTTAGTCTTAGCATGACAGGTTGTGGTCAAATGAATGCTTTCAACCAACAGCAGGTGCCCCTTCAATTAACTCCAACCTGGCCCTCGATCAGGCAAAGGTGTAAATATTTTGGCTAAAATGATTAATTTCTATTTTCTAATTTATTAAGCCAAAAATAATGATTTAACAAGTTTACCCTTTCTTTCTGGCAGGATATGTTGCCTATTAACTTTGTAAATTTCTTGTTTTTTAGGCTTGTTATGATATTTACTGGCCACCTTAATAATAACAACAGTTTAACAATAATTTCAGTGGCATAGAGCAGCGATGCTTTGCTTAAATGATTCATTATTTTGAAAATAAAGACCATAAATTGAAGGTATTTGCCAAAATTGTTAGAGATAGATCCATTCTGTAAACATACCAACTTGTTGAGAAAAGAATAATAATGATAATGATCCTTTCATTCATTCCCTGTGATGACCCTATCTAGAATATTGCAATTACTTTGACCAAAGCAATACGAATATTCCCCTACGCTAATAAACCATGGGAGTCTGTTCATCAAACATGTGTGCGCTGGTTAAATAATCAATTAAACACATTATAAAGTAACATAAAGAGTAACCAATATATCATGAAACCAATTATTCATAAAAATTATGAATGTTGAGTTATTCATTTTTAAACAAGAACGTGTAAAGTCGTTCTTAATAATCTATTTTTATTCTTAAACAAAATGCACTCAAACCAACATTTATAAACAGCAACACAAAACTTCAGGTCACTGTCTTTGTCACCATGTGCCACCATTCTGACTTTGATACAAATAATCTGTATCTATTTGAATATGAAGTCACATGACTTGGTGGCCCCAGGGTCTAGCTGCTACGTCATACTGTGGCTTGATGTGGATTGGTCTGTGATGATTGTGACGAGCAGAACGATCGTCCAATCACCAGCTTGCGTTGTTTTTAAAGGTTCTGCCTCTGAAAACATTTTCCGACGGCTCTTCCCCTGTCCGGCTGGCGTGTCAGGTTAGATAGGGACTGATCTCATTTTTAAAGGCTAAGACATACATGCATTTGGAAAAAAAAAAAAAAAATCAAAAATAAGTTTGTTTGACCAAAATATTTTTTTGTTATTGTTATTGTTATTTTTTTTTTTTTAAATCCGGCCCCTATAATATCTGTCAAGCAAAACACTTTCTGTTGTAGCAATGTAGTTGATGATCTCTATCTATTTTTAACTGGAAAGCACTTTGGTCACTTCGAGTGTTGTAAAGTGCTCTATAAATAAATTTTGATTGATTGATTGATTGATTGATTGCTCTAGAGCAGGGGTGTCAAACTGATCCAGTAAAGGGCCTCTGTGGCTGCAGGTTTTCATTCCAACCAAGCAAGAACACACCTGATCCAACAAATCAACTGTGTAAAGACAATCCAGTTGATTGAATAATTTGCATCAGCTGTGTTCTTGCTTGGTTGGAATGAAAACCTGCAGCCACAGTGGCCCTTTACTGGATCAGTTTGACACCAGGCATCAATTTTAACAGGGGCTGCTGACTAGCTAAAGTTAGAAACCACTGTATGGAATCTACTTTAGTGTGAATCTTGATTTTTGTTCTGTTCTATTACTGTGGCCATACATTATCCTGACACGCCAGATGGACAGTTTGATATATTTCGCCAGTCCATCTGAGAAAAGGCTCATAGAAAGTGTTTGGGAATGAGCAGAACCTTTCAAAAGCATATCCTGCTGATGATTGGACGACTATTATGTCAGTCACATTCATTATGGGCCAATCAGATGATGTAGCAGGTTGGCACTACTGCTGTGGTGTAAAAGACTGAACGTGTGCCACTTAGTGCAACAAACTGTTAGCAAAACATGTTGGAAGTGGAGCAAAAATATCCTTTCTATAGAGAAGTTTGTAGTGTTGTTATTTGCTTTTTCATTTAATAAAGAACTGCAGTATAGATCTGATAAAGCTGCTACTAAAGCTGTTAGCATCTATGCTAATCTTTGTACAAACAGTCACTTCCTGCTGTCATCATGCTCGTAGCTTCCACCTCTTCCTGCTTTGAAGGACTCTGATTGTTCCATCCTTCTTAGGGACACTCACGGTTGTTGTAGATTGAAGCTTGGCAAGATGGACGATCAGGCTGATCCATCTGGATGGTATGGTTAGACATATAATACTTGCTGGAATGGGGTAAATACTCCTGTTTGTTTTGGCCCGTGGAAAGAATAGGTGAGCCGTCTATTTTCAAGGTGGCTTACGCTGGCAGTCTGACTTAATAACATGGATCTCAAAATGAAAACATGCATCCACTGCTGCCTTCACACAAGTAAAATGCATCCAGTTTGAGACAGGCCCTACAATATGCACAATTCAATTTAATTTCTCATCTGGGGGGTCACAATTTCGATTAAAAAAAAAAATCGATTTTAGATTCAAATAGAGTTACAATTCATGATGCTTTTTATATAAAACTGTGCTTATTTCAGTGTCTGTTTCTGTCCTTTGTGCACTAAAGGACTGTTTCCAGTGATTTAATATTTAAAAGCAAATTAAAATATGTACATAGTTTACAGCTTATGTGTCTGAATTGTTTGCTAGTGTTATTTAGCAACCCGTCTAACGTGCCAGGAGTGACACACCCCCTTCTCAGCATGCTTGAAGAATGGAGATAAAGGCTGTGCAGATGAAACATCACAGAAGATTCACTGTGCTGGCCTGTTGGTGAAAATCTACTTCATTCTAGAAAACATGCTGAAATACAAAAAATGATTAATGGATGTTGAAACCAATACCAATCTGATTCTCCTGTAAATACAATTTATTTCAAAAGCAAAGCATTTTTTCAGCACCTCTCTGACCTCGTTCTCCATTTAGTAATCAGTAATCTGATGAATAGTAAAATAGTATAAAGAAATAAAAATGTCTATTCTCGTACAATTTTTCCTGCTGCTGCATTTGTATTGCAGCAGTGGAAATACGCTTACACAGTCCTAACAGTCCTGATCCATGTGATTCCTACATTTCTTGTTTGTGCCGCACATGAAACGCCCTCTAAAACAGCAAACTGTCTGTGTCCACGCTAATTAATGTTTACCACACTTGAAAGCCTGTATAGGCTACACTGGGAACCACAATTACAAATGTGCCTTCAACAACAATTTGTTTCTTGGTTGACAGAAAACATTAAAAGTGTGACTTCAAGAGCGTTGAAAGCTAAAAAAAACATGAATTTAAACTATTTCAAGCCCATTTTGATCCCCCCAAGACATCCTATCAGTAACAAGTCCCCCGATCGCAGAAGAAACTGCACAACAGAGTCAAACCAGCAATTAGTGCAAATTAACAGACATTTTCAAAAATGTCTTTGCTTAGAAAATGGCTGCTTTGTAGTTCAAAAAATTCCCACTTTGGCCTTAGAGTTGGAGTGTTTCCAGCAAATGCTTAAATCCTAAAATAAGTACTGCAATCTTCTGGCACAGACACACTGTAATGCTTTAAAAACAATTTAGCAACTGTCATCGCTGTAATTACAGTAACTAATTACCATCCTCAGCAAACAAATAGCTTAACATAATACGCAGCCCAATCAATTTTGAAGAAATGCAAATTCTGAGAGGGAAAAAAAGGGGCCACTTTTTGGCAAACCTGAAAGAATTACAGGGAAATAACACTTTGTTTTATCCACACATAATTCCCAGGGAATATCATATCATAAATATTTGCATTCAGTTCTTATCAGGACATTTGCATTTGCCTCTTATCAGTCAGCAAGCCAGGCACCGGCAGATAGGGAGAGCTGCCTCCACGCCATACACACATTTCTAATGAGTCACGTTGCGGAGCTGATATCATATTTTGGCTAGAACTTTATCACCAAAACGAGGAGGTCATTTTCTCCTGGAGTTGGCTCATCTTCGAACTGTCTTTGAGTTTTTTTCTCCTCTGATGTGATTCAACTGAGATTCATTTTTTAAAGCCCACAAAAAGGATTATTTTCTCTCCTTCCCAACTGCAACAGCCCCATATCAGTGGCACGTATGCTTGCAATGATTATCATTCTGTCATAAAATATTTCAGTTTTATCAGAGTATTATTTTATTTGCCACAGCATCCCTAGACTCTGGGGAAGGGAGAGGAAGGAGGAGAAAAAAAAAACATAAAAATGAGCTCATCTGCATGAACAGCAGTCGATGACGGGCAGGAGACTCAGCTCCACCATCTCATTTTAGTCCACACGTGCAACATTTTCCAGGGGGAAAAATTAAAGTAATTGTTTGATAACATTTTCAAAAAGGTATTCCACAATAACAATTTCATGGTGCATTGCAGAATATAATTATAAATCTGCCTTTTTTTCTTGGACAGCCAGGGAACACTGGGGGTCAAGCAAAGTATCCTAGTCAAATTTTTCTCTCATTAGTGCAATCGCTTCTCTCTGCTAATTATTTCCTCCCTCTCTCTCCCCCTCTCTCTCACTCCCTCTCTGGATTAGCCCGAGCAACATGCAGCATTAGGCTGAGTGATGATTTCATGTATTTTTTTTTATTATTATTGAAATATGTTGTTCCTGCAAATATGTTTTGCATTAATTACAATTTGATGTGACAAAATGCTAAACATTCTTTTGATGTAATGTAATCGTGCATATTCTAAAATTATTCATATGCATGCTCTGATTTGTATGCAATGTGGTTGTTGACATATTTTTCCACTTTTAGTTTTGTACGCAATTAAAAGGCAAAATACAGTTGGGAGGAATAATTCATAAAATACTGAGTAATCATGGAGTAATGGGTAAGGAGTGGATGTGACACTTAAATGATCTCCTCTTTGTGGAAATTGAAATATAAAACCAGAACAGAAAATATTAGTGGCAAGGGTTTGTAATTAACAGGACACAAGCAGTGCGCTCTGAAACAAACCACAAAATGACTGTAAGACATGGGACAGCAGAGTCCCCCTTTTCTCTCCTCTCTTTTCCTTTTGGACAGGGAGAGAGCTTCAATGAAAGGCAGCGGAGACTGTATTCATCTGCAGCCCAGTCCTTCTGGTGGTGGGTCTCTGGGTCTTTTTCCTCAGTCCTCATTATGGCTCTGTGTCTGCTGCATCTTGGAGAAGGGGGCAGCTGGATCACCTTAAGGATTCTCCTTAAATCTTATCTCAGTCTTTGTTTAAACAGCAGAGGGGAGGCATTCCAGCAGGCCCAGTGTGAAAATCTGTGTAATCAGCAGGCTCTCTAATCTGAGCTGCAGAGACATGAAGCTAACTGTGTCATTAATACTTTAAATGTATATGAAGGTTGCATTAGTGGAAGGAATTATGCAACCCCTCATTCCAATGAAGTTGGGACACTATGTAAAATGTTAATAAAAACAAAACACAATGATTTGATTAGTTTTTTCAATATTAAGTAATTTTGAATTCTAAAAAAGCTGGGATAGGGGCAATAAAGACTCCAAAAGTTGAGGAGTGCTCAAAAAGCACCTGTTTGAATCATTTCACAGGGGAGCAGGTCAATTGGGAATTGTGGAAGCCATGTTCTTATCTGTCTTGAATTATGGCGATATACAGTATTATATAGACTCAGTATATCACTCTGCTTTCTGATTCATAACAGGTGACAGGTACAGCACTCATCATTACATCCTCTATGAGAAGGTTGGTTGACCATCTCTTGGTCAGAGAAGGAACAAACATTTGTTTTTGTATATTTTCGAAGCCCTTACTAACAAACTAACCTACCTCACAAACCTGTTGGAGTTTTGTCATTGCTTCGACATGACTCGTTCTTCTGATTCACACACTCTAAAAGTTCCTCAAGTCTACACTGAACTCAGTACATTAGCATTTTTCTTTGATGCCCCTCACTCATGGATACCCTTCAACAAAACTCTGAAGGAAACTGTTTTAATTGATTCCTTTGCTGTGGCGATTGATTGATTGATTGTGTTTGTTTATTGGTCATATGATGTCTGTGATCTCGACAGCACTGAAAATAAGGGAAACATCAGTGTCTTTTTGGTAAATTATGAGTGTCATGATTGGGTCTTAGAGGAGGATCCCCGAAAGGCTCAGTCATTCACAAGCAAGGGTGGGGAGATGTTCACCAATTTGCAAACAACTGTGAGCAAATAGTCTAACAGTTTAAGAATTAGAAAGCACAATTGCAAGGATTTTGGGGATTTCAGTACCTACAGTCCATATTTATCATCAAAAGATTGAGAGAATCTGGAGAAATCTCAGCATGTAAGCAGCAAGGCTGAAAACCAACACTGAAAGCCTGTGACCTTTGATCTCTCAGGTGGCACTGCATTAAAAACCAACATTATTCTGTAAGGATATTACCATGTGGGCTCAGGATCACTTCAGAAAACCATTATCAGTTATCATGGACGTCATGTTGTACATCATGTCATACCTCAGGCAAGATTGCGAAGGAATTCCACCTACAAAGCTTCAGCAGTTCATGTCCTCAGTTCCTGAATGCCTATTGAGTGTTGTTAGAAGAAAAGGTGATGTAACACAGTGGTAAACATGCCCCTGTCCCAGCTTCTTTGTAATGTGTAGCAGGCATCAAATTCAAAATGATAGGATATTTCCAAAAAAAAAAAAAAAAGTTTATATGACTTTAAAAATTAGAAACCTTGTCTTTGTATTCAATTGAACATAAGTTGAAAAGGATTTGCAAATCATTGTATTCTGTTTTTATTCATATTTTACACAACGTGCCAACGTTATTAGAATTGAGGTTTGTATCATCAGCAGCCTCTCTTTTCCGAGCTGCAGAGAAATTAAAAAAGATAAAAAACAAATTCACTATTGGTTTTAATTGGAGCTGTCACAATATTTTATTTTATATTTTTTCACCTCCTGACAATATCACAATAATGATTGTAGTGCAATATCTAAAATTAGGGAGGTTATCAATATTATAATTCAAATTCATCTACAGCCTCGTTTTCTTGGCTCTGCTTTGGCAAAATACTCTCAAAGATGCATATGGATGTTGAGAGCCTGTCTGTAACCACAACTGTATGAAAAAAATATGAGCAAATAATAATACTAAATAAGACTTAATGACACTGAAACCAGCACCTAAACAGTGATAGGCGTGTTATGAACTAAATGTCATATCAGGGTTTTCTTTTTCATTTATTAAGTCATTGATTTATTTTACTGTTGCTCTCTGCAGAGGAGATCCAGATGCAGCTGCTTCAATTTCCCCCTTCCAGCTCAATACCTGCCGAGTTCCAGCCAATTACCAGCCGACTTCCAGCCCTAGGAGATCACCTGCTAAATTCAGCCATAAACATGCCCATTCATGCAGTTGCAGCTTGTCCCCATGAGATGGTGCTTCTCTCATAAAAACACATCTGGTGGGGGTCAACGTTTGCGTTAGTGTTTATCAGTCACTAAGTGTTTGTAACGTCATCACGGGAGGTCTCATTCCAGCCAGGTCCAAGCACATGCCAGTCATGGATAAGTCAAGAATAAGTCATGGAAAGGGGGGAAAATTTAAGTGGCTCCATCTGTAAGGTTGGTTTTGTGCTAAGGCTCACAGTTATGTCCTTACATGGGGCCATACTTTTTAGCAGCATTTCTGCCTCAGTACTATGTCAGATTTGACTAGACTATGCTGTTTGTTCATGACTAATAATAACTAAAGGTGCTCCGAGAACACAAACCTCCACCACGGCATTTCTGACATCCTCTGCTGTGTTATTCACAAAAATGTGGAAAACTGCCCAGTGGTGCGATGTTAACAAATCCCTAAAAATATATCTTGATCTGCATTTGGATTTTCATCACCACACAAATCTATTCACTTCTGTCCTGTGCAATGACCAACCTGAAAACTTGGAAACCGGAAAATCCATGGAGAACTTTTTGACCAAGAAACAAACAAATAATTGCTGACAAAAGCTTAACCTCATTGTCAGAGGTACTCAAGGTTTTACATATTATAATACCTTTACCATATTTCCTCTCTCAAATATTTACCATCCTCTCCTCTTTCAGTCAGTTTGTCCAAAAAGTAGACCACCAATCATCAGTGTACCTGTGGAACCAAACACCAAGAATCTGGGTACTTTAAGAGTATATGATGTGACTAAACAGCATCAACTCTTTTTTAACATTAAAAAAAACAGATTTTACAAGGTAAACAAAATTTCCATTAATTTTAAATACGTATTTTCCCTAACTGAGTTTGTTAGGCTTACTTTTGTCATGAGTTTAGTTTGTTTAGTTTTTTAGTGTAATTTAACCTCATGTTCCCTCAGGTTTCATTTTGTTTCTTGATCCTCAGTGTTTCTTTTCAACCCTCGTTACCCTGATTGTGCCCACCTTTGTGACTGTTTCACCTGCGCCTGTGTCTGATCACCCCTGTGAGTATAAAGTCTCTGAATGTCTTGTCCTTAGTGTCACTTGGTCCTGTGTGTTACCGCCGTGTTTCCTGTGAGAACTCCCTGTGGTTTCCCTGTGAGTCATCCTCACACTCTCCTCCTGTTTTCCCTGATGGTCAACTTATTTGTGAGTTTCAGTTCTTGGATTTTTTTCATTTTAGAAGTGTTTTTGTTGTTTGATCCTGGAAGATTTTTCTTTTTTTCCCCACCTGCACTTGTCCTCGTCTTGTTAATTTTTTGAAAACCATCATAAGTTCAAGTTGTGATGAAAATGATCTGTTAAAACATAGAATTACATTCATTGTTAGAGTTAGTTCTGGTAGCATGAATCTCAAGGACAGTCAGGAAACAAGTTTGTAATACAAATATGTTTTTTCATCAGCTTTATATTGAGGGAGGGAAGCAGTGAGCCACTGTATTGGTGTGATGGTATCAGTAAAGGTAAAATATTTCCACCACAGGATAATAACATAATAAAATGATGTTGCATTAAAATAATGATACAGACACATGATCAACTCTTTAGTGTGCTGCTGTAAAAGTCAACTGTTTAAAAATGTTGGGACATATTTGGAATATCTCGCACAGCTAAACTCAAATGATTAGTTCTTATGCTATTCTGTAATATCAAGGCAAATTTGAAAAGTAACATATTATAAGATAAAGAGGAGCAAAAGTTTCAAGTAGTGAAGGAAAGACAGTCATGTAGTGATAAATAAAATTAATGCCTTAAAGGTAATTACCACTAAAAGTAGATCTGCTGTTTGTCAATAATGATCTCAAACAACATCCATCCATGCATCATTCATACAGTTTATCTCTTTTGGGGTCATGGGGGCTGGAGCCAATCCCAGCTGACACTGGGCGAGAGGCAGGGCACTCCCTGAACCAGTTGCTAGCCAATTGCAGGGCCACATAGAGAGACAGACAACCATTCATGCTCATGCTCATACCTAAAGCCAATTTAGAATCACCAGTTGAGCTAATGAGCATGTTTTTTGTCTGTGGGAAGAAGCCAGAGTGCCTGGAGAAAACCCACACATGCAAAGGGAGTATATAAAAACTCCACAAAGAAAGGCCCTGACCAACGCAGGGATTGAACCAGCAACCTCCCTGCTTTGAGTTATGTACACTACCTGCTGCACCACTGTGCTGCCCTATAAAACAAAATGATATTGATAACAAATAGTTATGACAATTAATGATAGTTTCAGACACAATTTATCGGAGGTTTTATTCAAACTGTTCAGACTCTGGGACATGACGCCCTTTTTTCACTGATTATTGATGTTTGAGATTTTAGAAATATGCACTCAGTCCAATACGAGTCCCGTTAACCTGACTCTGACTCAAAAATGCATCCTCTCCTGTACACACTCACACACACACCCACACACACACACACACAGAATTCTGTCTTACATGACGCCGCTCTCTCTTTTCTATGCAATACTGAAATTGTGTCTCCTATAGTTTACATGTGCAATATTTCCGTCTTCTGTTTTTGCACTGAAGGCATCACATTTTTCACCATTGCCCACAAATCTGAGACAGAGAAGTTGGAGAGACATAATATGTGTTAGTTTTTAATTTTTTGCTCTGTTAACAACAACACATGTTACACAAACTGTGCCGCTATTAACACTTCATTAACATATTGGATGAAAAGTAGACAATATGTGGTGTTAAAGAGCTTCGTTCAAAGGTGTTCAGACTTCATTCAGTTGAATTTTTAAAGGCTAACGGCGCGAGGCATGTGGACTTTAATGTAGATCAATGGTTCCTGAGTGTCAGGGGGTGCCTGCAGCTGGACTGTATATGACCATACAACCATACAGCTATTCAAAGGCTAATGATCAAGTTGTCTTTAATTTACTATATCTGCCTTTATTTAGGTATTTGCCTTATTCTGTTCCAAGGGTGTCCAATCTCTTTTCACTGTAGACCACATGCAGAAACATGCTCTGTAGATAACTGGGCCACATGTTTCCAACAAGTGGTCTAATTTGGTGCCAATAAGCTGTTGGCTCCTGGACCATCGTTTAGACACCTGTGCTCTGTGCATTATTAGATGTATATGATTTTTATTCAAAGTGAGAGTTGTCAGTCAAGTTTGAAAGCGTTTTGTAGAATTTATGAATTTCACCTTTTCAGTATCTGTGAATAATGTTTGAATATGTTGAGAGTGATGCAGTCATACATCAAATTTGATCGGAGATATTAGTGGTGGAAAAGTGGTTGTTTTTATCATTATTTTATGGTCAAAGACACACATGAAGCCAACGTTAGCACAGCACTTCACAGCATTTAGCAAAGTTAAAGTGCTAAAAAACAAATCAGCCCTTTTGTTAAACAGGCAAGAAATATTGTGCAAAACCAAAACCAGTACCAAACACATACTGAACACCCATCTGCTTAGGCTGTGTGAGAAAGATCGAAAGAGACCAATACACAAAGAAACAAAAATGTGAAATAAAAAGTATACACTGTATATATATAATGTGTGTGTGTATGTATGTATGTATGTATGTATATTTATTTATATATATATATACATATACATATACATATACATATATGTATATGTATATATATATATATATATATATATATATATATATATATATATATATATATATATATATATATATATATATATATATATATTAAAAATACTGAGATGCTTGCTTTTAAAACTGTGTAAGTGAACAAAGTACTTTTAAAAAAAGGTTTATAAACGACTGAAACGCTCTGTTTTACACTCTGTTGCATTATATCTTTTTAGAAAACATCATAGGCATTTTAAACTCACAGGCTTCAGATTTTTAAAGTTTTTTAGCTCTAAATCTTGAAGTGCTCCAGGAGCACAAACCTCCAACCAGGCATTTCTAACACAATTTGCCCTGGCCTGCAAAATTATGAAATCCTTGAAAGAAATCCTCGATCCACATCCTGATTCAGATCACCACCAATTACGAATCACTTCTTCCTTGCGCCAAGACTAACATTTAGAGAAAATTTCTTCCAACCCTGTTAATAACTCACAAACTAACAAGCGTTAACAAAAACATAACCTCCCTGGTGGAAGTAATAAAAGGTACAACCAAAAATAGCTGATGACTGAGAAAAGTGTAGACCAGGTGACTCAGTGAAGACTCAGTGAAAAACATTTTTTAACAGCAATTTCAGGAGGTTTGAGGTCTTTTGAGCTCTTCAGCAGCGCAGCATGTTCTTCTTCCTTTGGCCTTACTTTTCCTTACTTATCCCTGCAACCATGTTAGCGCACAACAGACAGTAAAACATAAAGAGGAGAGGGTCTCTGTGAAGACGTCTTTATCCATACTTGTTTTCAATTGAGTCTGTAAATAATCTGATGTCCCTTTGTATGTAATCATGAATTAAGCCTGGATCACATTTTCTGCTGTTGATCACAAAACTGATCATCTCTAAGTGAGACTGGCTGATACCAGTTATATTGATGTGGCCTGTGATTAAGTGTGTGCATGATGAACAGCAAGCATTCAAAATAATTCAAATCATTGCTTCTTGAAAAAAAAAAAAAAAACCCTCAAAGATGGTCTTAATATGTGGTCATGGGTTCTCGGGTAGAGAATCATAGTCTCTCTATGCTGTATCCGTTGATTAACTGTATTACTGTCAAGAACCTGACCTGAGTTACATGGGTGTCTTATCCTCTGTGCTACCATGGGGACGTATAACGTAGAACAGGTATGATAACACAGCATAGACAAACCAATCCATTTTCCATACCACTTATCCCTTTCAGGGTTGTGGGGGCTGGAGCCTATGCCAGCAGACATTGGGAGCCCAACACAGGGCAACATGGAGAGAGACGGACAACCATTCACGCTCACACTCATACCTAAGGGCAATTTTGTCTGTGGGAGGAAGCCAGAGTGCCCAGACACAACCCACTCATGCATAGGGAGAGCATTCAAACTCCACACAGAAAGGTATGTGATCTACCTGCTAAACCACCGTGCTACCCTAGACAAACCACGCTAGGAGCTTTCTTGTCTTTTGGATCAGATATTAGAAAAGGAAATTAATTCACTGACTCAGAGAAAAAGTGGTGGATAAAAGTATACATTTTATCTCTTAAATATTGTGAGAATTAAAGATTTAAAGAAAAATGTTTCCCAAATAATTTAACAAAGGTACACATATTTTAAAAAAAAAAGGCTTCAGGGCAGTATTTAAGTAAACTTACTTTGTTATTGTCCACTGCTGCACATAGCCATGACTGACCCACATCAATGAAACCGAGGTCAAGTAAGAGTCAGAATCTTATATCCCTCTGTTTTATGAGAAGGATCAACCAACTTCTTCAAACAACACACAATGATGTATGCAAAAATCCTAATCAGAGACAAAACCTGATACAGCATGGAGCACTGAGTCCTATATTTCACTGACAATCAGGTTAAATGCATGTAAAGGATATCTCCATAATAAATAACAAACATAAACGTATCTTGAACAAGCCTTGTCATACTAATACAGTTAGAACATAGGACTGTAGATATATCCTATCATGAACGCTGGCAATAAATGTACATGCGTTCTCTACGTTTATGCAGTTAATAGTTTTATTGTCTCCCACAGTTCTTGTCTAAAAGCTTTTTTGGAACCTTGTCCCACAGCCATGGTTGGGCATTACTTGTTACATGTGGGGTCGGCACATTGGGGGCCAAGTTACCAGCCGCTCTCAGAGGGGGGCCGCTGTCCATGCCGACTTTTACAACTGGTGAGCTGCCATCAAACCAAAGCGCTGCTAATCACTAACTCATGAGCAGCTAAAGGCCTCGCAAATGAGCGCAGAGATGGTGTTATGTTGTTTGGAGAGCGAGGCGGCCGGGTGCCTGTACAAATTAAGAGGAGTTTCGGCCCAGTCTTTGTCTGAGGATCTCCGTTTGGCCAGCGGTCTAGCCCCAGCAGGGACAGGGATCTAGAGGATTTGAGTTGAGCTTCGGCAGCTTTTTAAAATAAGCTTCTTGGGGAGTGATGCTGTACAGTACAGCGGTGCATCACAGTGAATGGACAAGAAGTTCAGAGGGGGGCTCAGCATGCAGAGACTATATGTAGCAGTTCAATCACTGTTAGCTAGAAAGCACCTTTTTATATGCCCTGTTAAAGAGATCGTTCAGTGTTTTTAACTAGGGTTGTATGAGGTTCATTTCAATAATAAATACATTAGCCACAGTGATTTTGATCAACTCTGCTCCGTTAAGGAGGGAATCTGCAAAGAATTTAGGTTGTATTATGCCTTGAGACGGCAGTGTGAATTAGGGTACAGTCCTACCCAGCTGCAGTCAGTGCACTAGATTCACCCCTTATGTCCAAACTGTAAATGAATCACACCGCAAATCTGCAAAACTCTTAATGTCAGGTTTTTTAATTTATTCTGTTCATCATAACTTTTAACACCATTAACAGTTAACGAAGTTATAAGCTGATGTAAAAGTTACAATGTGGTGTAGCACCATCAAACATAAGTGGGTGAGTATTTGTTGACCACTACAACATAAATGTCCATTGCTAAACTGGAGTTGACTTTTTGGATCATTCCCAACTTTAGTGATTTTTCTGTCCACAGCATAAGTTAGTATTTTACTTCATGTAAATTCATTGTAAATACGAAAGTCTTTTATTTGGATTGTGGTCCTCAGTGTTTTACCAAATCAAAACAATTTATTTAGCTTCAATCAAATACATTGTGATATAATCAGAAACAAACTTAAAATTGGCTTTATGGATGTGTATAAAGTTAAAATAAGCCTAATTCCTATATTGAAATCAAAACCAGATAAATGAAGTAGCAATCTTCATGAATAAAAGTGTGTCCTCAAAATGTTCAAGAAATGTCCCATGAATTTTGTAACAGAAATTCTGAGAAGCAAAGTGATGAAAACAACCTGTCTGATGATTGCCCTTTTTTATTCACACAAAGCGTCCATTACAATTATACGCAGATAGTCAGTTATGAAAATTGTGCCATCATTTTGCATCTTATGGTAATTATCAAAGGGAAGAGATGGACCCGAGCAAAAATAGTCTGCTTTTCGTGATTGGAAACTAAAGAACAGGGATAAGCTGACTTGCATCTTCTGTACTTTTGGTGAGGGTAGCTCTGGTCAGCATTGTGGTGAGTGGCAAGCCTGGAAGTTTGGTTTTATTTAAGTTCATCAGTGTTCAGTGGGTGTGTTGAGTCCAGTGGCATCTCCAAGTTGGCGTCCTTGTCTTCAGTGCCAGGTTTGCTATGACATCATTTGAAGGAGACAAAACGTCCACTCTGTTTGCACCTCAGAAATGATGCACTGAAATCAGACAATCGATATCAATCTCAATACAGCAAAAACCCATCGTTTATTTACATTAAAACCAGCTAAAATAAATTTAGAAAACAAAAAAGAAGGAGCCAAAGTAAAGAGGAGGAAACTTACCCTTCCTGTCATCCCTAACATTAGTTAGAAAAGATCTTGGGTTTTCATGATCAGTAACCTGACACATCAGATGGATTTCAATATGTTTCACTAGTCCATGTGGGCACCAGCCCATACAAAGTGTTTAGGAATGGGCAGAACCTTTCAAAAGCTTATCTGGCTGATGTGCTCAGTCATTTACATCCATTATGGGAGAATCAGATAATGTAGTAAGTGGGTGCTACTACTGTGGTGTAACACAAAACGCAAGCCACTTCATAAAACAAATTCTCACCAAATCATGTCATAAATGGAGAAAATTATCCTTGCTATCTAACGCTCTCAAGTGTTGTTTGTTTTTCATTTAATAAAAAAAATGGTCTAGATCTGACAAAACTGCTACTGGAGCTGTTAGCATCTATGCTAAACTCTGTATAAACTGTCACTTCCTGTTGTCGTCTCACTCGTAGCTCTCACCTCTCTCTGCTCTAGAGATCTCTGATTGGGCCGTGCTGCTTTGGCCCGCTGACGGTCATTGTGGATTGGAGCTTGGCAAGATAGATCAGCATTAAATCTGACAGATCCATCTGCTGTGCAAGGTTACATAATCATTTCTAGTATCTAAGTTGCAGCTATTCTGACAAAATTATTTCAGTTTCTGATGAGTAAATCAAGTAGTAGCCTGTGAATTGAGGTTTGAAACAAGCCATCTTACAAAAATTCCCACCTCCAAAAATGAATGCACCTTTTCGACAAATCAGTATTTTAAGATTTACATTCTGCTCTAGATTTTTGCGTTTATTAGCCCAGTTCTTGTGTGTTTTAGACATGACAACATAATTATAATGACCACAAACAAACACACAGAAACCCCTCTCTCAGATTCATATCTCAGATTGGTCTACTTTCAACAAATCTTACAGGCTGTAATTACCAAAGTGCTAGGCCTGGCTTTGATAATGCAAGGCCACCCTCCACTATGACAGAGCCATCAACGCTTTCTCTAACCCTTTTCTTCAGATACCCACACATACTGCGCGTACACACACATTGGAAACAGACGGTTTGGGTCAGGGAAATAGCATATGATGGAAGACAGGGACGGTGCTGTGTGGAGTCTGACTGATTAAGTGATTGTGACCATTTTGTTACTGAAATGCTTTCTTCAATCCTGCAGATAACATCATCCTTGGGCTTTATCTTTGTTCTTGAACTTATTTTAAACATCCCCCTCTGCTCTCTCTTCATTACATACTGTCCTCTCCTTTTGACATCCAGTTTCATTACTGAAGACTTATCTCATACATCCTTCCTTTCTGTCACTCTGTTTATTGTGTGGCTTGGATTTGAAGATTAGTCGTTCCCACATAGCCCTTAACACTACTGTATAATGAAGACTTGATGCAACAAACCAGCATGGGAATGTTTGCAGCAGAATGGAGGATCTAAATAATTATTTCTAGTAGAAGTAAATTAATTAGACTATCTAAGGACAGATAGCAGGGAAAGGCTGTGCGTTAAATTTGAAATGGCATATCTCCAATGCGTTTTTTCATTCCATAATCCCTCAGCAAATATGCTGTCTGCCCATGTGATATTACCATTCACAGCAGATTATTTGCATATAGGTTGCAAAGTATGAAAGGGTGTCTGATGTTATTTTTATTGATGAAAATTTGCATTGAATCAACTGATATAGATTCATCCAATTGGAGGAGGGCTAGGCTGCTGGACTGGAATTCATGGCAGAGCTGAATGCATCTGCTTATTTACTGCAAAGAAGAAGTGGAGGCATGATCATATTCATATCCGCAGTACACATAAGTCAGACAGTTGAGTTGATAAACAAGGATTGCTTCTGAATGGCCTCTTAATAATCCCCCCAATGCTCTATTAGAGAGATATTTAAATGTATCACTGTAAGCACATCCATAAGCATCAAGGCAAGAAAGCAGAAAAGAGGGAAATCATGCCTTCAGATTCCTTTACTTTGATTTTCTATAGTTTGTGACTGTTGCAGTTTTATTAGAAAATGGTACATGCTGTTAACCTGACACACCAGATGGACCGTTCAGTGTATTTCACAAGACTATCTGAGAAAGAGCCAACAGTAAGTGTTTTGATAGGGCAAGAACCTATCATTCATTTATTTATTTTTTATTCAACCTTTATTTAACCAGATAAGCCCCAGTGAGATCAGGATCTCATTCACAAGGGCAGTCTGGCCAAGAGGTCAGCAGCACACGTCACAAAAATCAAGAAAGGATTAAGGCAATAAATTACAAATATTAAATATGGGGGAAAAAATAACAACAATTTGACAGAAGTGTGCAGTTTTGAGAGTAAGTAATACAGTTAAAATTAAAAACAAAGGCATTGTTCATATGATTCATACTGAGTGAAATGGAATGAAAAACTTTGACTGAAACCAGTACTGATATTTTCAGTTCTGTCTTTGCAGTCTCAAAGCATATCCACCAGATAATTGTACGATTATTCCTTCAATCATTGTTATTGCGGGCCAATCAGATAATGTAGTAAGTGGGCACTAAAGAACAGAACATAAGCCACTTCATAGAGCAAACTATCAGCAAAACATTGGAAGTGGTGCAAAAATAACCTATCCATAAAGAGGTTTGGAGTGTTGTTCTTCATTAATAAAGAAATGTGGTCCAGATCTGATAAAACTGATTCTGTAGGTGTTAGCTTGCCAATCGCTGCTAACAGTCAGATTGGAGCTTAGTAAGATTAATCTGTCTGGTTACAGACATTAATTCAGGCAGATCCATCTCCACTTCATGGTCAACATGCTGAAAAATATGGTAGTTAGGTGTCAAGTGTTGAAGTAACTGCAAGCAGCAATGAAAAAAATTAATAAAATTGATGATCCTGACTCCAGAAAATAAATCTGTAACCCTAAATTCCACCAGTTATGTTCAGTTTGTCTCCATGATGGGTTTCAGTTTAAGTCAATGAGAGTGCTTTCACCAGCTCCACTGCGCCTCGTCTCTGCTCCATCTCAGCTTCACCAGCCGAGAGCACTCTGCAGAAATATACAGGGTTTCCTTTCTTTAATGTTGTGCACCAAACGTCAATTCAGCAGGGAGCAGATCAAACAAGACAGGAAGTCTGATGCTGAGCCTAAGATGGCAAGGACTTGAGTTTGTATTGTTGTTTTCTCGTCATTCTGACAACTCAGAGTGCTTTTACATTGCAGGTTACATCTACCCATTCACACTCACATTCACTTACTGATGGCTCTGAGTTTCTTTGTTCAGTTTATTTGTTTGCTCATATTTTAAAGGAAAGTCAATGAGAATAAGTGAAATAAAATTACATGTGCAGGTGAGGTAGAAACAATCATCACCTTAGTAGATAAATATAAATTAAAAAAAAAAATTATAACAATTCAAAGCAAAAATATCAAATAATTTTAAACATGATAAGAGCGTATCCCATATACAAAACAAAGAAAGATTAGAACAGTGTAGTACACAAACATTACACAGTTCACTGTGATTTTTTTCTGATATCAAAACATTTTTGAGCCTCATTTTGTATCTGGATAAAGACTATGCATGTTGACCATCAGCATCAGCCAACACATTCACTCTCTTACTCTCTCTGCTTCTCGTACCCACTTACTCTATGCCCCTGTCACATCATTGGGCGTAATTTTGGGTTAAGTATTTTGCACAAGACATTACTGGACATGAAATACCTGATAGATTTGAACAGTTGCCCTACAGGAGTCGTTGGCTCTGTTCTGTATTGCATGTGTAAAATACACTGGACAGTCAGTTTTGTTATCTGTGAGCATAATTATTCGTGGCATTCATTAGTGTGTATAACCCTGCAGTGCAGATGGACCTGCCTGATTCATTGTCTGTAAAGGTGTATCCATCTTGCAAAGCTCCAAACTGCAATGACTGTGAGAGGCCTAAATCAGCACGGCCCAGTCAGAGTTCTTTAGATCATGAAGTGGTGGGAGCTACATGCAAGAGGACAGCAGGAACTGACAGCTCATACAGAGATATTTTTGCTCCACTTCTGACATGTTTTGCCGAGAGTTTAATTTATTAAGTGGCTTGTGTTTTGTCCTTAAGACTGCAGCGGTAACACCTGTTTTCTACATTATCTGTTTGACCCGTAATGAATGTGATTAAACACTCATACAATCACCTGCCAGATATGCCCTTGAAAGGTTCTGCCCATTTCCAAACACTTTCTAAGGGCTCTATCCAAGATGGACAAGTGAAATATATTGAATGGTTCATCTGGTGTGTCAGGTTATAGTATGTGTACAAATGTAAGAAATATAGCTTTGTGTTGCCTGAAAATCTTCAATAGTGTGTGTGCTTTTCTTGTTTCTGAGAGTATTACACATGCTGCAGTGCACAGGAATAGCACACTGAGGAGAACTGGAAAGAATCCATGCTGTCTCCCAGCTAAACTTTAAACTGAATTTATTTGCGTATGCTCTATTTCACGGTTGAGGTGTGCTGTTTTTTATCTTATTAAATTGCGTTTTGAACTGGCAGATGTGTGCCAATTTTTTTAATGTGTCCTCAAGATAGTAGAAACACTCTGACCACAGACTTCAGACAAGGTAAAAGAAAGTTTAAAGCGCAATCATTCTCAAGTTAGCATTGCACCTGACCACTTCTCATTTTTACAAAAATGCAATAAAAGCACTTAATCATTTGCTATTTTAGCAGCGTAAGCAGCATTAAAACTGCATCAGGAGGAAATTAGAAAAGACATCTGTGCTTCATGCCAACAATTTGTAATGTGCATACAATAGGGCCTAAAGTTGCAAATGCACATAATTATAATTATTTTATTTTCATAATAATGTAAAACAACCCTTTGATGGTGACTGGATATTTTTAAGTCCTGCCTCAACAAAAAAAAAAAAAATCATGAGAATCTCAGGGATAGTGCAGACTACTCCTTCTACGGCAACATAAAAAGCCAAAGTTTTGTAAAAGCAATATATATTGCTTTACTGGATCAGTCATTATCTTAAGGGTAGTGCTTTATCTGCACTGAAGACTTCATGAATTACATCAGCTCTACAGTCTGTCATTGATATAGAGAGGCGGCATGATGTCATCTGATGATACCATCACCACTCTGACATCTATATGTGTTGGATCTAAAATCCTTCCAGCTGCCACCCCTGAAGTAATTGGGTATGTTTTTCATCTCCATCATATCAACCCTCATCTGCACCACAAAGATGTAATTGTATCACTCAACAAGCAGGTTAAGAGACGAGGGTTAGAGAAATTAACATTTTTTTATACTGCAGATTTCCCCAGTTGTTTTAATAACCCATCTCAAACCTGTGATCTAATCTACAGGAACAGTGGAAGTAATTAAAGTTTAAATTAATTACCGTCTGTGCCTGATATTCCAATAATGGCTTTGAGTTTTGTAGCAGGAAGTTGATATTTTGTCATCCGTGTTTTATCTCCCACAGCCTTGTGTGATTGTCTGCTCTAACAGATTATTAATGTAGCCAGGAAAGGAGCAGGAAATGGCAGATAAAGGCGTAGAGACTTTCCTTTCTAGCACCACTGTGGCCCCTCTTGACAGCTCCAAACCCCGCCACCCCACCTCCTCCACCAGCCCCCTTCTTTAAACTGTCCCCTTTATCATGACAGTATTTAGAGGAGATACCGTAAGACTGAGCAGGCCTTATGACTGCTTTTGATAGAAATTATACAATTGTTCATTAGAGACTCATATCCCCTCCCCACCACACACACACACACACACACACACACACACACACACCCACACACACACGTCCTCTGTTCTGCTTTCCCTTTGGGATCTCATTTAAGGCCTGCAGCGTTCAGCAGTGCGTATTGCAGGGGCTATAGATGTGACATCATACAGGACCTGCCGCAGACATTGCAGCTGGAAATGTCAAGTTAAGTGAAGGGAACTGTTCGGCCTGCACACTCTAGTAAGCAGAGGATGTACCTCCCTGTGGGGTCGATGGGTGGGGGTATGTGTGAGTGCGGTGCTCCCTTTTCCCGGGCACGTCACTCTCGCTGTCGCTATCATGTCCTGGGAGGAAAATGGTCAACTGATATCAGATATAAAGCTCTGAGAAAGATGGTCCACAGGCAGAGCTTTTGATGTTTTCTTTTCTTCTTTTTGTTTTATCTTGAATTTTACCAACTTGGGAGCTTTATGTAGCTTCAAGATTCATTTTGCTTCACTTGAATCAACTTTTGAACAGTCTCGCACTGTTACAGATTAAAGATATTGGATGCATGATGGCTGCTGCACTTGCCAGCTCTGGTTCACAAAGCCACAACTTTCAGGCTAGATGCATGCATGTGCTTCTTTTTGGCTGCATTTCCCCGCTGCAAAAGCCACCTTTTCCTTCATCATAAACAAGTCCAAAACATGTAAATAGTATATGGTAAATGGACTATAGCTGGTATAGGGCTTTTCCAGTCTTTCTGAGTTCTCAAACCACTTTTATACTTGTCAAATCTTTTCACCCTCCCATCCACTCACTGATGGCAGGTGTTTCTATGGAAGCAGTCCATCAGTATCAGCCAACAAATTCACATGCTTTCATACCAATTTACACACTACTGATGCAGCAGTTGGAGAAACTTTGGGTAAAGTGTCTTGCCACAGGACACATTGACATGTGACAGCCAGAGCAAGAAACCCTTGACCTTCCTATTACAGCTACAGAACTTGTTTTTTATATACAGAAAACCAGATTTTTTTCTATGAAAAGTACAAATTCTATTGTATGTAAAATATTCTACAGATGTAGGCAGATGTAAATTGTGTCTCTCAATTTATTTTTTCCCTGCATATTTTGTCTGAGATCTTGCCTATAGGGACCAGCTGATGCTTCCCCAAGTTTAGGAAATGTACAACTTTTGTTCATCATGGCATTCTTCACAAATGAATACAGCTTTTAACATTTTTGATGCATATATGAACAATCTGACTGTAAAAGCCAATGCAAGGCTTTAATATAACTACAACATGGCTGACCAATATAACACTGCCACCACTAAGCTTTGTATTCATGCCTTTACCTCCTCTATGAAAGGATCCTGATCAAGTAAGGGCTCTTTTTAAAAAAACAAGACAAAGTGATGCTGAACAATCAAATACGAAGTGTAATAATGTAAGGAGGTGCGCCAATATGCAGAATCATATTGACCACTGTTAGCTGTGTCATCTATCTTTGAGCCTGTGTTCATCACAGACCTTATTTCAGGCTCTTATAAAAAAATGTAAAAAATCTCAGACTTTGAGATGAGGAAGTTGGTATTACTAAAACCCTGACTCTCCTGGTTTCTAGGAGTTATTGCTGTATCACTTTATACCTCAAAATAACAGCTTTGTTGAACTTTTTCATGTGGAATTTTTGGTATGATCGCTTTGGATTGTAGTTTATGTGTTAAATCACGTCTGTACCAAACAAACCAATGAACTCACTGGACAGACAGTCACTCTGAGAAAAAAGGACTAAAAAAACAGCAGAACTTATCTTCCACGCCATGACTGAAGTTGGGTGACAAACAGCCACTTTCCCCCTGTCTCCTGGATCAGCTCTAAGACGATTTCAATGACATGCAAAAGATCAACTGTGGGGAGAGTGAGGACTGCAAGACAGGGGCTTAGAATCGTGGCCGGATCAGAATGAGATGAACATACAATCAGAGGCAAAGCCACACGGGCTTATCTGCCCTTTCACGATGGCTGTCATCATTTCAGAGTTCCCTTGGCTGCTCCTCCGCCAAGATGAGAAGGCTTTTTGGCAGAACCAGAAAGTTACTCTGTTCTGCTTCAGGAAAAAGTTTTGGGAGGGAACTTGTGGGGCCCCCTCAAAGCAACACATGATAATCACCAAGAGGGGAAATAATGAGAAGTCAGAGGGCATCGACCTGGGTGAGAATAACAGAATCAAACACATGAAGGGCGAGATCTCAAGCTCCAGGGCAGAAAGAATAAGATTAAATAATGTATGGATCTGTAAAGCCATGGCTCCTCCACTCATGGAGGCTTTTTGAAACAAGAGGGGTTTTTTTCCCTAGAGAGTTTAAAAATCACATTTAAGACTTTTTAAACCTGAAAAAGAAGAAACATGCAGCAAAAAACAAATGCATTAATGGCAAAAGCGCTGCAAGTAAAAAACAAAGGAAAGACCAAAACAATTCAAACAAAGGAAACACTTGCAACAGCAGAAATACAGCGAGAGAGCAGCTGATCCATGGTCGTATGTGTTTGGATCAGCAGCAGACCCCGGCTTGATCTGAGGTTATTTAAAGTTTGTAAAGTTTCTCTAATTGATTATTTGGTGGTTGGGATTAAAGTATTAGTATACTGGACATTGTTGCTGCCCCCTGCAGGCCTGGAGCACTTCTGCATGCTGCGTTTTCTAGGTTTGGATGGTTTTGGGCTCCAACAAAATGCTTTTTGTAGCACAGGATGACCACACAAACCTCTTCGCATGGTTTAAAGAAAATCTTCTCATCTTAAATTGTCACAACCATCTTCAACCCCAACACAGACATGAATGCGCTACATACAATGTCGTTAAGTAAATGTGAAAATTGAGAAAAGCTAAAAAGCTTGTAAAGGACTGGACACAGTTGATCAAGACAACCTGTCACTTGTGGTTTAAAATTTAAGACTTTTCATTTTTAAATGTAAGACTTTGTAAGGCCTTAAATTTCAAAAATCTAGTTTAAGACACTTTAAGACTTGTTTAAGGATCCACAGGAACCCTGTTTCAATTAAAACGTACCTTCCTCTGCCTCTTAATGATTTTTTTTTTCCCCAGATCATTAAACATGAAACATTATTTGCCTTCCAAGGCTGCCTGCTGTGATATTTCATGTCTACATACAGTATGAGACTTAATGTAAACCTGCATCAGCCTTCCAAAAACAGCTCATGGTCCCTTGAGTGCCATTTTGATGTAAGGAACTGATGGACTGACGTTAAACACACAGCATATGTCAAATATACTTCACAGAAGCGCCCGTTTGGCATTGGTGTTGTCGACTGTGTGGGAGATCTGTAACATGAAATGGATCCATTTCAGTGCACATCACTGAACATATCCAATACAAGGCTGCGGCCAGTGTTTATAGCCTACCCCCTGTGAGGTGTTGGCATCCAGTAGCGGCTCTATATCTGAGACAGTATGGTGGCTGTGTCGACTTTTTCCCATGTGAGTCCAGCTATGTGAGGTGATTAGAGCATCTCTGTCAGTGGCTGAGGGGACAGATGGAGCAACAGAGGACTTTCTGGAGAAGCTATGGTAATTAGGAGTGAAAGGAGAGAAAATGGCGGCTCCAGAGCAACTGGGTTCAGGGAGGAGCTTTAAACAACACGATTCAAGTGGCGCAGGGATTTGTATGCCCTTTGGCCAGTCGACACGGCATTGTTGTGTTCATGTTAACATGTTTTCACATGCTGTGAGGTTCTCCCAGCTCTATCAGTGTTGAATTACTAAACTATTTATGGTTTGTGGAAGTATTTTCATTTAAATAAGCTTACTTCAAATGGGTGAATGCTTAAACAACTATTACTGTCTCAATTCAGCCACAAAACATGCTCATAATGAAGACTGTAGCAGTTTCATGCCCTTTTTTCTCCAGAGCTCTTCACAGAGAGATGTGACTTTATTTCACAAGAGCTGGGACGGAGGCTCTAATGCATTTTTATGAAAAGGGGAACTTAAAAACATAAAGAGATATTCACTTTATGTGTCTTCTGAGTGAACTGACGGAGATCTTTTTGGTTTGGTATGGCGACCCTTTGATTTGAACCAGCAATGCCTCTCTTATTCATCTACATTAGGTGAATGTATGAAGAATGACAGCGACATATAATGAATGAAAAGACCTGAGGTGATAAAGGCTTGAGTTCATTAAAAGAATCAAGTTAAAGGAATGCATTTGTCCTGATAAAAACTGTGATTTTGAGATTGAAAATTCTCATAAACTGATGAAAATAGAAGGTTTTGTTTTTTATTTATTCAATTTTAATCATTCACAGCAGGAGTGGGCCTGCCAGTTAATTTCAATAATCAAAAATGTGTAAGGGCATTGTTATAAAAATTTGCCTTAAAAACATGAACATTGAAATATCCATAAGAAAAAATTACTTATTGTTGGACATACTTGTTTATATAAACTCCTTTTAAATGCATTATTTGATATATTTGCAATGAGAAATACAGTATCTATGTGTGTAAAATATACTCTAAAAATCAGTCACTTACATCAGAAAATAGCTTCGGCTATGTGTTTGGCACTTCCGATTCAGTTTTACTTTTTTCATTTGAGTTTAATTATACAAGTATGACTTTATGTTGGATTAATGATTTATTGTATTGCTTAGTTCTGATGATCCTACAATAGTTTGGCCATCTGGCAATGAGAAAAAAAATAACTGTGGGCCTTGTGGTAACCAAAGTTACTAAAAAAAACATCCCTGATTTACTTTTTTCTTAATTCAAAAAGTAGCAAAAGTGATGATGAAAACTGAGCTGATGAAAATCTGTGTGATTTAAAACATCAAGCATTAAAAATGAATGAATGTGAATCAGAAAACTAAGAGATTTAAATGTCTGTCATTTCAAATGTTTAGCGAAAAAAGGCAAGAAATTCAAAAGTGATACATTTCAGTGATTAGATGATTGTTATTTATCATTTACAATGGGTTATTTCATTATTATTATTTTTAACATCTATTGTTTCCTAAAGTGTCATTTTTGTTACTTTGCCCATTTTTTGGTTCGAACATGAATTTTGATAGAGGTGTTAGTTTTTTATAGTTTTTGATTTTTGTTACTCTGCCCTTGAAAAAAGATGTGCTCCCTCACTGCATCTCAACTCTAAATGTCTTAACCAAGAGGATAGATGAAGGCAAAAGTGAGGTTTTTAAGACTTTTCTTAAATTATACATCTCTATTTTACATAAGTCTTCATGTGAAACACCATGACGTGTTTTGGGCCAAGTTTCCAAGTCTTTTGATTTAATGTAAGTATCTAAGGTACGTTGTTTTAAAATCCAAAACGGTGTCATGCTGAGTCTAAGACCTTGGCCATAAGTTCTGAGATGCTTTAATATGTCATCCAGTTTGTAAGAATTTTGAAAATATTATTTAAGTTTTTGTTTGAAAAATGATACACTGAATTTTATAACCTTTACAATCTTGTGATGAAAGTTTGTATCCTTGGGCAGTGGTTTCCTTGAGTCCTTCCAGAATCTGTATGGAAAAAGTTAATGCGGCTCTTCAGGAAAAATCAGTTTGAATTCTTTCCATCAATGAATAAAAACAAAATGGGAATACAGGCTTGTTCAAGTGAAAAGTCAATTAGATCAAAGCTTGATGATGTTTTTATGAATGTATATATATATAACAATTTTCATCTCAATACATTTTGGATAACTTCTAGTCTCCAGGTTTGGAACTAAGATCCTCAGGGATCTTTTTCCTAGATATGGATATAAAACAGAGACATTCATACACGATCATGTGTCAGGAGCAGAGCACCATTTTATATCAGGAGTGCAAGTGCAAAGTAAAAGTCAGCTTTTGTATTGACACTGATCAGAGTTCTTGCTAAATGCTGCTGCAGGGTCACCACAGCTAATATCATAAAAAGACTATTGTTTTTGTTTTGTTTTGTTTTTTCTTTTTCTTTTTGGTAATGTGTTTTGTTTACCTCGTAAATCACTTGATCATGTTTTTAACATAATGTCAGCTTGTGATAGATTTTTATTTCCCACTTTTTAAACACATTTTTATGCAAACGTGAATAATAGAAGCTGTTATTTAAAAAGAGTTTTAAGGTCAGCATAGGCCATGAAAGGATGAAAATGTCAATACACATACACATGATGTGTCACTTAGATACTGTGAATTATGTCATAGTTGAAAAACAACCCATAAACTTTTATTATTCTGGGTTTGACAATATCATATAATATCACCACAGTCATTTGCTCAAAGTTAGTGCTATACTGCTTTTTGCTATTTTGTGTCAGTGTTTTCATATAAAAATGCAGTTTTAGACGTCCATTTCAAGCTTTGCTCCCCGTTTTAATCCTCTCAGATTGAATTTCTACTAAATAAAAGGAATTTATTTAGTTCCACATACCAACTAGGATATTTCCAAGTATTTTGCAATATTTTGATATATCTAACTTTATTTTGATGAGGTTTCTTGTACATTTGAAGAAAATTATTTTGTGGACGTGTCAACTTCTGGATGCCAGCTCCATGTCATTTGACGCTTCTGCCAGAGGAAAACAGGATAAAACTATTTCAAACATTTTTCAGGTATAAAAAAAAACAGACTATTAATGGAAAAATAATACATGAAGCCCATCTGGTATTAGGAATGTTCTTGGAATTGAATTAATATTTTCTTTGATTATATTTGTGGGTTTGTCAAATGAATATAGAGGAAAAATGTCAAACCTCTTGCGTCCATCAGGGAGGCAAATAATCACTGTGAGTCTATTCTAGTTTTGTTTTTACACACTGATTACTGCAATTTTGGCCATACATAAAATTTTGCAACAATATGACTTTAATATGCTTACCTCCATGTGAGTGATTTTGAAAAGGGCAGTAATTTTACACTGAACATGGAGTATTTACAGTGAACGTACAGTCTTGACAGTGAATATAGTTTTCCTTATGTAATCTGTAATGATGTTAAGATTACATATTTTTCCCTAGACTTCCACTGTCTCATTGAAACAGCAGATACTCCAGAATTTGCTCCTCACCATCTATAATTTAAACAAACATCATCCCTCCTCTCATTGTTGAGATGATCGTTCCTCTGTGTGATGAATTGCTTTGTCAACTATCAATCTCCAGCCCAGCAGGACCCTCAGCCAGTGGGCTGCTGGGTAACGATGGCACTCAAATCCCTATGGGGCACATATTAATGAGGCTACAGCCAGAGTTAACAATTCACCATTAAAACGTAATGCATTCTTTAATTAATTAAGCTCTCATTTATAAACACCCACCACTTCCCTTTCACTCCAAATTTGACCTAACAATGGAGTACTTAATGTTTTATGTTGGAGGCATAACATATTTAAATGTCATTAATACATGAAGCCAAAGATAAATACACTTTAAAATTCTATTAGCAGTAATAGGTGGTGTCTTTGCAAGACTGTCTTCCTGTTTTAAAGCAAATCTTTCCAAATAAATTGATATGACAGCTGCCAAACTGCTGCTTAAATTTGACTTAAACACAAATTTCAGATTTATGTATATCTAAGCCAAAAGTAGGTGGACTCTGACTCTGTTAGCAGATACACGTGACATCAAATGATAATCCTCAAACTCTCCCAGATATCAGCTAACTGAAGATATAATTTCATGTCACACATGCTCAATAAAAATTCAATCAGACTGTAAATTGGTTGGTAACTCCAACATTGAAAAATAGGTCAAAGTTTCTCCAATCCGAGTGTCCGCTAGGCTCTGTGATCGCAGATTGATATGTGGGGGATTTTTTTTTTCCTTACCAGGCCAGGCAGGAGCAGCCCATCCCAGGAACAGCAGGATTTTTTGGGGAAATGCTCATCTCTGAGGTTTGCTTCAGAGCAACTCATGATTGAAGAAACAAAAGGTCAAATTAAAAGGCAAGTTAGGATCAGGCTTTAGAAAGAGACATGAGTGGCTAAAGACTTTTTCATCATGCAGCACAAGTTAAAATGTTGAGAACAGATTAAAATTGACAGCAATAATATTACAATAAAGTCAGAATGTGAAGAATGAAGTTCACAAAGGCTTTCAATTTTGTGAATTAAGTGTAGACAAACTGACACAACTGCAGTTGGAAAGAAATTTTAAGCAAAATATTGAAATGACAAAAAGGGTGAAATTGTATTTTAACTGTAATTTGGACATTTCCACTTCAAAATTTTATAACAAATTATTTTTGACTTTTTGTCTGTTTTCTTTTAAACCAGAGATCAGAAACTACATCTGACTCCAGTTTGTATCCTGACATATGTTTGAGGCTGGATCATAAATACAAAGAAGAAGAAGAAGAAGAGGAGGGAAAAAATAAAGCTAGTTTGCTCTGACCATCATATTATTATTTTAATCATTACACTTTTAAACTTGTATCTTCCATTTCTAGCCTTTAAATGTCAGATCAGTCCCTATCATCCATCAGTCAGCCACATGGGGCACTCTAGATGTCTTGGTAACTTCGTTCTTGAGTCATCATGTTTTCCCGCTGCAGGGTTTGACTCCAGTGTACTTCAGTAAACCTCACTGCTAAGTATTGGTAATAATGTCTGGCAGGTGGATTACAGTGAAACAGGTTAAATATTAAGTCATTTCTGTTCAAAGGTTGTGTTAATAACTGTAGGTATTTATTGACAAAAATACATCCTTGCAACCACAACATATTCTTACCCTGTATATTTGCTGAATTTGCTGATACTCAGAGGACCAGATGGGGGCCTCATGTGGTCCCCTTGTTGCCAGTTGCTGATCACTACTCTAAGCTTTGGTTCTTCTGTCTGAACACGATTACTATTGTTATTTTTAATTCAACGTAACATAACTCTTACATCTGAGATAAGAAAACTTAATAATTCAACAAACAACCAACAAAAAATGTTAAAAAGATAAAACTCCAGCAGATTTTATTTTTTGATATGAATGCATGAATAATACCCAGGGTTTAAAGGCCATGTGTAATGTTGTTTTACAATTTAAGGTTGAAATATAAAAAATTGAATGAAATACAATTTAATTATTTTTTTAATTAAAAAAATTTGACAGACATCCAACTCATTTTCTTAAAATTTGACTTAAAGGCCCACTATTATGCTTTTTTTTTAGTTTTATGTGCCTTCAAGTGGGTTTTATGAGTTTCCTTGGTGTGATTGAGTACTTCTAAACACAAGACAAAAAGTCAGATGTGTCAGGACTCTCCCTTTTTCTTTTTACGCTTATTTCATCTATTAATAAAATAAAGTACCTTAATACAGAAAATAAAAAAATAAAAATCATTAATAAAAAGGAGCAGAAAGAAGAATACTCTTATCTACCCCTTTTTAACAAGACAATAATGTACATAATAAAACACGAAGACTTGTCAAAGACACCCTCACTGCCCTTCATCAGATACAAGAATTCAATTTACATTTTATCAGAAAAAGAAGGAAAAACAACGAACCCTAAAATACTACACAGACAGAACAAAACTTTGCTTTCAGATCTCATCACATCTTCTAAAAATGCCTTCGTTACAGCACCAGTAGCTGCTTGAAACGACTCATTCCCCCAGCCAGACCTCCCAGTGTGACGTCCAGCGACTGTTTCATTTCTCAGAACAACAACCCAGTGCAGAGCAGAGACCGTAGAATGATCACAGAGTCAACGATGACATGACGCCAAGCAGCACTGAACTGATCAATTATCACAGAGTTTACCGGTCGACCAATCAGAGCAGATCGGGCCTACATGGAGAGGAGTGTCTTAGAGGGGCAGGAGCTCCAACAGAGCATCTCAAACAGACTGAGAATACAGCGGACTCAGTATATGAAAACTGAAAGGTTGTTTGAACACCAGCATTGGTTGAAAAGAACATATAAACCCGAGTAAAGGCAAACTATGGGCTCTTTAATTGACAGACTTGTATGCTTATTTTAACATTCTTCTTAGCATTTAGCCTTTTTTCCCTCAATTTAGAACACAATTTTAACATCATTCCTGTTGTTTTGACATTATTTTTTACATGTTTCTTAACTGTTCACCACCCATTTCTCCCTCAACTGCTAAACCCTTATAGTCATCATTTTTGCCTTTTTTTAACATAGCTTTGTCTCTGAATTTTTATGTTGTGTAAAAGCAGACCTCAAAAATAAACATTTACAAAAAAAAAAAAAAAATCCTACTGTTCTCTGGATCTGGTGTAAAAATATTTTCCAAAAACATTTAATCCAAAATCTTAATACCGAGATAATAATCTTGCTAACATGGGAAAACAGAACCACATTTTTTTCATGAAAAAATATCTAGTAATTTTATTTAAAAAAAATATGGTTGTGTTTCTGCTGATGTTTGTCTGCTGATAACTCAAAAAGTGATCAGCAGACTTTGATGAAATTTTCAAGGAATGTTGGCGATGGCACAAAAGATTAGATTTTGGTGCAGATCCAAATCCAGATCCAGAATTTTTTAAAAAAGATTTACTAACAACGCGTTATAGAGCAGTTTTCCAAATTATAGATAATAACTTTGCTTAGAGTTTTAGAAATGAATCCAGCACCCTTTCCCTACTTTTTGTGTCATTTTAAACTTAAAAAGTATCTGTCTCCTCCTGTGATTTCTCTCTCCTGCTGGTCCTTGTACGTTTCTAGTTAAAATATGAAGCTATTTTCCTATCATCACAGTTATGTTTAATTTTTTTAAGAACATATTTATATAAATGTATATATATATCTATATATATATATCTATATATATATCTATCTATCTATCTATATATATATATATATATATATATATATATATATATATATATATATATACACACACATATATACATACATATCTATATATATATATATATATATATATATATACACATATATACATACATATCTATATATATGTCCCTTTTTCCAAGAATGTCCGAGTTGTTTAGGTGTAATATCCAAGTTTTCCTGAAACAGAGCACTAATGATAAGTCTTTATGTTTTGGTTCACCTGGACATGTTTACAGCTCTATTCAGTCAATATGCAAATGTGATCTTCCTAGCGTCAGGCTCTTGGTGTGAACTGGTCCAGGGTTCGGCTGAGCCAAACTGCTCCGCCATAATCATTTGATCTTAATGATGTCGACAGATCTGCAGCATCACCCCTGCGATTCAATCAAACCTAATTTGGGTCAGTCCATTTTGGATGCAGCTGAGCACCTCAACATCACCATTACACTCTTCAACCCAACCTCTGCGCTCGCCTTACCTCCTCTCAAGCCTGCCAAGCCACAAACAGCTGCTCATCATCTGTTTTGTCACAACCTTTTCCCACTTCCCCGACATGGACATATACATTTTTTTACGTTTTGGTTCTGAATTTTTACCATGATCCGAATCAGAAATGAGACTTTGTGTTTAAGATTTCACTTCCAAGCTCTCTCTGCCTGTGGGACCTGCTCCTTGGGCTTTTCATCAGCTGCCATTTTCGACGGCATGCAGTAATTTCATGGCTCATTGCAAGCGCTGAAAACCTTTGAAACTGCAAATGTTAACTTTGCCTGGCCTGGAGCCATTTAGGAAGCGATTAATTTAGCAAACAGAAGTGAGCCACTTTCTCCTCCTAGCCTGCGCATAATTTTTTGGGGCTTCTATCTGTATTTGAGTAAGAGTGAGCAATGTAATGACGATTCCTGTAATTGTGGCAGTGTGAAAATGGTTCCTACCTCAGCCTCTACTATCTCGCTCATCTCTCTTGGCTGAGCTTCAACAGCCTCGTACAGTGAGAGCACACGCAGATTGAGAAGAGGTGGAATCACTTACAACATGCTTGACCTTATTTCTTGTTGTGAGTTGTTGAAGCGCATAAAGAGAACATGTTTGTTTGCAATTTAACCACCTAACACTTTGATGCCACGCTCATATTTTCAAGCCACAGACTGAACATCACGACTATTACAAATCTCTGATATCGCTCTGATACAACCCGCAAAAGGAAGTAAAGATGATATTGGAAGTGTGAAGCTTTTTGGCTGTGGTACTCTGAGGAAATAGTGCGGATCCCAGAGAGAGGCTCTCAGTGTTTGCCCAGTATTCCTGGAGGCTTGTTTTGTCACAGACTCTGTGCAGCTAGGCATGGGAGAGGCAGAAGGCAGCGGGTCGGCCAGCCTTCCCCCACAGCTGTCCTCTTCCATTCTGGCACTCAGCTCCACCGAGCCAATATGAAAACAAATTTTTGTCCCTCTTTGCAATTAATTTTCCTTTGCCACCGAAAAAAAATCAGTCTTGACAACGTAACATATAGCAAGTTCTGTACTGAAAATCTGGCTGTACACAGAAGCAAGAGTAATTTTTCATCCTGCTGGGAGCAGTTGTCTCGCACATATTCCCCCCTGTGTGTAAACTAGATCAGAGCAGTCCAATGAAGTGGGAGAAGAAGCAAAGTGTTCCCATTTTTCTACAAAAAGATGAAGCTATGAGTTATAGCAATTATAAACAGTATATTCCAAAATAATTGTATCGCTCATAATGAAATGATGTTGTCGAGGACTTTTTATGGGATAAAACTTGGTCTCTTATCTACATGTCAACAAAGTCATCTTAAGATCACACATTTTTGCCACCCTGTAAATACTCTGTCAGTAGGTTTCAAGTCAGACAACAATGTATCCTGCACTTCCTGTAACATGCATCCAGAGACTGTTTATTTGGGATACACAGTATTGGATTTCTGCCGATACCCAAGGCTGCCCATAAAAGGGTTTAAATGGGAGAGCCTTTGGGGCCCAGAATGATGGACGGGCCCACCACCATTCTGACAGTTAGTTTTTGGAAAAACAAAAATCACTTTCATTTATTGTTACCTGTTCCAAATGTAATCCTGCTTTTCTCAAAATATCTTTTCTTAAGATTGGACGGATTGGTTTAATTCGACTTTTAGGACAGTAATGCTGATGTAAATTGCCACGACCTGCAACAAACTTAATTAAGCCTGTCCCATGTTCTGATTAAAGTTAGGCCCTGGAGCAAACCAAGCCATAGTACTAGCATTCATGCCACTGTAAGAATTAAATTACATCCTGAGGGGCCTCAGGGGCCCAGCCTTTTCTACGGGCAGGCCTGCTGATATCCAGTGCACCAGTATTTCCTTACTTATTATCACCAGTACCATCATGGACATTCACATTTTTTTACACACCACTCAATCTCCACATTTCTCAATAACCTGCTCCTCTCATTGAGACAGTCTATTTGTGTTAAAAACAGAAACAGTGCTAAGAAAGAACAAACTTCCCTCAAGGTATTTCTGACATTGTTAGCTGAGTTATTAGCAAAAATGTGGAAAACTGCCCTACTGTGCAAATTGTAAGAAATCCCTTCTTAAAAAAATCCTTATTTGGGATCTGGATCCAGATCACTGCTAAAATCAGATCACCTCCTCCTTGTGCCAAGACAAGTATTCCAACGAAATATCATAAAAATCCATTGAGAACTTTAAAAATGATCCAAAATAATGAAAAGTGCCCTTTCTTGCACAATTAACAAATTATTTAAAAACTCATCAAAAACAGACATTTTTACAACTTGTTGTTCTGTTCTAAAGGACAAAATTATACCTGGAGTTTTTTTTTTTTTTTTTTTTACCAAACTTTTATTACTACTGTATCTCAGACTTTTGACCAAAGCACTCCTTTTTTTATACCCATACAAAACAGCCTCTTCAGTGTGTAATGTAGTATTGTGTCTGTCTGTTCTATATAAGTATTTCACCTTCAAATGCCTGACAAATATGACATACAATATAACAAATGAACTTATAAACAAAGCAGAATTATTTGTAGATGAATTATTAAACTTATTCACTTGTTATTCAGTTGTATTAATGGTTTTATAAATAACCAGCGCACACATTTCACCATTTGGGAACCACTGCTTCAGACAACTGAAGGCTCCATTGCTTTATCATCTGATTGTTCTAGTGTCTAGTCTGCCTTTAGTCACAAAAAGAAACAATAATCTGATATTAAAGGACACTGACCCATCATTCTTCACATCCATCTTTGGATCGCCACCAAAATCAAACAACTTCTTCCTTGTGCCATGACCAGCATTCCCTTACATTTCATCAGTGTCTAGAGATGACTTTTTTTAATTATCTTGCTCACAGAAGGATGGAGTGACGTACAACCAAACAAACGGACAAACGCCAGCAATAGCATGCCCTGTTGGTGGAGGTAGTAATTGATTCAGTGGGCAAAGACTTTCATGTAGCCTTATTGCTATAGTTCAGGATGCATGCAGACAAGATGTATGTTGCAACAGCAGTAAAGGTGCTCGGACTAACTCCCAACACCCAACTTAATATCTCTTGTGGCACAGATGCTTGTTTCTGTTTCAAGGGTGAACTGCACTTGTTCAAGAATTTAAAATTGAATTGCTTACTTTAGCATTTACCTAAAATATGAGCAGTCCATTTTCTATTTTTAACCTCGGCCAAGGAGTCTGTGTTATCCAATGTTTGTTTGTTGGACTTTTTGTTTGTTTTTTTCTCTGCGAGCAAGATAACCTAAAAAGTTCTCAATGGAAATTGTTGATTTTTTTTTATTAAGGGAACATCGGTCATGGTACAGAAAGAAGGGTTACTTTAGTGGTGATACAAATCCAAATGTAGATTCAGGATCTTCTTTTAAAAGATTTGTTAATGTTGTGTGATAGGGCAGTTTTCTTAATTTTCGATAAGTCAGCTAAGACTGTCAGAAAGCCTTAGCACTGGTTTGTGCTCTTATTTTTTGATGCACTCTTTAGATTTGTTATCTGACTGAAAATGTCATGAACACAAAGGTTTTTACAGAAACTGATGTGATTAAATTTCACACAATTAGACAAAATATTTTGTGGTCATCAACAGCGGCTGGAGTGACACATTACACAGTACTCAGATAACTTTTTTTGGAGTGACAAATAACTAAACATGTTTGTTTTGTTAGAGAAGAAACTGGTTATCGATTACATTTTTTCATAAAAGTGATTAATTAAAGACCAAAAAACATCCCATTTTACTTTCCTTTTTGTCCCGGCAGAATAAATCAGCACTGTTTCTGTTTCTCTCCGAACGCTCCTGTCCTCATGCAGGTCTGTCTGAAGAATTAAACAGAGTGAATGCATACACAACCTAGGGTGACCAGTTTTACTGAAACTGTCCCATTTCCAGGCTTCATGTCCCTTGTCCCCACAGACATCTATATAATGCTACAACTTTGGACAACTGACATAGGACATGAAAAGACTTGCTAATGCCTGCAACACTGATTTGTCTGTTTATATGTTCATCAGTTTTGTTGCCAAGGCTGCACGTTAAGCTCACTGCTGATTTGTCTGTTCATGTGTCAACCACTCACTGAGTGATGTCAAGCAGAGTCATTACCGGGAAATGTCCAGTCCACGGACATCTTTGCAGTCATTTTTAGCAGTTAGTTGGCAACCATTGTTTTAAACACACAGCAAGGCTTAAAAATTCAGAAGCAGGCAACATCAGATGCATTTTATTATTTCCCATTTAACATTAAAAATCTCACTACAAGCCTTATTTCATGCATTTAACTGGTAACTGGTATTCTAAATTTTTTTCTGAGTGTTTAGGAACCAGGAAATGCTAAATGCTAACTAACTAATGCAGTTTGGACTCATTCCTGCACCACTCTATTAACCCTAATTAAAACCTACAACTAACATGATACTGCATGCAGCATTTGTCCAAAATGAAGGAATAGGGCACTGATTTTTGGTTTGCTTCCCTGTCCGGTCTTTGTTTGGTTCAGATGGCTTTCACACCCACTGTGAACTTGGAAGCACACAGAGACCCCCTGTTTTCAGAAAGACCAGAGTACTTTTAGTCAGAACCAGAGACCACAAGGGCTTTCACACCAACCTGAGTTGATCAAACTTTTATAAAAAAAGTGAACTAGAGTTTGTTTGATGCAGACTATATTGGGTGTGAAAGCTTCATTTAATAATCTCTGCATGTTTATGACAAACAATGTCGTTCATTGTACAACCTGCTTGTCAGTAAATGAAGAGATCAGTATGTCTTTAATTATATAGTTAATCATTATATAGGTGGGCACAGCTTTGACCTTTCCAGTGTATAAACAGTCTGAAATATTCAGTGTGTCCAACATTTTGAACATTTTAATTGTTTTAAATTAATGCAGAGTTGTTGCAAGATTAGTAAGTGATTATGCTTGATTTTTATGAAGTTCTCAAATAATTTTAAATATATTTTTTTTCCATGGTTTAGCAGCCCCTCTATTTTTTCCATACTCCTTGTGGGTCAAAGGGCAGAAACAACAAAAAGCAGAACATTTAGAATAATAGGAGCTCATGATGGACCTGTTCCAAAGTCCCTTTTTCTTTTCTTACAATTATAGCGTGCATCTGTGTGCGTATGTAAGCATGTTTATCCGAACTGTGTTAGGAAATGACTGCTTCCTTACCTGGATGCCCTGTAACCACATCTGCATCCTGTTTTACCACGGCCACGCTGCAATCTCCCCCACACCATTAATTTTACTGAAAGCCATTCACAATAACCATGAGATACTGGGCAGCAGTGTTCAAACGTTTTCTTCCCCCTTCTTATCATAAAGGTCCCACATGTCTTGGCAATATCCCCTAAATAAAAAAAGATAAATTTGTCCTAATTATGTACCTCGAACAATGTTGTTGGACAGCCAAAGACATCAAATTAAATACTATTTTGATTCTGCAAAAGTGGTGTCAAGGTCTTATATTTTTGTTGCAGGTACATTTACTGATAAATATGAGGGAGAGAGGAGTAATTATAGGGTGGGAATAACATCAGAAATTAAGCAAATTGTGAAAGGGTTCGCCTTTAAATGGGTTTGAGCCGTGAATAAAAAAAGACCATTAACCAGGAGGAGGCAGGTGTTATCCTCGCTGCCCAAAACAAAACAAACATGGGGGAGGGGAGGTGAGTGTATGTGTGCGTGTGTGTGTGCTTGTGCATAAAGAACCAGGTGTATTGTTGTCTAAGAACAATCCTATGTCCTTACAGAGTGAAGGTATAGAAGGCTCATTTTCCTCATTTTCAGCTTTTCAGTCATTTTAAATGTTCCTAGAGTAACAAACAATAAATAGGGTTGGGAATCACAAGGTAACAAAAGATACATTATGATAAGATGTGCAAATCAGGGTCCATGATAACGATGATATATCAATGCAGCAAAACTGTGACTGTTGATATATTGCAGGAAATTATATGATATTCACTATCATCATATTTCAATAAATTAGGGATATAAAAGGGCACTACTACATTCAGTTGTAGGTTAAATGTGTTTATGTTGCAATTCATGTTCTTTTTTACAGAATTTGTCAAATATTGAGGTGGAACAATGTTAATGTTTTCATTTTGTAAATTAGATTTCTAGAATTACACAACAGGGCAAACAAATCAGTGTGAAACACACTGCTTTATCAAAAGATAAAATAAATACACATGTTTTTAAGGCATAATAAACTTGTATATGAGGACCTGCAAACATTATGTTCACACGTTTTGATAAACAAGTGTGAATTGTAGGCACAGTCCTAGATCTTCGTATCTCTCTGCATGCCCAGAGCTTTACAATATGTTTAAGCTATCCTCACAGTTAAAATGGAGTGTGTGGTAATATAATAAAAAGTGCTTATGTCCTACAAGTATTATTTAACAGGAAATACAGACAGCTACATTAGCTTTTAATATCTTTTGAGAGAGCAGTCCTGCAGGTCTGCTCTTATTCCCTCAATGTGGTGTAGCTCCTGTCATAAAAGCACTGGTTAGAGTCTTTGCATCGTCCTTTGCACTCCAAATAAACCTGGACTCTGAGAAGTGAGTCTCATGATGGTGACTTCAACTCTCTGCCAACTGGAGTTCACTCTCCATCTTTTCTTTCTTTGCAGCACACGCCTTTTCTTTTTCTTTTTCTTTCGCAGCACAGCTCCATCAAGTCTGTTTTCAGCAGGGGCTGCCTTGAACCTGCATCATTCTCTTACAAGCAGACCGACACAAAGCAGGGAAACAAACACTTTTTCCAGGTAATGTCAAAATACAGCACTATGTGGGAATAATATTGATTCAGACTGCAGACTTGTGCTCTTGCAATTACCTCTTGAAGTTGTAGTATTCTTGTGATCTTGTGTTTCAAGCTGCCCAGAGCTACGATCTGTTGCACAGGCTCTATATGCACCTTCACAGGGTGAGGACACGCACTGTTTGACGGAGCAAAGCTGCAACACATATGGGATGCTACGCAGGCAGACTACTGGGGGCAAGTATGCTATAGCTGTCTCCTGCCATAGAGTTAGTGCAGCACTAATTACCTCAACAAGGAAGTTGTATCTTTGTCTGTCTGTCGTTCAGTCCATCTGTGAGCAAGAAAAGTAAAAAAGTCCTGAACAGACTTTGAATAAATTATCACAATATGTTTGTCATGTCCTAAGAAAGAAGTGATTAGATTTTGGTGACAGATGCTGATCCAGAAATGTTAAAAAGGATCTGTAAACTTTACAAGACAAAACAGTTTTCCACTTTTTCACTAATAACTCAAAAAATTCTTGATGAAATTTAATTAAATTTTCAGGGAATATTGATCATGGTACAAGTGAGAAATGCTTCGATTTTGGTGGGGATCCAAATTCAGACATGGATCCAGTATCATTTTCTATAGGATTTGTTAATGTTATGCCAAGGGCAGTTTTCCACATTTTCCGGAAATCCATGGCCAAGATTGTCAGAAAGGCCTTGGCGGAGGTTTCTGCTCTCTGAGAACTTTAGTTTCTTGAGGGATTTCAGGTTTTGGATAGTAAGAGTCATCAATGGCATGGATTCAGGCCCTTATCGTGTTGCTAATGGACGGACAGCTTGAAGTCCCGCCTCAACTTGGGCTTTCTGTCAGTCAGTAGGTTGATCTAAAGTTCAGTTGAGTTGGTGCGTACAGTATGACTGTGTCCCCAATAACATTCTTAACCCTTGTTTTGTTATCAAACCACTGAGGTATCATGGCTTCATCCAATTCTTTCCAAAGTTAGTGATGAACATCCCGTTGCATTAATTGCTTAATATTGCCAATATTGAGTTAATTAGAAATTAATCAAAACTCAAATCAGTGATTTAAAACTAAAATAACTACTTAAATCCAGGTGTTTAGAATTGGAGCATTGGACAGCCTTGTGTTTCTTTCATTAGTAAAAAATGTCTTTAACACTGTTTTATATTTGTGTGTCTGCAGATCTGCATGAGTACACTTTCAAAAGACTTCAAATTTTACAACAGGCAAATTGTTGCATGAAGGCTCCACCAGAAAGGCAAAAGATCAGAGTCTCATTCCACCCCATTTTGTGTTGCCATAGTTTTTTTTTTCCTTTCATTTTTTATCAAACCTGTGTCTGGTCTTTTCATGAGCCCAGAGAAATTTAAAGGTGATGAGAGGTCCTCTGCCAGATAGGACACAGGGCCAGTGTGGTGATCAGACAAAATTACATCAAGTTTTTCTGCCTTCACTATGCTTGTCTTTTTTTTTCTTCTTCATTTAATCAAAGCTCTCGCAGCCTGATGCTGCCCTCTCTCTGGGCCAGGTGTCAAATGGTTTCCATTGATGTCAGTACGGTGGTAATCACAAAGTCTATCCACAGATGCCTGCTTGCACTAACGTTTCACTGGGCCATCACATTCTCCGCTCAACACCTTTGAGGCATGTAAGATTATTTCTGCAATCTGAAAGGAGAGAATAACCTCTAGGAAGAAACTAAATCACAATATAAAGTAATTAAGCACATTATCAACGTGGAGGTTAATTAGTGGGACCCTACACGCCAGAACCACTGGTAGCATTGCAAACAGACAAATGCTTTGGTTTTTTCCTCCCTTTTTTTGGCCACGCTCTTAAACATGCACACACACATACCTACACGTAAGCACATGCACGCACTGACTGCAGGCAGTTGATTGTCACTGTTTGGGGCTCTGAAATTGATTAAATAACTTGCAATCCAGTTTTAATTAATGGAAACTATCTGTAGTTCAAAGCCATTTAGCTGAATGGTGTGCCTTTGCACTGCCCTCCTGTCTCATTTTGCTTAGACAATCGTAGAAATTAATTGAATTCTAGCATTACTGAATTAAAAAAAACCTCAAAACAATCTTTGATGTTGATATAAAAAAGCTATTCTACGTATAAACACACACAACCAGAGAGGTGATATACTGTTAGCCAGTGTTTATCCTTTAACATGAAAGAACTGTGCCAAGCTGTAATATCACAATACAGCAAGACAACATGGCCAGCCTCTGTATCTCTGAAGTGCAGCTGAGTCCTAAATGGCACACTGACAACAACATACATAGTTGCTGCATAGAAACAAAAGGCAAGGCATTCCTAATTATTGACAAGCAACATATATTTACTTTTCCTCATTTCAAAAAGATAAGTCCTTCAAGCCCCACTCAGTGTCTGCAGAGTGGAGATGTCCCTATCAAAAACTACAGGCGTACCTGTTTGTTCAGGAGGCTTGGCAAGAAAATACCCTCCCTTCTCTTTCAGCGCTGGGTGAGACCGTTTATAAACTTAACTTGACTTCACTTTTCCTTCTTCACAGCCTGTTTTTCAGCGCTCCTTTTGTGCTTTATATCTTTTTTATTGCAAAAAGGAGTGTGTCTTTGTGGGGAGAGGGGTGGTCTTGTACCATTACACAGAGGTTAGATAATACGGTTGTGGTCTGAGTTAAGCTGGCCACATGTTGGACCATAATTGTATATTTTTCCCCTTAATTATTAAGACCATTGCAATCAGGAGAGACATCGGTTTGAGGGAACAGTTATTTATTTCACAAATTTTGGTCAGTGATCTATGCGCTATGTTTTTTTGTGATATCAAGCGTTTAGACTCCATCATGTTGTAAAAGAAGTGGTGTAATATGATGTACAGACACAGTCACTTAAAACTTCCCCACTTACCCTGATAGGATCTTGGCTTGTCCATAATAGGTCCTTGATGGGGGCTGCCCACCCTGAAAGTTTTAGTAAATTTCAGGTCACGTTTGTGTTAATTTGCTGTGTCAAGATTCCTCTCTCTTGATTTGGCAGTTTTAAATGCCCTAATGAACATGTTTTCAGATGAATCTAGGCATTTGGAAGTAATTTGATAATTGGCTGGAAGTTGGCAGGCTGCTGACAGGGAGGGGAAATTGAGGCAGCAGGATCTTTACGTAGCATTAATGTGGACATTAGCCACAGTGATGGAGAGCAGCTCTGCATTTGTACAGAAAGAGCTGGCACAGAAGTTAAGGCTATACATTGCTGCAAATGGGAATACCACCATTTTGTGTTATTTAAAGAGTTTTAGGTGAAAACAAGCCAAAACAATATGCATTTAACATATTTACACCAACTTAATTGTTCACCAGCAAGGCACTTTGTTTTGGCACTGCTTGGCACATGGTACAGCCTTTCTTTCCTTCAACCAGCAGGGCGCAGACCAGCTCAAGTCTGCAGGTTTAACAAGAAGAAACAATCATGACAGGGCTAGTTAAATTGATAATTTTCTGCTGTGGGTATCGAAGGAGTGGAGAAATGCAAGAAATTGGTTGATACAGGTGTGTAAATCTACTAGATAATATATTACGAAGTCTTCAATCAATTATGTGAGTTAAATACCATGTTTAAATCAACAGAAAGTAGACTACAGTGACTTTACAGAGAGGTTTCTGTGCAAGAAAGAGAGAGGAAGCTACTACCACAGCTCTCATCACAGCCAGTCCAAACCTGGAATAATCTAGAAAATCAAACCTGTCTTAAAAAAATAAAGGCGACTGGGGGTTTCCAAGGACACTTTCACACCTAACACCTAGTCTGGACTAGAGGAAATGAGTTTAGTTCGCAGTGGTTGTAAAAGCGATCCAAACCAAAATAAGGACCAAACAGGGCAAGCGAACCAAAAAGCATTGAATTGTGGGTTGAATTTAACCAAATACAACCGTGAGCTAACATTATCATTGCTTGCACTGCAAGCCTACGATTCTCTTAACAGGTTAAAGTCTACGATCCTGTGTGGAATATGGTTACACATCGCTCCGGTCAGTGTGCAGGTGCCACTTGGCACAGCCTAAATACAGCCCTATCTTTATTTTACAGAAAAGAATTATTCTAAACTGCTTCTAGCTAAATTGTACTGTTACTCAAAGATGGTTGAGTATTTCCATGTCACAGTGCAACAGTAGGCTGGATGATAGAAACAAAGACCACAGCTACAGCCCAGACTACTGGCAGTGTTTAGGCTTACTTTAGGTTACTTTATGTTATCTAAGTCAGTATGCAATCATGTCACTTTGAATTTGTTTTTCTTAAATGTGCAACAATTTTAAACACACAAAAGGGCAAAGTGTGGACATCAGCCCAAACTGACTATGTATGTACAGTGCTCAGCATAAATGAGTAAACCCCTTCAGATTTGTCAGAAAACCTTTCAAAATCAACATTTTCTATGGCATACTTTAACACAAAATACTCCACCTAATGTGGGCCATTGATGCCATTGATTGCAAACAAGATTTTTTAAGTTGCACACAAAAAATATTTTTCTCAATTTAAGATCAGGATGCAAAAATGAGTGCACCCCAATCAAAGGGGTGGGAGCAAAGCAAAATTTTATCTATCATATTACCCTTATTTTCATCTTATGGTAAAAAAAAATATATACAAGATACTCGGGATATATATATATATATTTATATATGTGTATATATATATATATATATATATATATATATATACACACACACATATATATATATATATATATATATATATATCCCAAGTATCTAGTTGTAGTTGGAATTAGCCCATTATGTATCAGATGGACCAAGCATCATGTGTGTCTGAATCTTCATCCCTGCCTTGTTTGCATCTGCACGAGACCACAAAGGGTATGACAAATCATTTGTAGTTGTCAGTCGCAGAAGCAGAACATCCATCAGCTGTTTGCCTAAAATCAGGATCCAGCAGCCCCCTCTTGTCCCTTTTTCTCTCTATCCTTCTAGACCCTCCCCCCCCTCTTTTTTTTGTTAAATGGCATGAAGGTGGAGATGGCTGTAGTCCAAGATCATCGTGCCTGAGACCACACAGATGGGGAGATAAAAGTTCTCTATGAGCTGCTCACAGTGCTGCCATTTTCCACACCAGGAGACGTGTGGGGAGGGGAGGGGGGAGCCACCTGCAGCCGTGACATCACCACCTTATCACATATCATGTATCACCTGCAGCTTCACGTCAGGCCCAAAGAGACAGATTTCATCTGTCATCTCTGAGAGGATCTCAATATAATTTACTCTGCTGATCTGACATCCAGTAGAGAGGAGTAGAGTTGCCAAACCTAATCTTACAGATGAGGACTCTCTTTTTTCTGCCCAGTCATGTCCTTGTGTGCCGTTGCAAAGGGGGAGAGGGGGGAGGCATATCAGATTTAGTGCTTATTGAGAGCAGCATCTGAGTTAACCGGCTCGTGTGGTTTCATTTCTTTATAAACTCAACACACACACAAAGGGATTTACTGGCTTCAATGAAACATTAACCACATTTACATGCTAAATTATTCCATTAATATTTTGCAAAAACCCAAAAAATAAAGGATATTTTTGAATGCATGACCACGGATACACATAGTTAAATCAAGTCTGCTCCTGTCTGTTATTTCTTGATGCCAGTGTATGCAACTTCAATGGAATAACTTTGTAGGCAAGTATGCAAAAAGAGATTATCATTCATAAAAGCCAGAAGCGAAAAACATAAGTGGTATCAAAAAGCATAACCTAATTAGAAAGACTAATCAACTTTAATGTCTTCATATTTAAGGGAGAGGGAAAGGATAATTAGTCTTGGGGTTCAGTCTCCTTTCCTCTGCAGTCATGCTACTAACAAGAGTTGATGCTGTCTAGAATAGCCACCCACATATACCAGCTAATTGCAGGTCTTCGCCCTCAAGCAGCCCTCGAGTCATAGAGACAACAGGGAAAATGGCCATTTCAGCTATGCTGTGAATCATTAATAATTAATGCCACTTTCAAGAGTTAGACTGTCCCTAAAAAAATGAGCATTCCATTCTTTGGCAACTATGCAGTGTCATTTACTTTTATTGAAAACATTTTTAGAAAATAAATACATTTTTAATATTTAAAAATAATTTTAGATTTGTCAGATTATTTATTAAGCATTTAAACTCCAACAGCAGCCTCAGAAATATCTAATAACAAAATCTTAGGGTTGCACAAACCAATATTTACCACATTTTTTTTTTTCAACTCTCTCCTGTACTTGAATGTACTTTTTCTTTTATCATGACAGTCTATTTGTGTTAAACAGATGTATAACAGAAATAAAAGCAGGTCTTAAAAATGAATCCATGTTGTTTCTTGAATATAGTTAATATTAAAGGTGGAACAACATGACACATTTAAGCATTCTGCAGATTACAGCTGATATAACATGTTTGCCAATATGTATGACCAATATATCAGCTAAATATCAGCAGATTGTTTTTTTTTATATTTGTCAATAACAATACTCAGCTTTTTAAACTAATATCTACCAATACTGTTAACATGCTGATAATTTGAATGTGAAATATTTATAAACACAAACAGACACATAACTAGATAAAACAAAAGCGTAACTCTCACTTGAATATGTTTGATCACAGCAGATGTTGGTCGAGTTGAGCAGGTAAGTTGTCTGTTGGTTGCCATCACTGTATTTATCAACTACAGCTGTAAAATCCTGTTTTTATGCCTGTTTTAATGCACTTTTTGTACTTTTTGTAAGGTGACCTTGAGTGTCATGAAGGCTCCCTTAAAAATTATTATTATTATTATTATTATTATTATTATTATTATTTTTAATAAAATAAATGAATCTTTTAAAATGGCTGTTTAATGATAAATTTCATCAGTTTCTGATGGTGTATGATGTTTCAGCCTGACTTACAAACCTTTGATTATTAAATATCAAACACACAAACTGTTCTTTTACAGATTTAGAGGGATCAGTCATTTTAGTCAGACTGCAATCTATAATTGAAGACCTGTGTCAGTTAAAAATGGGATTTTAAACACTTCTTATGGGATATAGCTTCAGAAATCTAATCAAAGACTTTTTAAGGATCCATGAGAACTCTTTATTTAGATGAGTACAGCATTATTACACCAACCCTGACTTAGGTCATGTTCATATGTATGTGGTTATTAAAAAAAAAGTTTTCCTCTCTTTTTTCCACTCAGATGAAACTGTGTCCATGTTGTGAAAAAAAATATTTATGCAAATTCTAAATAAAGGAATGAAGGTGTTTTTGAACAAGTCTGTAAAGATATATTTAGGCCATAAAAAAGTCAGTTTCCTGCACACAATCATTTGGGGGTCAGGTTTCTGTAGACAGCCTCAAATAGACACTCAGGGCCTACAGGTTTTGGGCCTTGGTTTTAAAAATATGTTTTCATCAGTTTTTAGTTTTCATGAACATATTGAAACATGAAAATGCACATGTATAAATGTCAATGTCAGCTTTATTTATATAACACGTTTAAACAGCCAGCGCCTACCAAAGTGCTTTACAGTAAAAAAAAAGGCAGACACAATAAAAACAGTAAAACAATAAAACCAATAAGAGCAATAAAAACCAATAAAAGCAATAAAACAAAAACAATACAGTATAAATATGTTTAATAACCAATAAAACCAATAAAAAACCCAATAAAAGTGACTATACTCTGCCTAAGGCCAAGGTGAACAAGTGCGTCTTAAGCCATGTTTTAAGGTGGAGAGGCTTTTTAAGGTAATGCTTTCCACAGAGTGGGAGTCGCAGCTGAGAAGGTCCGATCTCCTCTAGTTTTTAAACAGGATCGAGGAACGTCCAGGACCATCTGATTTCCTGACCAAAGTGCTCTGGAGGGCTGATGAACCTTAATATGGTCAGACAGGTAGTCTGGGGCCATCCCATTCAGAGACTTAGAAACAAATAAAAGAATCTTAAAATCAGTCCTCTACTTTACTGGAAGCCAGTGAAGGGAAGAGAGCACCGGAGTTATGTGTTCCCGTTTCTTTGTCCCAGTCAGGAGACGAGCAGTCGCATTCTGAACAAGCTGCAGGCGGTTAAGCTCTGACTGTTCAATGCCGACATACAGGGCGTTACAATAATAAATGCTGGCAGTAGAATGCAACAATATGTCTGACATGCAACAGTTTCTCACAATTCCTCTTCAAAAATTGTTTGGATATTAAAGATATTTCATCACCTTAAAATCTGACTGTGTGATTGTTTAACGTGAGGCCTGTTGAGTGCTGTGTGGAGGTGTTCATTGCAAATGTTTCTTTAGTTAGTCTTCAGTCTGAGATGTACCTGATAAGCAATATCAGAAAAAAAAAAACTTGAATGCAAAAAAATAAAAGTGAAAATGAATTCATGAGTCTTGGTGATTTCAATGTTTTTTGTAATTACGGCAGACCACGTGTCACCATTTAACATGATCTCATCCAAAATGTCAGCAGGTTTTAATGAAGCAGAGTTGAATTAAGTGGGGTAAAGTTTTTGTTCACTGACAAGTTAGTTTTATAGAAAAAATAGCTAATAACATATAACTAGACTTGCAAAACTAATGTGTTGCGTTATGTATTGCACAAAAAAAAAAGAAAAACAACAATGTGAGTACCTTTATGAATTACTTTGCAAATACACGCCTATAAAATATTAGGCCATTAAACATTTTACATGTAAGTGAATGTTACTCGATACCCTCTTAAGGTTGATGTATCCTCCAAAACTCATTTTTCTGAGATTATCTATCACATACTTATCCCAAATCATGGATTTTCATCTTACTCCATCCTGACTTTTTTTTTTTTATCCAACCCAGAGAAGCAAATCCCTCCAAACTTTTTGAATCAGCCTTTATATCCCGGATAGCTTTCCAGTTCACTTGCAGATTGCGGCAGCCTTTCAGATGGCACACCTGTTGCCTGAGCCTTGATTTCGCTTTTTGATCAGAGAGCCCTCCGACAAAAGAAGGAAAGAAGAGGCTGAAGAAGAGGGAGAGGCAAGAGAAAAGATCCTTATCCAATGCTCTCCACCGGACAATGAATTTTCCCCACCATTCAAATGTATCTGCAGAATGCTTGAGTGATTCATTACAGCAGATTCTGAAGTGTGACAATGGACCTCAGAAATGAGAGATGGTATCTTTTTGCTGATTTCATTTCCCTGATCCTCCTTATCCCCCTGGCCTGTGTACCTCTATTAATTAGAAAGTAGGGATTTCCACTCATCAACTGATGGGTTTCATGCTCTTCTCTGTCACAAATCTCCTGTCCACGCTATCTCTCCCTCCAACCCGCAACTGCTGTGGAACGTACAAACGCCGCTCCGGCTTCAATCTCAGCGGCAAGTCAGGGTGGCTTTGGTAAGTCATAAATATTTATAAACCGATTAAGAAAGAATATAAAGTTTTAAGACAGTGGTTGGTTACCCTTGAACAGTGATGTGGATGACTTCCTAAAGAGGAGGGAGGTGATCACCCTTTATGGTCCTTTTTCATTTAAGTGTGAAATTCAAAGACTGGATGGACTTTAATGTTTTATGCAAATATTTGTCAACCAGTGTTTCATTTAAAATTTCTTTGAATATTGTATCCAAAAAATAGATGAACAAAGTAAGACATTAAATCATATATAAAGTATTTTAATCCTTGCAACTCTAAGCCATTTTCAGCTATTTTCAATCTGCCTGGATCACCCTTTCAAGCACAATAAAGTCAAAGACATCTCTTTTTTTTCCAGGACAACATTTTTGGGAATGTGTTGCAGATTTTAAATTCAATGAGTGAATATATTTCCAAAAAGCAATGAAGGTTATCTGTTTGAACATTAGATATCCTGTCTTAGTAGTGTATTCAGTTCAGTATGTTTTGAAAAGCATTTGCAAATCTTAGTTTTCTGTTTATATTTATGTTTTACACGATATCCCAACTTAATCAGAATTGGGCTTTGTAGCAATTTGTGCTTCATGTAAATGCCGTTTCTGTCTCAAATAACACAAAGGGTCACATCAGATACATTCCTTGTTGGCACTTTCGGGAACCGACAGGTAACTATCTTGTCTTTTGTTAATCTTAACCTGCTCTTGGATGGATGATACCTAATCTGATTGTTCAGTTGACAGAAAAGAAGGTGTCAGTTTCTCTTGGGAGTCAAAATGGAAGTCTAATAATAACAGTTTTTCATCAAGAAAATGTGATAAAAGCAACTAATTATGGAATTTCCAAAGTTTTTAGTAAAACACCTCTTCATTAACCTCCCAGTGCAGACGGATCAACCTGACTCATTGTCTGTAATCAGTCAGATCCATTTTGCCAAGCTCTAGTCTACAATGACTGTGAGCGGCCCAAAGTCCAATCTGTCAGAGCAGGACGAGGTGGGAGCTAACAGTGAGACAACTGCAGGAAGTGACTGCTTGCACAGAGATTAGCATAGATGCTAACGGCTTCAGTTGGAGTTTTAGCAGATCTGGACCGCATTTCCTTATCATATTAAAAAACTAAAAACAACCCTACAAACTTCACTATGGAGAGGATGTTTTCACTCAACTTCTGACATGTTTTGGTGAGTTTGTTTTACGAAGTGGCTCACATTCTGTTCTTTGCGGCGTGGCAGTAGTGCCTGCCTATCACATTATCTGACTGAACCGTAATGAATGTGACTGATGGAACAATTGTCTGATCAACTGCTGGATATGCTTTTGAAAGGTTCTGCCAATTCCCAAACACTTTCTTTGGGCTCTTTACAGGTGGACTAGTGAAATATATTGAAAGGTCTATATGGTGTGTCAGATTACCGTTTCATGGCTGAATTAAAAAATATTTTGTAAAGGATATTTTTGATCTGAAGCATCCTAACAATTGACAAAAGAGTGAGCTTTAAAATACAGTTATCTCCATGAAGACTCATCTGATATAGCGAAACAAAGTGAACGATACTGCTTGGGAGCACCTGTGATCCCATGGAGTTGAAATGGCTCAAGTCAGGTTAAAATGGTTAAGACAGCTTTAAAAAAATGAAAATGTGAAGATTTTAATCTAAAATGTGCAATGTCTGCTGGGTTGTACAGACTGTGAGTTGGTCACTTTATGCCAAAAAAGAAAAAAACAAACTTGTGTTATTTTAGCTGTTAAACATTAACAGAAGAGATCAGTTCAACACAAATCTTTCTATTTAACCCCTCTAGTTGTCTTTGGGTCAAAATGACCCAAGAAGAGATTCAACAGGGGCAGAAACCTCCTAAATGTTATGCAGCTGGGTTCTTACAGTGCTGTGGTGTTCACTGATGTTCAGTGTTGTTAGCTTGCTTGTTATGTTGAAGTTGTCCCTGTTACCTGCTATCATTGTTTGAGTTCTTCAGGTTATAATTTGTGCTTTGTTCTTGTGTCTGTTTTTGTTTGTTGTCAAAGAACTTTGTAAACCTTTGTTTTTAAAAGTGCTATAAAATGAATTATGTTCATCATCATTTTTATTTTCAGCTCCAGATTTTATGACTTTTCCTAATGCCGCTTTCATATGTCAGTGTGTAGTAGCTGATGTTGACCAGAGTTGAATAATCATTAACATTTCAGTGAAAGTACAGTACCAATCAATTTTGCTGTGTTCACAGGTTGACGTATCTAAAGCAGAGAGAAATGTTGTGCAGGTGGAGTTTAACATTTCCCAACAGCCTCACGTTTGCCAATGTAGATGTAAAGGACAATGAGCCCAACTTTGAGGCACTTTTGGCCTACCTTGACCCTGTGAATTTTGTACAAACCTCTTGTGATGTCACTCAACGAATGCCATATAAAGCAGACGTATATGCAGCTGGTCTCAGTATGCTGAGACCAAGCCTAAAGAGGACAAAAGATGGTTGTCCTGAAAAGGGCGGCTAATGCTGTACAACCATAGTCCAGTCCTGAGGAGGAAGCAGCTGGACCTGACTGAGCTGATATACATTGAACTGTGGGTTCACATTCAACCCCAGTTTTGGTCAGCAGAGATTAACGCAGCTTTACTATGTGTAGAGGTCAACTATCGCTGGTGTTTACAAGCATGTTGGATCGAACGTCAGAACACTTTTAAGCTAAATTTGCAGACAAGAATCTGTGCTGCCCAAATGCTGTTAACTTAGTTCTGCATGGCTTGACTTAGCTCAATGGTTGTTTTTTTTTATATGTCAGCAAGAAAGTTGGCTAAAAGTAACCCCAGTTGTAGAAAAACTGCAAATTTGCCTTTGTTAACATGGTTGTGTGCACACCTATCACCTTAGGGTCATTTTGATCCACTATTTAAAACTACAGTCATAGTTCAAGATACACATCACTAACACACACCTTCATGAACTTAAACTCACGAACACTCAAATGTTCGCTTACAAGTTTGTCCTTCTTCTTTTATACAGTGAATATGTCAAGGTCTATGTAGCATTGATCTAAAGACAAAAGCAGACACCACAGCCTCAGATTGTTGTTTCAGCTGCAATTTCCACTTTTATTATGTCAAGCTAAATGTTTCTCATCCAACACAGGATATCAGGATCATATTTTAAGTTCAAACCATCTCAAAACCAAATGAACATGATGACTGTTGTCAGAGGTTGAAGCAGTGCCCTCCCTTGACAGCGTCCTCTGTAGGGCCTGTAAGAATCTAATTGGAGGTCTGAATCTTGTCCTGATCCTCTTTAGGCCATAGATGCCCCAACTAGGAGACAGCAAGAGAACCACACGCCATTATTGACCCCTGAGGATGGACTCTATAACCAACACTATGATCTACACACATCAGCAAAGTCCATGCACACACTTACTTTATCCTTTTTGTTAATTTCTTACATTCCTTTCTCACATTTTTGGTTATTTAATCTTTATCTCTGCTGTTGTTATTTATACCACTGTGGGTGAAAGCAATGGAAACAAATGGCAGATGACTACTTTGTTACTGAATAGTGACGTATTCTGTATGAGAGGAAGCACTACCTTGAAAAAAAATCCTTTGACTCAGTGAAGACCATTTAACAGAATTGTTATGATAAAGAAACAAGTTGTCTTGAGTGATTTAGTTCAATCTTTTTTCAATTGTGAAGAGGTAAAATCCATAATTTCAAAGTTTGTGATGACAGACAGTTGTTACCTTCATGAAAATAATTTCAGGTTTCAAATTTTGTTCAGCTGCCTTGTTTCTGAAGTTTAGTGAAGGCGAGTCATTTTTGACCCTGGGACAACCGGAGTTGACAGGATATGACCACAACAGGAGAGTTAAAGGGACAATATGTATAGCAGTTTCAAAGTCAGCCTAATAGTGGGATTACTTACAACAGAGAGAATGGTGTCTACACTTCTCCTTCGTAAAATCTGGTCACCTGCATAGCACTATATAAGTTTGTCAGCGAGCCACAGTCTGGCACCTTCGAAAATGACTGCAAGATTCTCATGTACTTTTGCAGCATAAGAGTAGTTTGCTTGTCTCGTCCCTGGGCTTCACTAAGCTAAGGGCGAAAGACACAAATATGAGGCAAAAGAGGAATTCATGATGTGGTTCAGGAAAGAAAAAAAGAGAATGACCTAGACAGACTAGAGTAAATATTTGACAAGCTTTTGCAAGAGCTTCAAGAGACAGCCTTTTTGGATTAAGCTGCAGCCTCAGTTTCCTGACAGGTGTAGCACCCAGAGTGGTCCTCTTCTGCTGTGGCTCATCTGCTTCAATATTCAATGTGTTGTGCTTTCAGAACTGGCTTTTTGCTGCCTTAGCTGTAACAAGTGGAGGGTTGAAATAATGCTGTCTTTATATCCTTTTCATCTCCACTGACTTATGGCATCATTATGGTATTTCTGCAAAGAGTACTGCCACTCACTGGATATTCTCTCCTTTTTGCAGTGGTGGACAAAGTACTCAACTCCAGTACTTGAGTGAAAGTATAGATACTCCTGGTCAAATATTACTCCAATACAAGTGAAAGTTGTTCAGTCAAATTTTTATTAAAGTTAAAATACTGGAGTGCCTGCTTTTGGAAATACTTAAGTATTAAAAGTACATTTTCATTTTAATGTCAACGTGTTATTGTACTGTTGCCACAATGAATTTACAGAACCTAATGACTAAAACAACCTACTGAATGCAATGACCTGCTTAGAGAACCTGTAGAATAAAAAGCTTGTAAGATATGTTACAAAGCCTATAGAAATGTCTGTTGAAACGCGATTGAATCAACAAAAGGACAACCATTGCTGCATTTAAAACGATATGAGTCATTCTTCAATGACTTCTTCAATGAATCCTTGTCTATAGCCGTAGCCGTCATTACTCCCAAGACAAAATGTTATCTGAGCAATGTTAGCTCAACGTTTACCTGCCTGATCTGAGATACATGTACGGCAACACCACTCAGCAAATCATACGCAGATTGCATTTTAGAAGTGAAAAGAAATTTTACCCGAGTAACAAGACTCTTCGTAGAAATGTAGTGGAGTTAAAAGTACAATATTTGTCTTTCAAATGTAGTGGAGTAAAAGTTACGAGTTTCCAAAAAAAAAAAAAAAATCAACCTCAAGTAAAGAAAAATGTACTTAAGTACAGTACTCAAGTTAATCTACTTTGTTACTGTCCACCGCCTTTTTGTGTGAAAATCCCTGTATCAGCAGTTTCTGAAATAATCAGACCAGCCCATCTGCACTAACCACCCTGCCACATGTAAATTCACTTAAACCACCTTTCTTCTCACACTGATGCTTTTTTTGAAACTCAGCACATTTTCTCAACCATGTCTACATGCCTAAATGAACTGAGTTGCTGCCATGTGATTGGCTGCATTGACAAGCAGTTGAAAATGTGTACCTAATACAACACAGCTTACAAGTTCAACCGACATGATGGATTCATCTTCAGCCATACAGCACTGTGTTTTCCTCTGACCTTAGAGCTGATTTTTTAACCAGACCAGTCTCCTAAAATGACCTTTCACCTGTTCTTAACTCATTTCTGTACACTCACAGATCATTCTAGCTCTCTCCAGTATTTAAGAGAAATGCATGCATAAGCCCAGTACATATTAGCCCCTGCTTACACAACAGGCAGGCTGAGCAGCGCGCATAGCAGTGATGGTGAAATTGAAAAGGGTTGAGAAATGAGAGACAAAACGCAGTGTATATCTTTCCATATCATACATCCTCAGAGGGGATTTAACAGCACTGCCTTTAGACATTATTATTCGTGTTTGCAAAATGCACCAAAAGCATGTTTCAAAAACACAAGTTAGTAAACATACAGGCGCTTAAGTCTTCTCTCTTTAGCCTTTGTCTTTGTTTGCTTTCCAAAGATAATTTAAGTTTTCAGTTTCTAAGTAGTTCAATCCAACCCAGGGGAGCTGCATCCCTGAGAGACAAGATTTTTTTAACTTCTCTCCTCTCTCTCTCTTTTTTACTTTAACCCTTATATCCCAATGCAATTATTTAATATACACCCACTCATAGTCTGCATATGAGATATGAATATAATTGTATGTTACTTTTTAATTACAGGGAAAAATCTAACTTGTAAGATGATGGGCTGGAAGGTGCCATTGCATTGTTATTTTTTTTCATCCTCGTTTTCTGATTATGTGAGCTGGGCTCCTTTGCTAAGCGATGATAAGCAGAATTTCCATGTTCTCTGCATAATTAATCCATCTTTGCCTCTCTTCATGCCAACTCTGCCGTTATCGCCGGCACATGCCTGAATTGCAAAAGAATCCTTTCTTCAATTGGAACTTATTGATATTCTAAAAAACTAGAAATCCTCAAATTTAAGCCACAGATTGTTAAATGGATTAATTTCGCGGCAATCGCGAGCATCTAACGCGGGGAGACAGGCAAGGCAAATTGAAAGTATCTCCTGTTTGTGGAGTTTTAGTCCCAAATGATAGGGTTTATTGGCATGTTTTTTTCCCTCCATAGTCAGAAATTACCATTTATTTGCATGCCATAAAATACTTTTATATGGTTGAAAATTCAGAGGAATTTCTTTCAATGCCTGTCGTTTGCTTCGTGATAACAACTCCAGCTTCCCACATCTGGACGCTTTTGATACTGGGTGAAAGGAATGTCTGAATATTTAATATTTCTATCTGTTTTCATCGATGGTTTCACCATTAAGGATGGCTTTGCTGTTTGCATGAAGCCTGGCAGATGTAGATTTATTTTCTGAGCTGTCTACGGCCTGCCTTTCTGTGAATATATTGATGCCTTTTTCCATTTTGCCGTGCACTGACGCCTCTGCATATGTAATAAAGCAGCAGCCACACTTATAAAATACATCAACAGACTGTATTATTATGCTGCGTTTAGATGTGGGTCCTCAGTTACCCGTGCACATATAGGAAAACAGGGAGAGGATCAGCTACACATATTAAATATAATTGACATGACCTAAAAAAATGACTAATAATAAATCACAGAACAGCAAAACACTTTGAGTGCTCACACATAAAATCAAATGTATTTCAACACATCCAGAAAGTCACATTTTTAATTCTGCTTTGGAAATGATGAGACCATGTTTGTACATTTACTGTGCTTGTTGTTTAATGTTGGTGGATTTACATCCAGGATGACACTTACATTAGAACTACTGCTTTTTCTAAAATTTGCAGTCACAAAGGAAATGTTTTGGATTTTTTTTAAACATAAATTGCTGAACTACAGCTATTTTCAAATGTAAAATTTAGTCTCTTTTTATATTTTTCAGCAGAGGGTGACATTGTGGCAGTTCTTTGTAATTGTGCCTTATGATCGTATTCGTTAAGTACATTTCTGAATTTCTTAATTCTGACAAAATAGAAGTGTGTGTGTGATTTTTGTTAAAAAAGAAAACAACATTTCAACACAAACTGTTTGTCAGTGACCTGTTTGGTAATTTGAGGCACAGATAAATCCATAAATCAAGAGTGAAAAGTAACTTATTTTTCTGAAGGTAGTTATTTTAATTCAGGAACATTTATGTGCACTTGTGCTTTAAAAAGCTGTAATTTTAAAGCAGTACTTTAACTTTTACAAGAGTTTGAGGGGTGTGTATTGGCAAGCATCTGGTGATACGATACTTATTGTGATACATGGCTAATTATACAATTTATCACGTTATATCACAAAACCATCAACAGGGAAATGCATCTTTTTTTCACTACCAAGTATTTTAATAGTAATCAGGACCAACAATGATCTTTGCAAAAAAATCCAGTTTCTATCCAGTTATTTAAATAAAGCATGTTTAAAATCTTTATTTTGACAGAAATAATATCGATAAATGTAACAGAGAGAGGGAGAGTCAAATAGCTGAATGTTTGCTGTTAACTAATGCCTCAGAGCTGCACTAAAATACAAAACAAACATCCCAAATGTCTTCAAATTAATGAATGATAAAATATCACAACACTGGACTAAAAATGTAAATACAGAATTATTCTGCAAAATGTTGCATTATGTTGGTGTGTCAATATTTTCTTACACTCCTAATGATCTTTTTTTTTCTGGGATATACTGAACTGAGTAACATTTGTCATAATATTTGAGAACTGCGTTAAAATAAAATAAAATGAGAAGCTAAAGCTGTGAAGTTTTCATCAGCTGGTGTCACAACAGTAAACTTTGAACTTACAGACTGAAACCAAGTTCACAACAATTAGAAATGGATTTTTGTTGGTTGTAATATAATCCATGCAAATTATTTAAATAACACTGAAGCAAATAACAGAGCAGGAGAAGTATGTCATAGTAGGAGCATTTTATCTATGTACGCCTTGTTGGAATCCAGTCATGGCAACAATAATAAATGTAATGAGATCATACAAAAAACACAACATATTCACAAAAAGGCAGTCACATGTGTCACTGTTGGTCTTTTTAAGGCCAGTGTCGCAACCATAACTGTAATGTGTCTTCAACGTAGAGTGATATTCGTTCATTGAGTCATTTGCCATTTGGAAAATAAAAATATGAACAGTAATTTGCTCGATACGTCAGTAGATTAATCAGTTATGACTCTCTTTCAGTGGCAAATGCCTGTCTCCTCTGAATATTAGGTCAGCACCTGCTGCCTGAAGCAATGATTACTGTGTTTGGTAAAGCACTTTTTATTTTGACTTTTATTCATCCAAAGCTGCAGAATCTTGATCTGCTCTTTGTTTTATATTTCTCAAGCAGGTCATATAACTTTTGTTAGAGAACATTTTCTTTCATTTGTGTTTAGTTTGGGCTTATCTCCTTTTTTCCAAATCTTTTTATTGACTTTTTGAGCAAACATTACAGGTCAATATGACAGGATCACATATTCTAGCATAAAAAACAAATTACAAACCAGAACACCCTCCCACTTCTGTTTTCCTTCCTGTCTCCATGGCCACACATGGCACACAAACATTTAGCATATAAATATTGTCAAAGGTGATATCAAGGAGTGAAACATTACGTAAATCATATACCAGATAGATAAATAAATAAGTTGATCACAAAGTACCATGTTAAAATGGGCTTATCGCTTGTCCTTCATGTATCAAATTATATACATTTGTTCAATAAAAAAGTAGATTACAAGATCAACACTGTCTCCTGTGTCTGGAGATTCTCTTCAAATTCAACAAATCAACATTATCTGTTAATTAACTTTTCAGTTCATGTATTTTAGATCACCAGGAGAAAATGTCATGATTTAAAAATTATAAACACAATGTTTTATCAAATCTGTTTACTTTGGTATGCTTTACATCACTGATGGTCATATACTATTTATATTTACGGTATATTCTATATTAAAATGCATCCACTTATTTTCAGTTTCAAGCTAAAGCATGTTACTTCCTTATCCTGCCGTGCAATTTGATTTGTGCAACATCCTTGCATGTGATGTCAGACATTTCTATCGTATGTGATTTTTGTTATGTGCATCCAAAACAAAGTCTCAGAGCATGCACTTTGACTTGTGCTTTTGATTTGCAATGAGTCCGTGCTTTTTTGTGAAGCTGCTTTCAACTCCACAAGGTTAGAAGTCAAAGAAGGTTAGATGTGCAGAGCTGGACTGATAAAAGAGTGGCAGTTTAAAATACGTATATGTATTAAAAGGATTGCTGTTATGAGAGCAAAATTAGTCCCAGTAACTTGACAAAATAAATTTTATGAAATTCCTGGAAAAAAACAGTTAAATTATGAGGTACTACAGTAACATTTCAGTTTAACTCAAAATTGGGAAAATAGTGCAAGACATGTTCATAATTTCATATAAACTCAAATGACTCTCCTAACCATTCAGTTTGGTTTTGATTGATATAAGGTTTAGTAATAAAGTAATTTTCAATATCAGACCCAGACCATGGCTCTTAGGCCTAGCTTATGGTGTTTTGCAGTCCAGACAATATGGCCAATATTTTAAGAAATGTATATATCACTGCTGCCCAAATTTTCCCCTGAGGATTAATTCAGTACTTTTGTTTCAAACTCTGATACTTGGGACATCGTGTGATTTGGGAAAGCTTAAGAAAACAGCATATTAGCATTTTTCTGCCATGAAGGGAAGCAGATTTAAGAGCTCCAATGCTGAGACGATCAACTCAAAAAAATAATAATAACAATAGGGGAAAATGATGTGGCATCGGGTCAGAGGGTGGGCCACCATTGGTCCTAAATGTTATCACAGAAGGTCAAGAGAAGAATGTCAGAGCAGATTTTAATATAAAAATAAACATTTTGAATGCATAATCTATTATGGATTAAAGGAATAAATGCAAACATTATGTAATAATGTATCCAAACAAACATATATTTACTGTTTTTGTTAAGATTTTTTCTTGGTGTCCAAATTACAAGACACATTGCTCAGTTATTTGGGATGGGATATTACAGGTAATTTGAGACTGTTAAAATGAAGCATGTGTTTCTGTAGTGTATTAATATAACACGATTATACAGATTAACTTACATAAGAACATGAACTCAGAGATGCAGACTCAAACCTGCAAATACATAATATAATGATTCTTTAGACATTAAATTGAAGTTTATCTGATAAATTCTTTGTGACTGTAGACTCTGGGATTTGGTAAAGTTAAGCATCCAAATATGTTTGTTTGTTTCTTTGTTTGTTTGTTTGGGATGGAAATAGTGAGCGATTAACCAATGGTAATTTTTACCTTAAGTATTTGGTGTAAATAGTGACATCACAAGAATAAAAGAGTCAAACAAGAAATACACTGCAGAGATTTTTCACGATCTCTTGTGTAAACTGAAAGTTTAACATCATTTTCTACCTCTAACATATTTGTGTGTTTGTTTTTCTGTTTGTGTGCAAAAAAAAAACAAAAAACTGAAGAAGTTCTCAAGAGATTTTATTGATATTTTCTGGGAATGTTGGTCATGGCACAATGAAGAGGTGGCTCGATTTTGGTGGTGATCTGAGTCTGGACCAGAATCCAGGATTTTTTTAAAGAACATCAAGAGGCGGTTTTTGACATTTTCCCTTGTAACCTGGCAAACAAATCCATAGCAAAGGTAAATCGCATGATGCTTTTGCACAAAAGTGTTTTTCTTAATTGTTTGCTCTTGTACTTGTCTCTGGTTTTTGTCTTGTAGGCTTCTTTGGGTCGTTGGTGTGGATGGCCTGCTGCTGTGGATCTATATAGCTTCAGCTACTACTACTGTAAATATTTCGCCTTCCCCTTAGCTCCTATATTATCATTATAGTTCCATATATTACCTATAAAATGGTCAATTAATTGGTCAAAACACAAGATAGTTCCTGCAAATATCGCACACATACTGTAGCCATGACTACCAACATCAGTCATCTCCATTTCATAATCAGTACGGCTGTGAATGATGATTTTTGAATGATCTCTCTGTCCATGGTTGTAAATGCTGTTACCATCATCAAAACTACCTTTACAACCACATAGAGAGGAGGACATGCTTCAAAACAAGTTGCTGCATCTCAAGTTAGTCCCTGATGCATTGATATTCAACAGAGAAATGTGATGAGGACAAATTTATGGTCCAGGTATCCATCAATGTATTCATATTCTGTATTCTCATTTTGGTCCCTTTGTCTCTGTTTACCTCAATTTCTGTCTTACATCTCTAATAAAATCAAAAAGCGAAAAATGAAAGAGTCTGACACTGACCTGCTCTTTTGTTAAGCATCTCGAGTTAACATTTGTTATGGTTTGGTACTGTAGACATACAGATTGATGTTTTGATTGTGGTTTAAAATGACAGTGTTGTTATACTGACATAATGAACTGTTAAGAGACTTAAATAATAAGTTCAAGTTGATAATAAAAATTCATCTAGAATGTGCTCAGTGCAAAAATAATTCATTAAATATGCTATTTAAAGCATGTCCTCGGGGAATCATGCAGAAATTTACACTAATAAAACACTAATCAAACACATCATTTAAAAGTATTTTGTTAGCTGTTACAAAATGTGGAATCACATTTTCTCATAAATGTCATATACACTTTATTTTTCACATGAAAAGACATTTCAAGGAAATCAAATGCTGGTATTTATCTTTGAATTCATGACATTAATAAGATCATGGTGCAGAATTACAGAATCTGTCCCAGTATTTCAGCCTTTATTTCATGGAGGTTTATTGCTGTGAAAAAAACAATGTATGGTGCAAAATACTTTGTATTTAAATAAAATTAGTATTTTACAGTATCAAAAACATTACAGTAAAACAGTGCAAAAACTAGACTCATTTTCTTTAACAAAATCTTAGCTGCTTGTAAATTCCCAGTTTAGATGTGTAATTTTAGACTCTTACTTTGATATATTCCTGTTATGTGTGATGATTTTGTATCTTTCTACAATGTCATTTATTGATTTATTAATCTAGCAGACTGTATTTTCTCACCTTTCACTGCCTGGTCTCTTTTCTCTCCCAGTGTAACTCTATTTTTTATAAGTACTGAAACAAGCACATATTTTCTTTATCCAGAACAGACTCACAGGGTCTCCCCCAATGGTGTCAGAATTTCAGTTTTGCCCACATGAAAAGGCGCTGAGATTAGCAGTAAGAATATTCAGTCTCCTGGTTCTCTCCTCTTCAGCCCCTTCCCCTGCAGAAAGCCTTTATTTACAGATTTACACACTCCCATTGGGAGGAACAGAGTTTGTTCACCCCGCCCTCTTTCAGCATTTTCATCTCTTTCCTGCACTTTCGCTGTAATCTCAGGATGCTTTGGGGATGTGTGACATTTTGATTCAATTTGTTTTAAATGCATCATGTTTTTTGAGGATGCATTTTTTGGGGAAGAGGAGGGGAGGGAGGGTCCGCTTTGTTCCCAAGATTTGTGTGAGCTATATTACATCTCCCTGGTAAATGAGGGATGGGGAGGGAGGTGTGGAGAGAGGGGTGGGGGGGTAGTGGATGGTGGTGCGGAGAATGAAGTCTCCCTGGAGAGAGACGGTGCTTGGGCCTCCAAGGCCGCGGGTGGTTTTGGCAGCTCGGCCAGCGCTATGGGCACTCTCTCAGACATCTGTTTGCTCACTGCTGCTGGAGTGGCTGGCTGGATGGAGGGATGGATGGATGGATGGTGGGACCAGAGAGCTGGAGCATTCAGCCACAAACAGCAACATCAACAGCGTCTTACAACAGAAAGAAAACAACAACTCCATATTAAAGCTTGATCGAGTGCTTGCTTTAAGTAATTGAGTATCCGAAACACTTTTTGAAAACATCCTCTAAACTTTGTCTTTAGTGGTGTATGAGTGAGGTCAGGAACACACTGGTGTAAATGATGCTCCATTAAAGGAAAACATCAATGACATTATTTTAACACAAGATCACACAAGGCTGGTGTAACACTTCATTTTGTGACCATGTTAAATGGTGACTTTTAGCTGAATGTTTCTGTAGTTGTCAGTGCCTCAACATTTTTATTTATAAACCCATTCTGGGATTACTTTTCCTCTCTTTTAATCCCAAAGGATGGACTACACAACCTTCGTTCACTGAACATTTAGCAAATTGTTGTTCCTAAAGTCCGGACTGAGATGGGAATAAAGCTTTAGGTTCTCAGCTCCTTTTGCTTCGAATAATCTTCAGACTGATTTAGAAATGCAGGGATTAATAGAGTTCTTTCAGATCTTTGGAAGAAAACAAAACAGGTTTTAAGTATGCAGCTGTTTTAATTGATGCCCTTTTATTGTTTTTATTTTAATGTGTACTATATTAGCTTGTGTGTTTGTTGAAACTGTGTGCTGCTGCTATTCTTGGTCAGGTCTCCCTTGGAAAAGAGATCTCTGATTTCAATGGGACTAACCTGCCTAAATATAGATTAAATAAATAAATAAATAAATAATTTCAAAAACTCTTGAATATTTGTATCATTCATAGGGTCATAACAAGGACTGAGATTGAAAACAAAGTTGCAACCTCAATCAGCTGAAAGTCACTTTTTAACTTGGCTTCTCACTTATATCAGTAAAACAAGGGGAAAATGCAGGTGGCAACATAAACAATATGTTTTTATGAAAGAAATAAACATTGAATATTTTTGAGTCTTTTTTTCTCATGACCAAACATTGTCGCCTGAACAATTGATGTGCATAGTTTTGTTAACTTGTTTCTTCCAATTATAAGTCATTTGACCAACCTGAGTTAAAAGGGCAACTGTGTCCCTGAAGCACATGAATCTTAGTTTAAGACGTGCATCTGGCAAAAAACACACATTAGCTTCTTACTTCCATTGATCCTCAGGTTGGACAGCAACTTTTTCAAAGCCATGATGAAATATGTACACAGCAAACTGAACAAGTGTTCAAAATGATAAACATCTCAGGTTGTTGTCCTTCCCTGCTGCATCCATCATAACCACTGCTTCACTTAAACTGCAGTGTTTGACCTGAGTTGTGAAATTTGGCATGAACAGGCACAGTAACACTGCACACCAGTGGTTTTCAAGCTTTTTTTTTGCCCAAGGCACAAGGAAGACCAAGTCAAAATCTCAAGGCACACCATATTTATAAGCAAAAAGCATATGTGATATGTGCTCAGCAGTGGTTCTAAAATGGTGTGACTCATGGATGTGTTTCAATTTACTAAACGCTTTTTTGTGTTTATTAGTTCAATTTGGTTATTATTTGATTATTCCATTAATCAGTTTACATAACTTCATGTTCAAAACATTTTATTAATATGTCAGAGTTAAAGTCTTTTAATTCAGGTTACAGCTAAAAGGTATGGCATTTTGGTTTTAATTTGATGCTACATTCTGAGGCTCTCGATAATATTCTAGTATTGATAAGCTTGAACAATTTTTGATTTTCAGGTTTTGTAAGATACATAAGTCTGTTACAGTCTCTGTTCTGACATGCTTATTCAGTTATTTGCAAAAATTAAGGATTTCATTGGGACTTTTTAAAGTTATTGAATTTGTATTTTAATAAAGAAATTAAAGAATGCAAAGCACCCACCTTAATTTAATTAGAAACTAAACCATCAGCTGCTGTATAGTTGTAGTAATGACATGATTACATAAATTCCAACAGTAACACGCCTCTGAGAACCACTGGCATAGACAAACCACACAAACACTTTATTGTCTTTAGAAACACACGTTTAAGAGAAAAAGAAAAATTCATCAGCTGATACATGAATATTTATAAAAACATAGTGGAGTAAAAAGTTTGATTACTGTCCTGTCCCACAATGTCAACGAATCCTTTTAAAAAAATCCTGGGTCCAGATCTTGGTTGGGTTCTTCCCTAAAATCTAATGAGTTCCTTTTGTGACCAACATCCCCATTATATCATCAGAGGACTTTCTGAGTTATCTTGCACACAGACTAACAAACAGACAGACAGACAAAGGCACAAAACAGAAGTAACTAAAATTCTGTCATCATTTGTTATGAGTAAAACAGTATTTATAAAGCAGAGATGGGCGAACGTAACTGTGGGCCCCAGCAACACAACCCAAAAGCAGCCATTCGCAACTGCTTACACCACTTCTCTGTGTATGAAACAAACTTAAATAACTAAAAGTGTGTGTTAATAATCAGTGAAAGCTGCTAAACTGGTGCTTCAAAGTTACTAAAACTCTTTAATGTTACTCTTTACATTACATCACATTTTACAGATAATTTTCTGCTTCAAGGCAACATTAAAAACTTTTTAAGAGTAAAAACATATAAGCTGTGTTGCACTCTGAATGACTTTAACTGTTAAACTACTCTTCATAACAAGCTTAAAAAATATACAACCAGATACAAATATAAAATTCTACAGTCAGTGAAAACATTTTCCATTCTTTTCATTTCTTAGAACAAATGTGAATGTCAGTCATTTTTTCATTCATTTGTTGAGTATTTTAGTAAAAAAAAGTGTGGTGTTAATGGATAAGACACATCAAAATTAACATATACTTACAATTATAGTAGCAGATTTAGCAGCACTTTGTCTCTTGCTTGTCCACATGACCTTGATATTTCGTTACACAATTTTTGATTTAGCTTATGTTTCAAGCACTACAGAGGCTACCTGACTATTACTCCTTCTTTTCAATAAAAGCAATATACACACAAACATAGTGGTTCCTGTTTGAAATTGTTGCAAAAGGGGTAATCTTTAATAGCAATAAGTTAATAATTCCAAAAGATATGTAACTCATGTTTCATTAATTGTAGAGCCCCTGATAGTTACGTGCCTTACAACTACCCTAATTTTATTACACTAAATTAACATTTTTTTTTCAATTGTTATTAGTAATATCTTTAGTCTACAAATTACAGAATTAAAGACAAGTCAGACTACATTTTCAAGCCATTGGAACAAAGGTTTTACTTATCATATTGTATATTTACTTTTGTAAATGCATCCATCATAGTCGAGTTGAAAAGATCTTAAACAATCACAGTCAGTTTTGTTTTTTTTTTTTTTTTGTTTTTTTTGCATAATCCAAAAACAGCTTTTCACTTTCATGTTGCAATACATTTGTTCTTTGTATATGGTGTTGAATCTTTCCTGTCAGATTTAAGTGTCCTTCCTTCTCCCTCTTATGATGCCCGTCATGAATGCAGCCTGAATGAGACATGCTGATGTGTCTTCAGTCAGATTTCTATTGTACACACACACCAGTGAACTGTTTACTAATATTGTTTACTATGAAACAGACTTTCTCGAAGAATAAACATGATGAATCCACCAGACAGCCCACCTCCACTGCCCCGACACTGAATGGCATTCCCCAAATGTGACTTGGCAGTTCTAATCAAATGATTTAGCACATTAAATCAACCTTTCCCCCTGTAATTAGATTATGTGAGTGCACTGTGCAACATCTCCGCAGCATACTGTATACCTTAACCTATTAATATGACCAACCTTGTGTCAGTGATTTCCCCTGCGATGGAAACAGTATCATGTTAATTATCACAACCATCTGGTCTGAGCGCTGGAAAAAAAGCTTTCTTTTCTACGCACAGATTTGTACCTGTCAATCAAAGTCAGCTTCAAATAAGCCACTGGGGCTCAGGAACAGCAGAGAAGAACCACGCTGAAGTCTCAGAGGATTTAGGAGTGGCGTTAAATTAATCTTCAGATTGAAATTTGACTCCTTTCTCTCACCACGTTGTTGCTCTGACGACAACAATTATTAATTTTGGAACTGAGCTCCAAAATGTGCTCCTCTAATGTTCTCAGGGGATGTTAAGGATGACAACTCCAGAGACTTTGAGGGATAGCTCTTACTAAACCTTATGTTTTAGTTGATTTTACAGATTTATGTTATAGGCCTGTGTGCTTTTAAATTTTTGATACAAAGGTCTTTTACAGTTTAACAGTTTGGTATTTAATGGCCAAAGTTAAGACTGATTCAAAATACAGTAATTTTTTGATTATAACACGCCCTCCTTTATAACATGCATCCCATTTTTTCATGCTTTTTTCCAGGAAAAACGCTGTATTCAAATATTACACACACCCACATTTTGCCCAAACCTTACTCTCTCAGACAACTCAAAATTTACCTTTATTTAAAGTTTTAATCAATTAAATTTCTGTATTTTCACAACAAATACCGTACACAATTTTCTCTCTCAACTGGATGTGGAAACACCTTTTCCTTCATGCATGCGTAGTTACTCGATTTCTGCCTGAGCATGCTCAGTCATGGTGTACCGACCAATCAGAGAGCAGCTATCAACATGCCAATGTCTTCAGCCAATCACAGTGCAGCTATTTTGGTCACCTTGCTAAAAAGATGGCAGCGCTCTGTGTTTGCACGTGAGTGGTACCGTAACACTTAAGAATTACACGGTCATTACACAAAGGTAAACTAATTAAGACCCAAGATATTGGACTAGAACAGTTTGGTGGTAATGTTTTAAAGATAGAGAGAACATTTTGGCTTTTTGTATCAGATGTGTTGTAATTGCGATGTTTGGAGACAAAATATTTTTACGTATTTTGCTTGTGGTTGTTTATAATACACACCCAAAATTAGACCTTATTTAAGAGCAAAAAAATGCGTGTTATAAACGAGAAATTACGGTATAAAAGCCATGGTCAGTGGCCTTACCATATATATTTAGTTGACTGTAAACACATGCTAGGAGCACCTTGCTATTACCAGGTTGGACCTCCTTTCATCTTCAGAACTATTTTAATTCTTCACTGCATGGATTCAAGATCTCAGAGGTTTTGGTCCATAATAACATGATAGCATCATGTAGTTGCTGCAGATTTGTAAGCTTCACGTCCATGATGCGAATGTCCTGCTCCACCACACTCCAAGGGTGCTCTAGTGGATTGAGATCTGTTGACTGTGGGGGCCACTGGAGTACAGTGAACTCAGTTTCATGTTCAAGAAACCAGTGTAAGATGATCTGAGCTTTGTGACATGGTGACCTATACTGCTGGAAGTCACCATAAGAAGATGGGTACGCTGTGGTCATAAAGGGATGGACTTGTTCAGCAGCAATACTCAGATAGGCTGTGCTGTTTAAAAGATGCTCAGTTGGTACTAAGGGGCCCAAAGTGTGCCAAGAAAATGTCCCCCACACCATTACACCACCACCAGCAGCTAGAACTGTCAATAAAAGGCAGGATGGATCCATGATTTCATGATGTGTACACCTAATCCTGACCCCGCCATCTGAGTCATCAGACCTAGCAACATTATTACAATGTTCTTTCGTCCAGCTTTGGTGATCGTACTAATTGTAGCCTCAGTTTCCGATTCTTTGCTAACAGGAGTGGCACCCTTTGTGGTCTTCTGCTGCTGTGACCCATCTGCTTCAAGACTTGACGTGTTGCGCCTTCAGGAATGGTCTTTTGCCTGCCTCGCTTGTATCCAAACATCCTTTTTCTGTACTGCTTATTCCTTTAAAGGTCGCAGGATGCTAGAGCTTATGCCAGATGATATTGGGCGAGAGATTGGACACACCTTGGACCAATCACAGGGCTGACATTGGGAAACAGACAACCATTCACACTCACAATTGGGCAATTCAGAGTCAATGATTAATCTAATGAGCATGTTTTTGTCCTTGTACTCAGAGAACATGCAAACTCCACATTGAAAGGTCGTGACTGACATGGGGAGTCAAACCAGCAACCTTCTTACTTTGAGGCACAAGCTGCACCCAAGATCGTAATGGGGGTAATTTTAATCACTGTTGCATTTCTATCATTTCAGACTTCTCTATCCATTCTCCTCTGACCTCTGGCATTGACAAGGCATTTATGTGCAAAGAACTGCCATGAACTGGATACATTCTCTCTTTTGGACCACTCTCTGTTGTGGGATGGATGTGCTTGGAAACCCTAGTATATAAGCAGTTTCTGAAGTACTCGGACCAGCTCACCAAAGGCAAAGCAGGTCCACTTCACCATGCCTACATGTCTAAATGCATTTTGTTGCAGCCATGTGTTTGGTTGATGAGCTATTTGAGTTTAACAGCAGTTGAGGTAAAGAAGCAGCTGAGTGTATTGTCTGAAATGAAAAAAAAAACAAAAAAAAACCGTGTGAGTTACCCTACAAGTATTTTATATCTAAAACATGTTCCCATCATTTTAAATTAGAAAACATTTTATGTTTTTTTTTTATTTTAAGACTTTCTCATCTATAAATATTCAATAAAACTGTCCATTTAAATTTGAGCCTTTTCTCTTGCCTGCACAAACTCTGGATGCACGGACAGGAGAATATGTAAAATACTGAAGGGAGAGGAGGGAGGGAGGGAGAGGAGAGAGTGTTCGAATCATTCAGATTTTGACTGCCATGTTCTGAATAGTTGCCCAAACTGGAAATCACTCTCTTCAATTAGCCAGTTGGACTGCCAAGGAAGACAAGCAAGTGGCCTGTGAAATTATCTTGTAACCCAATTCCACAACTTTGGAATGGAGTCTGAAACTACAGAATAATTTATGTGGCAGACGGGTCAGCGGTGGATCTCACCTTGAGGAGAGCGTCATTTTCTGAGACTCCATGATTTGTCTCCTGCCCCCCAAACCCCCCAAACACATCTTTGAAGGGCAAAGTTTTGTGTGTATGTTGTAGTTTTCTTCTCCACGTGTGATCGTCCAAACATTCAAAGACTGATGAAGTTTAAGCTTTTTTGTGGATGCATGTTTATCCGTCCATCCATTTTCCGAAGCACTTTTCCCTTTTAAGATTGCAAGAGCTCCTGCCTGTCCCAGTTAAACAAAGGCAGGGTATACCCTAGACTGTTGCCAACCAATCACAGGACTGACATAGAGAGACAGACAACCTTTTACACACACGCAGTCACACAAACAGGCAATTTAGAGTCCAGAGAACCTGGAGAAAATCCACATGCTTTGGTGTTTTAACCAAACCAACAGTGATGTAAAAAAATGTTACGAAATTGCGTATATTTTGGAGGTGATTTTTGACATTTCTGTTCACATAAAGATCAATATGTATTTGCATGTATATATATAGTATAACAACTAGATGATACCAAAATGAGCTTAACATCAAGTGACCGGTGAACTTTCTACTGTTCACAATGGTGGAAGCTTAAGAACACACACCGTTGTCATGATGTAGCTCCAATACTATCCTTCCCCATATATTGTCTTTAAATTCATTATCTGCGTTGATTTGATGACTTTGGTTAAAAAAAAAAAAAAAAAACATGCTGCTTTGATGCAATCGCACAGCCATGTTGGATGTCTTGAGTGACTGTGGCGTACGTGCCAATAACGAATGCTTTCATTGGTCAGATGTGTGCTTACGAGATGCGAAAAATTGACCACAGGCCAGAGGATAAAAGCTGCTTCTTCACTCTGCAACAGTACGCTGCTAATGTGTAAGTTTACACTGACTGGCTACATGTTCAAAATAAAATCATACTGTGCAAAATGTTCAATGAGATTGTCAGTTGTACAGAAACCTTTAGTCTGGTAGTTCACTCAATTATCAATCAGAAGGCCGAGAGTTCGAGCCAGTCTCAAGCTGCCACACACCAATATGTGCTTGGACATGACGCTTAGCACCAGATTTCTCCTTCTGCCATGTGAGTGCCATATAAACAGAAAGGAAAGTGCATTCATATTTTAGCTAACACTGGTGGACACTTCAACAACCTGTGGGTGATTACAGAACGAGTGGGTGTGAATGGGTTGGTGTGGCCTGTGGTATGAAAGCTCTTAGAGTAGAAAGAAAAAGAAAAAAGTGCCCTGGAAGCTCAAGTCCATTTACCATTTAGTCCATTTACATGCATGGGGAGGCCATGCCAACGCCCCATGGGGAGGTCCTGTTTCACTGGGGAGTTGGTCATGTGATCATCATGCTGTGAGTCACCAGTACCGTGAATTCAGGTATGTTGGGACTTCAGCTAATTGTGACAGTTTGAGAATAAAAAATGATTGTCCTACCATGAAAAGCACAGGTCCAAGCAGCAGGAGTTGAGCATTGTTTTGACTAACGTAACTTAAAAATCAAGACGATTTGCGTGACATCCCACATGAGGGATGGCCAGTATCCAACCAAATGGTCACCCTATAAAGGGGAGTGTCAGTGAAATGACATTCACCATATGCTTTGGCCAAGTGGTTTCCAAAGTGGGACCTGAGGCTCCTGAGGAGGACCCAGAGCTATAGAGGGCCACAGCAAGGCTAGATAAGACGGTGCTTGCTGCTATGCACTGTTAGCAAAGCACTGGCAAATTTTGTATGAGGCCCTCCATGTCAACCTAAGGCTACCTTTTAAATACACTAGACAATACAACAACCAATTAATAGCAAGGGCCATGTCTCGCCCTTGACTTCACCTGTATGATGATCAGATTATTTGTTATGTCCTAAAAAATCTGGATGTTCCATGGTGTAGTATAACTTCCAATAGCAGCACCTTTTAGGTTCCTGCTCTTTATAAAACAATGACCGAAATGGATCCGAAAATACGAAGAGTTGTTAGCAAAGAACATGACAAACACCCATTCACTCTCACAGAAAAAACACTAAACTTAACCTGAATTTATCTTGTTAACTGCCCGAATGAACACAGTCAGCAGGGTCTTTAAATGACTTTACTTGGGAATTTACCTGCTTTATGCTGATGAGGCTGTCATCTTATGCAATCTCCCTTTACCCTTAAAGTTGGCCAAGAGCTGTAGCGCTTTTTTTCAGTCTTATAAAATGCTTTAATTTTGTTAAGATGTTTTTTAAATGCTCAAAAAATAAACCCAGTGGTTTTCTTCAATCTAATTTGAAAAAGCCAAATGATTTAATATTTTACCCGTGGTTACAAACCCCTTGAAGTAGTGACATATGAGTATTTGGGCATATTGATTGGTGACATGTTGGCATTTAAAGGGATGGTTTGGTAATTCTGAAGTGGGGTGGTATGAGGTTCATTTCAATCATAAATATATTAGTGACAGTGATTTTGATCAACTCTTTATCCCTGAGGAGAGAACCAGCACAGAAGTTAGGCTATACCCTGGTGTAGATGGGGTCACGAGCTCTGTGTAGTTTACTTGATATTTGGTGAGTGCAAACTCGTTTGTCAGTATTTGGGTGATTATTCATGATACTGAACACGTTAACTGTGCTTGACATTTCTGATAGCAAGCCTCTTTGTTTTTGTACTTCATTCCAGGTGGAAGGTCACATAGGCTGTATGTGTAAAAGTACTTTAAATAAAATACTCTGTGCAGTATGTCACTGGTGTCACTGGTCTTTAGTAATGACACATATGAGAGGCAACACCAGTGACATTTTTAATGAATAATGCATTTTACAAAATGACAGCGACAGGGCACCAAACCATGTTGTGAGTCATTACATACTCACAAAATTATGATATTTTATACATTTTCATATATTTTTGTACAGCCTCCCCTCCCCAACAAGAAAAGGTCAGTAATGTCGTAATGTTTCTTGTCATTTTTATTACAAATCTGATGGTCATGTGTACATCACTGTGTTTTTAACTGCAGACAAAACATTTTTTTTTACCTTAAAAAAGGCCACTTTACTCTAAAACAGACTGCGGAGATGTGGAGACAGGCCTTTATGAGCTGCTTGGAAACAATGAAATAGGCAAAACAAATATACAAGAACTGACAAACTAATAGCACAAGAGTATGTTACTTTTCAAGGAGCATATTGCTTCATATTCAATTGCTAAAACAAAGGTGACACAAGACCATTTTTAAGCTTCATATTTCTGGAGGCAGCAGTTGAACAAAACCACAAAACACAAAAAGGAGCATATACAAAACTGAAATTTTTCTTTTTCAACACTTAACTGAAATATGAAGCTTAAAAAATACCAGGTCCTTCCTGATATATTTTTTTTTATTTCAATATAACTTCCAGGTAGAAAAAAAAAGGTAAAACATTTTTTTGAAAAGATGAAATAAGTTTGCTTTAATAAGCAGACCCATAAAAGGTGAATTTGTTTATATTGGCACATCGGGAAAATCAGACCAGCTTGAACTAACAGCAGAGTTTCTACCATGGACAGCACAGATCCAGGGCACTGGTGCAGAGACCCTGATTCTGAAGGACTCCTCTAAAGTCTCATTTGTGTGACATGACATCGAGATGCCACCAGTATCAAACCAAAAGGTAAGTTCGGGTCAGAGGTCAGTGAATTACCTTACACTTTAGCCCAATCTTAAAGAGGGAATACATTTTGAATGCAACATAAATTTTAGATAAAATGATTTATAAGCATTTGTCATGTACTAGAGCAGTTTTCAAAGTTTTTTTGCTCACAGCAAACCTAACACTGTTTTAAAATCTCATGGCTCACCATCAGGGAAAATCAACTCTTAACACACGTTACTGTACCCTTTTAGATGGTTTATGTGTATTTCTATCAAGTAATGCAAATAAAATTTGACTTATAACTGTATTATTGTTGACTTATTTCATGAAGGATTTATTTGAAATATGTATCTATCTATATATATATATATATATAAATATAAATCAATTCAGTGACACAGACATTTAAACCCATCATGTAACAAATCTAAAATTAGGTAAACTCACAAATGGGGTAATAAAAGTTATAATTCCTTCCACCTGCTACAATTTTATGAATTGCAAAACCCTTAAAGTATTTGTTTAAAGCATAATTTGCAGCTTTATAACTGAATAAATGGTCACAAGTACCTGATGAAGTAAAATTCATTTGTACAGTTGTGAGTTTTGACTGTGTAAATCCCATGGCACATTTGGACTTGCCCTGAGGGGCACCAGTGTGCCTTGCAACATCATTTGAGAACCACTGTACAAGAGTACCAAAATAAATATGTGCATCTTATTTATGTTTGCTTGTTTTTAAATGATAGGGAAATGTCTTTATGCCTTAAATTGCCAATTGCAGTTTGGTACTTTGGCACAACATGCTTCAGGTAATTTAGGACAGTGCTAAAATACAAATTAAACCATGTTTAAGATTAGAGTTTTCATGCAGCCTGATTAAAATAAAGTCTATATCAACACCAAACCACTCATTGAATCAGTACTCAAAAAGATGGCTTTGCCCTGCTTTGCTCTGACATATTGATCAATTAAGAGGCCACAAAAGCTAGAATTTCTTAAAAATGGTATCAGCAGTCAGAGACATAAAATTACAGCTAAAGAAAAAATTAAATGTCATCAGAGACTAAAGATATACACTATTAAAACGGTGACCTAAATAACCAAGCAAATCACTGAAACAGGATTTTGTGCCAACAGTGACAAACTGCTGAACCACTGTTTTTTTTTTAACCTAAAATTGAATATGTTTGTTATAGAGAAAGAAGACACCTTGATGACTCCAAAAGATATCATGTGCTCCTTTTTTATTTTTTTATTTTTTTATTTTTTTATTTATTTTCTATTTTTTTTGCAAAATTACAAAAAATGTCCTAAAATACCTAAATCAGCTTTTGAAATGCATTATGGGGAAGAATTGGCCAAGTTCATTTACTGGTGCAGGTTCATCATTTTGTTAAATGGGCATTAAACTGATGACCTGAATTATCTTTTGATTTTTTTTTTTTTTTAATTAGGTGAAATGTATGGATGATAATTAAAAAGCATGGACATACAGGGGGGTAAGCTCCCCTGAGACAATAAAAAGATTAAAAAATGAAGTCAACATAAATGTAAATGATTTGTTTATTTGTTTGTTTTTGTTTGTGTTGCTGCTCAGATGCACCATGATGGGAGCTCACTTTGCTCTCACCCGTTCATATTACAGCCGCTGCCTGCACATCAGGCTCATTAATTAGTGGAAGTTGATGCAGGTTAGCAGTGGATCGAGTAAAGTTCACCAAGCTGCGGCTACGGTACCCGGAGAGGAACAAACCTTATCTTCAAACAAAAGCGCGAAACGCTCTCACCTCCCCAGTCAGTCCGTGCGGATCGCGGCGAAGCGCAGCCTCATCACGGAGCCCGGTGCTGAGAAAGAGTGAGAGAGAGAGAGTGAGAGAGAGAGAGAGGGAGGGTGTGCATGAGTTTGAGAGAGAGAGAGAGCGAGAGAGAGCGAGGGAGGGAGAGAGAGAGAGCCAAAAGCAGAGCCAGAGAGACGAGAAAGATAAAGGAAAGACAGACGGAACGATAGACTTGTGCGTAAAAAAAGTCGCCAGCCAGTGCCCCCCCTGTTCTTCTTCTTCTTCTTCTTTTTCTTTCTCAATTTCCACCACACAAAAACCTCCCAAACCGGCAGCTTGGATGATCGAGAACCTATCGATCAGTCAGTACTACACCTGGATTCACTGACCAGCCGCACAACAGGCATGTCCCGAAGGAAGCAGAGCAACCCCAGGCAGATCAAACGTAAGTTTTTTCTCCGTCTCTCCTCTCCAAATGTAATCTAGCAGCCGCTAAAGCGCGTCACCGGGCACAGGGAAGTCAGCAGAATATTGTAATGATAGTGACCACGCTGACGCTGATCTGCTGCCACACAAACTATCGCCATTCATGTGTTGCTTGTCACGGTCCATGCGCTCCGCTGTGCCTCCGCTGACATTTGGTGTTTTTCGGGGAATTGATGTGCGATTCAAATCCACGGAGGTGCAGGATGGAAAGTTTCACAAGTGCTGCCAAGTTGCAAAAATATGGTGGTGTGATGTGACAATATTAGAGTTTGAATCAAAATTGTTAACAGTGCACGAGTGCATCAGTTTGCCTGGGTGTGCAGCCTTGCCCTATTACAACCAATTATTAGTAATCAAAGGTTAAAGGTCAAGGATAAATAGCTAATGTGATTTTACTGTGCTAATGTTTTTATTTGGAGCTCACTGACCTACACACACTTCCTTTTCCACTCCTAAATTTCCCACTCATACACTCACATGCAGGGGTGTTTACATTTATGCCTGCACACACACTTCATAGAGTGGATTATTAATATTTAAAATATTAATTACAGGTGCATAATTGTAGTGAAAGGAGATTTTAAAAGCACATTCCTGCCACATTGGTGAGCTCTTATCTCAGTGACATTTTTTTGCACACAGTTGTATTTATATTTGATTTAAGTGTCATCTGATTTTTTCTATTTTTTTTTTTTATTTTTCCAACTGACAAAAATGTCCATATCATCTAAATTGATTCAAAGCGTGCATCTGTCATCGTGTCACATTTTTAGTCACGATATATATTTGAATAAAATCAGGAAAAAGTACTTTAATTCAAATGTATGCTTATAGGTTTGTTGCACACAATATTCGAGCACAGACACACACACACACTGACAGCTCAAATACAGTTAGTGCTTGTACAGTTTTGTGTTTATTTGTGTGTCTGCAGTATGCTTTCCTAACTTCAAGCAGACTGCACTCACTTTAGAGCCACAACGTCAAATATGAATCAATATAAAGTAGTTTCTGTTTTATTATATCTCCACTGCTGAATATTATGGAGCACTTAGGTGATGTTTATGTGTTGTGTGTATGCTGTGTGTTCATGCACGCCTCTGTCCATTTGTGGGTGTGTGTGTGTTTGCATGAGTGTATTAAATGCATGAATTCTTAAGAGGCTGGAGCAGGCTGGCCTACAGGAGATGTTTATTTATGTGATACAGGATACGCGACATTTTGTGTCAACAAGATTATTTTCACACATTATTTTTTAATTGATTTTCCTGTTATTAAATATGTTGCACACTTTAAAATAGGTCAGTGTTTTTAGATTTTGGATTCTTTTTTACGCATTTTGGATTTTTACTTAGCTGACTGCACATTGTAGTACAGTAAAATGTTTTTAAAAGGTGAGAGCGAACATTGGGTCAGAGTGATTGCCATTATTTTAATTTTTCATCGATGTTGAACGCAGAATTTCTACAATAGGGGTATAAATTTACACGACTCTTCATTGATTTGTTACGCTGTTGAGGATAATCACAGCTGATATAAGCCCTGAATGAAAAATATTATTTTGTTTGAAAGATCAGAGTTCATCTGTGTGCTTTTTCTGGTTTCTGCAACAACAAAGCACGGCATCATAAAACACGACAGGCCCACTCGTCTTTGGACCAGCCCCCATCATATCATCCAAGTTCTCTTTGCGAGTGATTTCTAACATTTGGATTTACACTTTTATTGTTGTGTCTTGACTCTGTGTGAATATAAGTTAAGTAAGTCGTGTAATTTAATAAGTTAGTCAGGTGTAAGATCTTGATAATGAAGAGCTGCTCTGCAGTTGTTTAATCAGACCCTTGGTAGAAACAGAAAGGTCACAAGGAGCCTAGATCCTCTCTTCTACCCCGAGAACTCTGGGAAAAAGGCCGAGGAGGCACTGAGCAGAAAGTCGGCACACACAGTCATTCTAAAGGACAAAAAGGTTGTTGAGCGCAGACCCCCCCCCCCTCCCGCATACATTGGACTGTTATCTAAAATTGTGATTTATGCAGTATTTTAATATTTTGCTTATTCTTTCCCCTTGGGTGCTCTCTGAGCGGTGATAAAAAGGCGATGCTGAAAGAGCACCATTAATTTGCTCCGATGACTGGGTAGATATGGCCAGATAATGGGAAAGATAAGCAGTGAAGATATACCATCAGAAACCCGATTATTACCATTAAAATTCCAGCCCAGCAATCTGCAGCTGGCTGATAATTCCTTCTCCGTTTCCACCACTTTGGATGATAAGGCAAAAAATAGTCACTCAGTGCTCCTTGATTAGGCTGCCTGGATATCCCGATAATACAGTGATAAATTATGTATTTTTCTCCCTTGTTTTTTCCTCCTCAATGAAATGTAACATCTGATTTTATATATATATATATATATATATATATATATACATTTATGTTGCTTTTCAAGGAAAGAACCCCCACCCCAACCCTCCCCCTTTATTCTTTTATTGTAATAAGAGTTTGATAGAAGGAGGTGATAGTGGTGGAGGTGTTTTGTGTGGGGGCACATATCAATGTTATCAGCTCATCTCACAGGGCCAGCTGCTAGCTGCTGTTGTTTTTAGCCTTATCACCCTGTGCCAATATGCCAATAAATTGCCCAGATTGTTAGCGGTTCCTAGACGGGTCAGTCGAATTTGACAGGAATGATGAAAATATCGCTGATGCTCTGCGGATTGCGATTAGCTGCTGTAATATGATGTGTGAATTCCACCAAGCTTCCTCCATCCTCTCTTCTGCCTCGCTCCCCCCACCCCTCCCTTGTTGCCTCTCCTTGGCTGATGGTGGTGTCCATACCTCTGTTGGGTCTGAAAGGAGAACATTTTGATGCTTAATAGGAAAAAAAGATATGAACAAGCTGAATTGAAACCCGGCCCCTCAGAGTAATTTTTCTGTAAAATTGCCCCCCAAAGTTTCACGGCGTAAAGAGGAATCTGGATGATGTAGGGAGCGAGCCTCCTCCAGTTTATAGGAACATATTGAAGCAGCCCTCTGAGGCCAGGGGCGGACATCTAATGTCAAATGTGCCTATTAAATTGACTTAGTGCCTTCCCCTTTACTGTTGTCTTTGCCATGTAGACCGCCTGGAAATTCATGTTGCTTCCTCCGGCTGTTTAACTTTACATTGTCTGACCAGAATCCACCGCTGTGCTGTTTTTACTACAGTGTTTGTTTACTGTAAGTTTGCACAGACAGGACTCGGGGTTAACCATCACATGTCTCCTCAAAAATTACTCAAACACTAATACATCTTTATTCAGTTTTGAAGTTAAAAGTGTTATGTCTTATTCATTTTTTTTAACTTTCATTACAGCAATACTGTAGTGTAACACTCAAGACAGGAAATAAAGATACTATGGCCTAATTTAGGGCTGAGTGATATCAACCAAAAAATAATTCCTCCATATTCTAAATTAAATGGCATATGATTGATATTTCTATTTTTTTCAGTAAATAAATAAAATGTGATCTCAATATTAAATATAAAAATGTTAATATAATTTTAGCCACCATCAAATTATATTGTTACCTATTTGATACCAAAACAACAAAACTTTAATGTCACATACTGGGCACATTTTTATTTTGACAGTCAAATAGAGATCTACTGTCATAGATCGTGAGGGACCTGCTGTCCCCTCTGCCTGCCTTCACCTTTTCCTTTTGTTTTAAACTGAGGACTCAGGTCAGTAAAAACTGCACTCCATGAGGTTTGTTCACTCACGGCGAGGGTTTCTAATTTGTGGATTAATGCCACATAATGAGCTTTTAAACTCAGACTTCCTGTAATGTGAGCTACTCACAAAGCGTTCTTGAATTGCTTGCAGCATGAACCAGGAAGTCCTCTTTAAAGCTTTTCTCCATCATTTTGTGAAATTTATCCGTTAAGCAGAAACACTGGTTTGCTGTGTAGTGAAAACACGAATGAAGTGTCGTTTTTGTTGAATGGAGTCCTTAATCTTTAAAGAGAAGTTTACTGTGAGGGTGGCTGGAGGTGAAAGTGTATCTTTACTCGACTTTTATGACTATTTTGACTATTCGGTTACTCGGGTTGGAGGAATGGAGAGTTTCAGTAACAGAACGGACAGCAGCCAGAGAGTAACCATGGCCCGTCACAAGTAGGCAGCGTTGAATGTGATATGATACAGAAACAGAGCAGCAGAATTTGGTAGCATGGCTTTGATGTTATGTTGTGTGTTTCTATGGAAATGATGAACGAGCCGTGTCTGTCATGGCAGCTTAGTCACCATTGTTGCTACGTGAAGAAAAAAAATAACTTTTGGTCATACTTGAGACGATGTAAGTGCTTCACTATAAATATTTATGTCGAAGAATCAGGCTTTTTGTGGTTATTGACAAAAAAAAAGTTTCCAATTATCTGTGAATTCTTTTTTACCACAGAATCTTTTTAATGTGACTGGTGATTCAAAAGGCACGATAACTTTTGGCTCATTTTCAGCCAACAGAGAAACAGTCTGCAGAAATACTGTAAGCTGTGAACATGTGGAGATAAAGGGTGGAACTCAGGGAAGCCTTTCTCATCACCAGTTCCACCCACTTCTGCAAATGTTGCCAACAAATCTCTGCAGTTTCGACAGTGTGCAGAGGCTTTCCTGCAGTTTGTGATGATTGGATAAATAATTTACCCATTTCGGTTTCTATTTTCATGACCATGTTGTCACACAGGGGTCAGTATCTTTTGATTTTACTAATTATGTCATTTGCTCCTTAAATAAAAACCAATACTCCTCCCATTAAGACACAACATTTGGAAAAGATTATCTTGTGGTCAATTAGTTTGTAAATGTTAGTGTGAAATCTTTTAACTGAGCTAAAGGGCCTGCCAGGATGTCCCTGTTTTTCATTAAAATTACTTGATTCAACTTTGCACGCTGCCATATGCCCAGATAAAGCCAAACACACTCTCTCTCTCTCTCTGTGGGACTTTACATGGTACACTTATTTTAATGGGAGACACTGCGGGGGGTGGAGGTCATCCCACCGGTCATGTGACTTCATACATACCAACACTGAAATAGACACGAATAGTTCGTATTAAAATCCAAAATGGATGCATAAGGCAGCAAAGACACTGATGAGAAACTCCCTGTTGTGGTTCTATCATGTCATTTGTAGTTTGGGGAATTTTGTTGAAGAAAATAGCTTATTAAGGGACATTTTATCAGTTACTGTTAAACAATGAATTCATTACATTTTCACAGCTCTAATGATCAGGAATTGAAGTTTTTTTTTTTTGTCATTGCTCAGTAAGGAGGGGGGAAATAGGAGAATAGGAGATAATCAAAACTATAGAGGTGGTAAATATTGATCACTTTTTATTTTTCTCCTAAGTGTTGTTATTGATTTTTCCACTCATTCCCACATGCTTGATGGATGCACCCCTTTCATTTTTCAGAAGTGCAGTGTGCAATTTTGTATTTCTTTCGTCAAAATGTTTGTAAAATACTCCCTTGGGGTCACCAGAGGGAATGTATCATAAAAATTTGAGGATTATTGATTTTATATCAGCAGCACAAGCCTAAGCATTTCCAACAGTGTGGGGTCAGTTATTGTCAAAAATGTGGAAACCGCTCTATCTCTCACTGTTAACAAGTCTTAAAAAATAATCCTGGATGTGCAAGTAGGGATCACCACCAAAATACAATAAAGTCTTTCTTGTGTTATTACCTGCATTTGCTGAAAATGTCATTACAATTACTTGAGAATGTATTGAGTTAGTAGCAAAAATATGGAAAAACTGCCCCATCCAGCTCACACTGTTAATAAATCCCTTAAAAAATCTGGATCGGCATCTGGATTTAGATCACCAACAAAATCCAGTCACTTCTTTCCTGTTTCATGACCAACAGTCCCTGAAAATGTCATCAAAATCGCTTGAGAAATTATTTATTTCTTAGCAAAAATATGGAAAACTGCTCCATCTCGCAATGTTAACAAATCTTTAAAATTATCCGCATCCAGATTCAGATCACCAACAGAATCTAACCACTTCTTCTGTGTTTTTGACCAACATTTCCTTAAAATATCATCAAAATCTGTTGAAAACTTTTAAAATGATCTTGTTTTCAATCGGACAAACTATCAAACTCTGGCAAACAGAACCTACTTGTAAGTAATGAGTTTTGTCATGTTCTCAGAATGAATCAGTTACAAGCATTTAAAGCTATATTGTATAAAAGTGTTTGGTTTCCCTCTGAATTTGCAAAAATGGTTGAAACAAGAAAAATGAATGAATTAATGCTTTAAATAAGGAATGGGCAAAGTGCATCTCCCACTCACTAACTCCATCCAGCAAGTTAATTTCAATTTTACTACACTGGAAACCTGAAGTAAAAAAAAAAAAACATATATATATGTGTGTGTGTGTGTATATATATATATATATATATATATATATGTATATATATATATATATATATATATATATATATATATATATATATATATATATATATATATATATATATATATATATATATATAAAATATATATATATATGTATGTATATATATATATATATATATACATATATACGTACATATATATATATGTATATATATATATATATATATATATATATATATATATATATATATATATATATATATATATATATATATATATATATGGAGAGAGAGAGAGAGAGAGAGAGAACCATCCATGAGACTTTTAAAAATTCAATTGCCATCTAGTGTCTTTGAATGTCTTGTATATGCATTGATTAATAACTTTGTATAAATAAATGATGATTTGTAAGTGAAATATGTTGGAAAAAACAATAAATATTAAGTTTATGGTTGTAAAAGAGGTATTTTTAAACAGCCTGAATTATATATTTTTTTACACATTTAACTTAATGTACTTCTGAATATTGGTATCGTTAATTTTTAGGAATATGTTGCAGTTTGCTGTGTGGCCCTGTGTTGATAATATTAGCAGCCAAAGTTGTTTATCTTCGCTCTAAATGGACGTCCTACCCTGAGAGATAGAGACTGTGAATTGATAATATTATCATCAATTTTCAAAGATATGAAACTGTGTTAATTTAGGCTGGATGCATTAGAAAATTTGAATAAATTATTTATACATGTCTGTATTTGTTTATTATTAATTCATGTATGTGTGTTATCCTCACCCCATCCTATCATTAAGACTCTGTTCATTTGATGTACATCACAATAAATAGGAACATGACTGATGATAAGTGTTCATCTTTAAGTCTTTTTTCATTCATTTCATCAACTGATTCAAAGTTAGCACAAGAAAATTTAAAAAGAGGGTGAAAATGTAGTAATGTACACCCTAAATGTTGCAATATCATCCTGCTTGAAGCTGTAAAACACCATAAAACTGTTCCTGTATTTTTTCTGTCATCCAGTCAGACTGTAGCTGAACTAAAGCTGAACAAGGCTGGAGTTAGAGGTGTGTATTTTACCAAAGAGACGATGTTTTCCATCTCTGCTTCACAGTTAATCTCTCCCACTCCTTAGCATAAGGCCACTTTATGTAGCGTTAGCGTACTGTTTATCATATCAGGTGACATTTATATCTTTGAGGGGCATTTATCAGAGGCAGATTACAGTAGTAAGGGATAAGGGGAGTGTTTACTGAATTGACTGCCAACATTCTGTATCTGAATTTGTGGGTGTTTGCTTGTGTATACATTTGTGTATGTACAGTATGTGGGATGAGCATGTGGCGTTTAGCAGTGATGGTTTTTTTTTTTCTTCTCAGGGACAGACTCCTTATCCATGTTTCCTACTATTTAGCTTAGCTTTGCTGTTGTAGAGTGAGGAAAGCATACTGAAGCTGTGGAAGTCGTATATGCTGCGTTTCACCCATGGCCTGAAAATGCTGGCAACTCCATCAGTCAGATGTTTTGGGGGTGTAAAATCAAAAAAATGTTTGCATGCCAGCCTCCCTCTATATTTAAGGGTTTCTCTTTCATTGGGTGACAATCACGGCGTGTCTCTTGTGTTTCTCTTGTTGATTTCTGTCAGAAGAAAAATGGTTGTTGAATGCCAACTTTCCCTCAAACATCTGTTCCTTGCCAATAACAGCTTGTGTCGTTGCTGCATCTTAGCTGAAGGATCCCCAATTGCCTCCTCACTTTTGACACACAACAACAATTCAGATGAACGTCATCTTCTTGTATTTTCTCCTTTGTATCTAAAGCACAAATATTTTCTGTAGAGAAGTTTGCACTACAATGTTGCTTATGCTGTATATGACGCAGACTTCCGTGCTACAAGAAGAGGAATGTATAGCAGTGGCTGTTTCCTTTGTTCGCAGCAGTACGGTCTGATGTGTTGGATGGGCTGAGGTTGGCAGGCGATGGCCTGACGGTGCCTAATCCTGCCCTCTGTGTCGCTATGTCTGCGGAGCCCGGACAGCAGTGTGAGATGTGGGCTGGGTTGTTGAAAGGTGGAGGTCACTTCCTCGCACAGTTTCCTCTTTATCTTCTTTCCTGAATTCCAGTGCTATTATTTCTATAACTGCTCCAAAGCCGTTACCATTGTCTTTCAATTCAGGCAGTGTTTCTATCAGGGCATTCATTTATGAATAATCAATAATTAAACTAGGGCTGTTACAATATTGGATTTTTACCTCACTGTTAAAAGAAGAAATATTACAAAAAATAATATTATTGTGATATTTAGCGAAAACTTAAAAAACAACAACAACAACAAAAAACAACAGTACTGTAAGTCATCCTAATATAGCCACCTATTTATTCTCTGCTTTGGCAAAGAACTCCAACATGCAAATTGAGCTGGAAAAACTGTCTGTAGCCATAACTGTACAGAAAAATGAACAGAATAATAACAATTATAGTTACAATGACCAAATGAAAAAAGCAATCAAATAGTGCAGAGTTATTTGGCCTATTGCTGTATTTAAAAAAAAAAAAAAACGTGTTTACTTTTTAGTTTATCTTGTGTTTGCTCTCTACAGTAATTATACTATATCAGCATGTTACTAATTAAAGAGATTGTGTATTTAAAAATGCATTTTAGAGAGTTAAAACCAAATCTTACACCTACAAACATTTCTTTGTAAGAACCACAGAGACGTTTTTATAAGCCTCTGATTTTAGTTTTACTTTGTTGAATCTATGACTGTTTAAGTGGTTTGTCAGACATTTGTTAAGCTGCTCGAAACAAACTGTTTCCTGTATTGGTTTCACAGTTGCTTTCAAAATAAAAGCATTTACGTATAATTACAAAACAAAAGACTTTATTGAGAAAATATTTTTGAGGTGTTTTGTTCGTAATGATAGTGCTCAGGATATCACATTCTTACACTCTGCAAGAGTTTTGGTGCTTTTCCTTCTTCTTCAGATCATTTTAACAAACAAACATCATCTTAAACCAGTGTTTCTCTAATAGTGGAGTGTGACCCCCCAAAGGCCCCCTTGACTTTTGTTTGACCACCCCAGTGCTGCATTATGATTGTTTGCCATGTTAGAGGTGAGATTTGTGTAGAAATCAGTGGACTGCAAAATTATCTTCTATTAGGTTTATTTAGTTCATGTTTTCCCTCTTTTATGTACTTAGCTGTTAAAGTTTTCAAGAAAATGGGACATCAGAGTAGTATAAGGAAAACAAAACTATGGAGAGTTCAGGATTGCCTTGTGTTACTTTTGTAATTTGATCTTTCTCATGTCTTTGCAGTGTAAACTGTCCATGTCCCCCCCTTGTTTTGACATTGTCCCTCATTGTTAATGTTGTTTAATGTGGAATTTTTATTTCGTTCAGATTTTAAATGTGACTTTCTACCTATATCTTTGAATCTTTGAAGGAACATGTATGTGTGTCTCCACCTTGTTGTTTTGATCTTTTTAAGGTAGCATGGTGTGGGAATATGAAATTGTAAGAGATGATTGTAAATAAAACTGGAAATCAGAGATATTAATTTCATTGCTTTGAAACTGATGCTTGATGGAGTAATTGATATTAACATGCTTTGCTGAATTTAGAAATATCTCGACCTCATAGTTTCATCTTACATCAAAACTGTTGTTTAGTGGTTTAAACAGAGCTGTAATGGCTGCAGCCTTGAATCAAGACACTCAAAATCAGTATGTTACAGCACACCGTCTGTGCCAGAGTGCTCTGCTATGTAAACACATTTCATGTTGCTGTTATTTGCAGTCATCAAACTCATAGGGAAGAGACCATGTTGCAAACACACTTTGCTGTACCCGTTTAGACGCTACGCCGTTCATTTTGTTTGTGTGAGAGTGCGTTCTTTGCTCTGCTGTTTGTGTCAGAGAAATCCCTCTGTTGTGCTGCCTTTATCTGCCCGTCACCGTGGCTGGACGGTGAGCTGGATGCAGCTCTGAGTCAAATAGTCACAGTGCATATTTGTAGCTGTAATATGATTGTTACAAAGATGTTTATCGTCCATATCGGTAAATTGCTACAGCCCTAGATCAAAGAAAATGTGTCTGTCAGCTCACACTTCACATTTCAGCTCCTGAACGTATTCCTCTCTGTTTATTTAGATTTTATATCATTGATGCCCGGTGAGCCCCCGGTAACAATTGACTTTCAGCCTGCTTTAAGTTAATAGCCTTGTCTCTTGCTTGTGGGGATCAATATCTGTATTAATTAATCACCATTATCAAGAGCAGGATCTAGTTCCATTTGTTGTTACATCAGCAAAATATCAATAGAGAAAGTGGACTCCCTGATCGTCAATGCAACTTCATCTCATAGGTCAAAGAGAGTTTATCTTATCTTGCTGCTGAGAGTGGCAAACTGCTTAGGAATCTAGTTTAGACAGAAAGATCATTGATTTAAGCCTTTTTTACCCAACCTTGTTGTTTCAGGAGAGGGGGGTACAGAGAAAGGCTGCATTCTAATCACAACAAAGATGTAAGATTTAAATATTGATGTCCAAAGGCCATTACAGCAAAAAGAGCCTCTGGTCTCGCTGTTGTTCAAGTACGTCCTTTTAAGACCCAGACAAAGCCCTGATTTGATTATCAGAGGTGTCACCGTGGAGTATGTCTGTATAGCTGACAGTGTGAGACTGCAGGGGAGATCAGTTTCCTGCAGCCAAGGCCGTGGAAAGGTAACAGATCATACTTGACATCCTGGTAAATCTATAGGCCTGGAGTGTGTCCTGGAACGCACTTTTGAAGGCAGATAAGAAAAGTTTAATCTTATTTGATATTGATTTTTTGACAAGAAGGCTTTTAAATTAGCATTTAAACACTGATATATGCTCAAAGTGTTATAAGACTAAAAACAATGTTATTTAGGATGAACAAATTTGGGAAAAGGGTACTGGAAGATTTTTCCTCCTGCATTATATTGTTTTTTAATGATTATTTAAAGAGAATTAAAAAAAACGTCTTTTTATGTGCTCCAAATCGAGTTACATTTTTACTCATTTTTCCATAAACGTGCTCGTTCTTCTCTGCACACTGCAGCCCTGTTTTACACACACACACTCAAAGAAGAGACAACAGCAACATGTTTCTTTTCAGACTTAAAAAATAAGCTCGTGGTTCACAATTCTATTACTCGTAGCCTTGATCAGAAACCATTTCCATCAGTATTTGAACTCAACTTTCCATGAGCAGCCAAAAGTTTTTAAGCTCATAACGTTGTTCTGCTGAGTGTCTGTGGTCTGAGCTGCCCCAATGCACAGCTGTTCACTGAAGACCCCTGTAATGATTATTTTTGTGATTTCAAAAAGATAATCAAGAAAAATGAGCTGAAAGTTTGTGTTTAATCTGGTCACCCTCTGAACAGCGTGTCCTCTGCAGCCTTTATGTGTAAAAAACTCTGCATGCATGCTGCTCTCTGAGTAAGTCTACTGACGGACTGTTATTGAAAATATCTGAAGAAATGGAAACATTGGCAGTTTTGACACAAACGGCAACATGACTTAGCAAGAGTCACATGACTTATGTCACACATCCTGCGATGTCACTGTTGTACATGCTCACATTATAATTGCTTTGTTGAAATGCACAAAATATGTAGGAAAATACTGCTCTTAAATATGAGGATTTTAAGATTTATTTTGTCTTCTATTGTCAAAATGTAAATAAGAAGTAGATAATGTTTGACGAAGCGAAGAGCGTGATGTGTTTAAATGTATTTTACAGAGTAAGAGATTTCGTTTTTGGCTCAACCTTGAATAAATAAAGTTGAGTGGGAGTGACATTTGTTTTCTTGGCATTATGAAACAGTTATTCCGGTTACATTATATTAATGATTTAATATTTTGAAGTGTATTTCATTTTTTTTCTTAAACTATTTGCACTGTTTTGCGTGTTGGATTGACTCAACAGTTTTGGTCAGAATATCAATAATTTTGGTTATTCACATGGTAAAAACACGTGATGAATGACTCTTTTTGTTGTGTAATTCGGATGTCCTTTCTGTGGGATACTTGTTGCATTGCTTCTTGAGGTGTTTTTGTTTCGCTTTGCTGAGAAAATCTTTGGCCAATTTTTAAAAGAAAAGAAATATTTAACACAGTCGAAATCAGCCAATCTCATAAACAGATAGTCTGTGATTTCTTGTCCAAGAAATAAATACATGTTTGTTCATATATTATTTATATTATTTGTTTTATATATTATTTATTGTGTTCAACATGTATCACCTGTGGTTAAAACATTTGGTTATTGTCTGATTAACAGTCTTTTTTTTTTTTTTTTTGTGATCATTAAGCTTCTTGGTGTTTGATTTTGGTGAAAATGGTTCACACGAGCTTGTAATTGATTTTGTTCTGTTTGATTTGCATCATGCGTATGTAAGTTAAAGACTTCTGACTTGCTGGGCTCTCGTGGATGTGTTCAGACGTCATTACTGATGATGACAGTAATAGAAGACTCTTAAATCATGGATTTTGATGACAGAGACACTTTAAATAATTTAATAATTCATTTATAAGATCTGTGTTAGCATACTTTTTTTTATCATGACTGTATAGGAATTCATGTGTTATTTATACAGCAGTTCATGGGTGATGTTACGTTGTGGACTCTTTATTGAAGCTTTAGCAGTTTATTTGTCTCATGACAGTGATATTTGATCCCCTCACTCCTTAAACAGTTTCAGAAACATCATGTAAAGATGACACGTGGACGGGCAAGAGCTCTTTTTTTATTGTAATACAAAAATGGGAATTTTCCATTAGTTTTGTCAAGTCTCAAAATTTCAGATGCTCTTTATTTCCACACTTTTTCAAAGTATATTACAGCACTGTTGTTAAAGCCTCTGTGTGTAGGAGGCATTTTTGTTCAGGGCGATGCTAAATCTGGTGTCTGTCAAAGGCTTTATTGAGATCACATGATGTGTAAAATAATCATCTGCAAGCAGAGTTAAAGCTCCATGATTTCTCCTTTCTTATTTATATCTATCGTTGATTATCTGTGGTTCAGATAATTCTTTCTTTTTACTTTAAGAGGAGTGAGTCCTGCTCAGCTGCCATGTTGAATGCTTTGTGCCATGAAACAACGACAGTTAAGCTAATGCGGATGATTAGCAGGAGTAATTTATCCTCTCTCCCTCTCTCTCTCTCGGTTACCTTCAGTCCAGTGTTTGAGTTATTTGGGTGGTGGAAGGCCCGGGTTCTTGGAAGCCTCATCTTGCTGCAGCATGCTCCTCAGGGTTGGAGCAGAGAGCAGGGGCACTGCCTGCTTTTTCTTTTTTTTCTTCCTCTTTTTTTTGCCTTCGGGACACAATTGCCTCATTTAACATTCTCTATTTGGCCCCTGCCAAGAGGGGAAATAGCCAGGGTGAGTAAGAGAGGCCGCCACACATCATGAATTCTTCTTTCATTTAACTTGCACAGTCCCTTTTCACCTTGGTGATGCACATGGATCAGGAATGGAGATATTGCTCAATTAAGGGGATTTCTGAGGTTGCTCCTGAGGTATTGCGGTTATTTTTGTAGCATGCAGGGGTTTTGATGTATCATGGATATGGATATTGGGTTCATCATATTTGTGCGATGCTTTGACATTTCCATAGCCTGGAAGAGGAAAAGCTCTGTGCCTGCAAAAGAATCTTCCCTCTTCTGCATTAAAAAGAGTCTTTTAGTCTAAAACTACAGGGATGTGTATGACTGTTATGTCTTTGTTAGGTTTGTTTTGTTTATTCAAATATAACTTATCAGTTGGTCAATTTATTTCATGAAGTATTAGCAATAAAAATAATTTCTGATTTCTAAATCAGTGAAAGAGCTAACCTAGACATATGAGGAACTATTAAAAGCACAAAAAAAATTGTTCTAAGCAATAAAAAAAGAATTCAACATTAAGATCAGGCCACGAGGGCTCAGACAGGGTGAGGTCAAGGAGTCAGAATTAGGCCACTGTGTGCATTTAACGCATATACATCAAAGGTTTAATGTGTGTTAACTTTATTATTTATGGGAAAAATGTTCAACCGGTGTTAATTTTGACGGCTTTTTTTTTTACGTTAGTTTAAGTTATAGTCTAACTGGCCAATCTGGCCAATAAGAACATGCCAACAGCACATGAAACACCGTGACCAACTCATGACGTTCAACTGACATTTGTTGTGAGGCACGAGCGCTACCTGCTGCACCACTGAGCAGCCATAGAAAGCATAATCAATACTTGATTGAATGTTTTAGCCTGTGTGGGTGAATCCATCTTCTAGTTCAAAAGCCCATACTTTTTTAACACTAATATACCAATAATATAATACAAATAATACTTTATTTTGTTGCCATTTATCCACCACTTAAACAATCTGTGAACTAAGATAGCTCACCCTGTTAATTATCCTTCGGAAAAAATGTTTTACATTATCAGCATCTACAGTTGGAGCTTTTTAAGAGGAAGATAATTCTTCTGCATCTTTTTAAGTAAAAGTAATGTTTTGCTGCATTCCCCCTCCAATAATATGTTGATAAAATGAAATTAGCTGCTTGTTCGATGACTGACTCTGAATATACTTTATGAAAAATGAGCAGGACATATCATAAGGACTTTTTAGTGAGCCAGGGAAAGGGCTAAAGCACCTAAATTGTAAATTATTAATGTCCTTAACAGATGCAAATAGTCTGTAACTTGTCATAGTTCACAGTTGCACATTTCAATACCTTGATGCCAGCATGTTTGATTCTGTGAGTGTCCTTATGGACCATACTAACTGCAGAGGAAGGAGGGGGGGGCTGAACATTTTGAGATTTGATGTGGTGCATTTTTTAAGAAATATGCTGAATTTGTAACAAATTATACTGCATTATAATTCTGTTGTGGCAAAAATATTATTTAGACAAAAAAAAAAAAGAATCAGGTCAGAATTTTTAATTTTCTTGGGGGGCTCCAGGTGATGCCTCATATTAAGATTCTAGTTTGAGTCCTGACTTTTACTTCAACCAAAAGCATATTTTCTAAATCAGAAGACAAATTTAAACAGTCATTTTCCAGAAAGATCACTCTAAAAGAAGGATGGTTCTGTAAGCACTATTTCCCGGGCAGCTTGCAGACAAAAAAGTGATGCCTTAAGAGCTGTTCAGTGTAAATCTCTGGCTTGGCAGGAATTACTGAGGATGTATTTGTGGGGGGGAGCTCGATGCAGAACTTTGCATTGGAATGAAATGCAGCGAGCTCTATAGTTAAGAGATAGGTGGCAACAGAGGATTAAGTAACAAGCTTTTCACTTCAATTTGTACATCAGCATTTTCCACCAGACGAAAGGCACAAAACACACAGCATCTTAAAGCTCGGGTGGAAAATCACTAATGACAAAGCTTTGTAAATAGATAAACAATTTATGTCAAATATGCTGAAAATATAAAACAAACTTCAAAACATGTTAATACTTTAAAGAGGCCGTGTTTTGATTTGCACCATTGCAAAGCTGGTAAAGCTGTTGACAGCTCAGCTTAAACGTCATGTGATCAGTGACCCTATCTGTCGACATGTGATTAGCAGGGAGCACGGCTACAGCGGCAGTGATAATGAATCCATATTAGATTTAGAACACTTTGACCGTGATCAATTCTGTTTACAGTAAATTATGCTAATCAGATTGGTCAGAGCTCGTTTTACAGCGGACAGTGATTAAACGAGCAAGACGCCTGCACCTTTTTTTATTCCAAAGCAAAGTGACGAGGAAACATTTGTTTAAAATGCAGCAGTCAGTATTTTAGCTTCAGCCAGTGTCCTCTCTTTTAGTAATTTAGAAAATGCCTCTGAGTAAGCAATGCAGCCAAGTAAAAATGCCTTTTTGTCTAATGATATCAGATTGGAAATTTATCTCTGGCTTGGAAACAAACACTCCTGAAAACCAAAGATAACAGACCTGAACTCTTTCCAGCTCCTGTACATGTACGGGTGAGTCACGCTTTGGCCTGAACTATTCATTTTTTCAGAGGCCTCCACAATTTGGACCAGGAATTCTTGAAGTTTGTGGTAAATAATCCCAATACTCTTGAAACAAATGTGTTTTTTATTGAATTCTGATTATCTGTTTCTCACTTGTAAATGAAGTTGTCATGTGGTGTGACATGAATCATTAGTACATAAATACAGAGTAACTCATATTTACTTTTCTAACATCACTCATTTTTGTCATTACTGACCTTTTTGTCATGGCCTGATCTTTACAGGAAGTGATCCTTAGCCCCTCCCTCCTCGGTAACTGTTACTAGTATAAAATGTTATTTTCTTATCTTCAAGTGTCCTCAAGTTGTCTTTGTGATTTATGAAATCGAAGCACCAAATTCAAAATAACAAACTTTGGTACTGCAGATAGGCTATGAAAGATCTTTACATAAATAAATACAGTCTATTTAACTGAAACTATGCTTGAAATTATCATAAAATCCTTGATTACCTTTTTTTAGTCCCAGAAACAAAACAAAACAGGCAGGAGGTTTAACTTACATGATCACTTTTTTGTCATTTATATTGTCTGATAAAAAGAATCAGTGCGACAGTTTAAGTGGTGTTGAATTAACAGTACATTTTATTAAATATCTCACTGGACCACTTAGTTCCTGATATTAAGAATTCATCCATGATTTCAGTGGCATGAAAGGTGCCAGGGGATGGTTTATGGGGTCAGAGAGTATTAAAAAAACACAGCATGCAAACAAAACATAGCAGAAAAACTAAGGTTTCATTCTGAAATATTAATATATCTGTCGAGCCCCTGAACAATTTCAGCTTTTGAAATGGGTCATCGTAAAGTTTTTCTAGTTCATAATGTGTTTTTTTTTGTTTGTTTTGTTTTGGGGTTTTTTTAATTAGAACCTTATCACCAAGAGTTAGAGATATGACCCCCAATCCTTAAATATATTTTAGATTATTGTAAAACATTATTAGAAAATTGTAAAAATTCCTGTGATTCTATTGTGTGCTGTTTTCTGAGTAGGGCTTTGAACATTTTCTGGTTTCCTCTTCTAATTAGCCTTCTCTGTGAACATTATTCTTTGTCACTCCATATGATTTAACATACTATTTCACATTTATTATAAACAGAAACTTTTACTTCTTTGCATTGTGAAGGTTTTGATCTTGTGCTACGGTATTGCTGTCCCAAAGTTCGCCCTATTTGGTTGATTTTTTTACTCAAGAACAATAACAATCACAGGACAAAAAGGCCCAAGCTTGTACCAGATGTTGCCTTTCATGCATGCAGTCAGGGAATCACCAGGATAAAGCATCCAGGGAGGGCATGTTCACATCCTGGGTTGCACGTTGGTGCAGCAGGTAGAGCTTGTGCCTTACAGAAAGAGGGTTACTGGTTTGATTCCCTGTGTTGGGCCATTCTGAGAAGAGATTTTATGTTCTCACTGTGTGTTTGCTCTGTGATTGGCTACCAACCAGTCCAGGGTGTACCCTGCCTCTGGCTCCATGACAGCTGGGATTAGGCTCCAGCCCTCAGCAACACCAGAAGGGAAAATAGGTATAGATAATAGATGGATGGATGAATTTCCACAACAACTCAGAGGGTATCCAACCAACCTCAAGCTTATGAATACAGTCAAATCCAGTTCAGATCTGGACCTGCATGTCTTCATATAGACCTCATGTGCAAGCTCATTTTGTTTTGTTTATCACTGATTTCTAGCAAACTTAGCTTTGAGTGATAAGATGTAAGAGTTATCAGCTCACTGAAATTAATATTATTATTACCAATATCTTATTGTAGAAAAATAAAGTTCATGTCAAATGGTTTAACAAAAAGATCACATGTTGTCACACCACTTTAATTTAGTGTTTCCCCATATGAGTTGTTGTCTGCATGCCTCACATGGGATCTGGGGTCAAATAAGCGTCCCAACAGCACACCCAGGAAAATATGGCAACACAGGCATACATGTTGTAAATTATGAAACACCATTTATTTTGGACAAATTTGTGTAAAAACATGGATTTTGTAGACAAATTAACAAAAGACAAACCCACAACCTGTCCTTGCTCTTTTCAGATGCTTCCTGTACTTTTGGTTAAACATAGACTCCCCTCCTTAACCCAATAACTGCAGAGTGGTGATGGATAATGCATTTTTGTAGGCCAACCCAGGACTTACATTGCATTTGTTCCCTCTGATAAGGGATGAAAAGCCTGGGAGATGTTTCTTTGTGTTTTTGGATTATTGCCTATAATAAACTATATGGCAAACAAAAGTTTATAAATCTTACACATTTTGTTCATTATTTTTTTTTTAGCTTAAATGTAGAAGGCGAGAGTACAAAGCTTTAATACGGCTATTTTCACCTTATAACCTCTTTTTTTTAAATAATTTCTCTTATTAAATAACCATCTGAAATGATTGCTTCAGGATCCCCGGTCATTTTTGTAGTCTTTTTTAGCAGTCTATTAGCACAATCCATTTGAAGACACAATAATGCATTAAAATTCATTTTATGTTGCAAAATTAAACACTTAAATTATGTGTCCTGCTCATCACAGACCTTATTTATCATTTTTTATCCACATGGAAACCTGAAGTGCTTAACTCACTTCTGCATTACAGGACTCTTGAAATTTCTGTGAATGCTGTCACACCATGTGAATTACATTTTTGGGATGAACACTCAGGTAATGGTTAACACATAATAATACATGGATTTTGAAACTCTGTGTAATTGTTTAATCCTTAGCCAGGCAAATTTGCATTTTTTGTTGTTGTTGTTGTTGTTGCTTAAAATCAAGTTTTGAGATATGCTCCACAGTCAGGTCACCTTAGCTTTTTCATGTTTGGTTAAATGTGTTAAAAGAAGGGGGCAATTAAAAAGACAACTCAACAGCATGATTTAACATGCAGCAGCCCTTTCTGTACAGTTTAAGAGCTCTTTTGATAGACTTATATATGATGCTTGGGATCAGAAAAGGGGCATGTCACATCACAAACCCATATATATATACTTGTGGTGGAATGCTGGCTATATTTTCCACCTCTGGTTCAGTATAGGATGTGTCTCTGAGTCATATTTGACCATAATCAAGTTTTTTAAGCTTCAGAAACTGGATAACAACTGGGTCAGATGATAAGCCCGAGCAAAACAGGGAAAAAAAGCCTCCTCTGATAGACGAGGAGAAAATCTGATTGATTGATGTCTGCTGGCTTTGCCACCATCACAAGCCAGTTGACAGTTAGTTTGGGATCAGATGATTTCACTCTTAAGATTGGGGTTGAGGGGAGGCTAGGCAAATATGAAGGACACAAAGGTCAATGGCTTCTCTCCTTCCTCTCTGTATCTGTCTCTCCCTCGCAATAGCTTGCTTTGACAAACTGTAATATGTTGCTAAGCTTTGTGGCAGCAGGACACATGGTCATAGTTTGTACTGTAATATCCTATTGCAGTAATCTCACAAGGAATGATTGAAAGTGCCTGAGGAATCTGGTACCAGCAGGGACCCGTTGACATCATCAGCTGCTGTGGACTGGCAGATGTCTCCTGACTTGTTTGAACTGAATTTTCCCATGGGATTGAATAAGTTAAACAACAGGCTTGACTTGAAGTGAATCTGTTATTGTAAGAAGCATCTGATAAGATGGCACCGTGTCATGAGTTTTTGTAGCAAAAAGGCCAAAAATGGAATCTCCAGCGAGTGTCTCTCTGTGGTTTCGGAAAAAGACGAACATGGAACGGTGACAAAGGATGATTGGATGCATATTGTAAATAAACACCCAAGTCTTTTGCGATTCCCTCTCAGACAGTAGATAAGGATGATCCAAACATCGTTTCTGCTGCTCTGGCTGCTCAGATTGTGTATTACTTAGATGAAGTGACAAGGGTTACTCTGAGGTTGACCTCTTTATGGCAAAAATGAGAGTAACACGTGGTTCAAGTTTACAAAAACAAACTCTTGGAGGACCTTTTTGTGGTCATAACAATCCATCATATAGCCATCTTGGATAATTTTTTCCTTTAGCTAATGTCATGGGAGTGAAAGTTAATGAGAGGGGCCTTTGGTGATGGTGGTGATGTCTGGGATATTCAGTAGATGCTTTGGTTCCTCTCCATCTCTAATAAAACCTTTCAAGCCATGATGTTTACACCCTTGAAGCTTCACTTCAACACATAGCACCCTAGAGATGAAATTTAGGGGGAATGACACCTTATTCATGACATCTCCAGACAGGTTCAAGACCCTGAAACAGAATAAATATAGTATATTTATTATAAAAGAAAGTGTTTGTGCGCATGTATAAGAGCTTTAAATACTCAAGTAAGAGCAGAATTTCCCAAATTAGTACAAATATGTTGCTGTCAGGCACAAACTTCTGATCTCCAAAATGGGTACTTTTCAGGAAATAAAAAAAACTCCTCACTTAAAAATATATTGTTGTTTTAACTGCAAACTGTTTGTTTTTTTTGTTTTTTTTTACTTTAAATTGGTTTAAACTTTCTAAAACCCGCTCTTCAACATGGAAGGTGACTAAGAGCCCTGATTTATGAAAAAAAAAAAAAAAAGAAAATCATAAAAAATGGAGACATGAGGTTTGTGCCTGACAGCAGCGATATGCAAAAAAAGAAACAATACCTACACCATGAAAACAGTGTGCAAAATATATTGTCTTTGTGTTGGCAGATAGAAGTAGCATGTAGCAGAGTGTTTATTTCTTAAGTCTGTCTAAATATTGATTTAAATAGATTAATATGGAATTTTCTAAATGTTGAAAAAAACTACCACAAATAGATATACCAGTAATATAACAGAAAGTTAACAATTAATGAAAACATAGAATATAGAATTTACAATCTCGACAAAAGCTGGTTCAAGTAAATATGTAAACATTATTTTTTTGAAGTTTTCAATAATAATCAGTGCAATAAAGAATTCAATTAGGCTGATAAGTATCAGAATTTTTCCAAACAGAACTGAACTGATTTTTTAACAGAATATAACTTAGAGTAAAGCGTCTTCTTTTATAAATAGAGTTTAAAGTGCTTTTTTTTTAGTTTGGTAGCCTCTGTCTGAGAGCAGAAGGAGGAACAACCCAAGAATCTGATGTGTGCGGTAGCAGCAGGTAGCCTCTCCTGTTTTTCTTGTTCTGTTTATGTCACCATAGCTTGAAACAAAATTCATGAATCTCATAATTTGGCTTTGCTGTGATCAAAAGAGTGCACAAAACTAAATTTAAAAACGCAATTTGACTGATGAATAATCTGCAGATGAACCTCTGTAATCATCAGAAGACGTGCAGAGACAGAGACAAAGGACAGGATGAGAGAGCTACCGTGAAGACGGGACAGATGTGTGTATCTCTGAATGTAATTGTTATATTTTAAAGACATCATATTATACTTACACATCTTATACATCATAGAGTACTTCTATAGACAAGACAAAAAGTCTGCAGCATCAGGACGTCTCCCTCTCCCACTGTTTACAGCGTCAGTAGCTGCCTAAAACATCTTGTACCCTCAAACCCCTGAGTTGACCTACCAGTGTGAGCCCTATCATTATTTTCATCAGGAGTTTGAGTCCATTAGTTAAAGGTGGCTCACCCAGTGCAGAGCAGAGACTGTATAATGAATGACATGAGCATTTATCACAGAGTGGACTGATCAACCAATCAGAGTGGACTGATCAACCAATCAGAGTGGACTGGGCCTTGTGGGGAAGAAGACCGTAAAGTGACAGGAGCTCCAGCAGAATGTCTCAGTGAGACAGTCGGACAGTACTCAGTAAAACTAGCTGGTTTTTATTTACTTCAGCAGGTGTGAACATATTCTAGCAATCACCAAAACTGAGTATATGAACCTGACATTTGACGTAGGCTCTTTCATGAATTATCTGTTGATGAACTTCATCAGAAGACATGCAGAGAGGGAGGCAAAGAACGGGACAGATGTGTGTCATTGAGATTTTGAGGTGTGATGGCTCAGGAGCAGATGGTTGGTATTGTTTTAAGAAAATCAAACAGATAATAAAGTGGGACTGAGATTATGGTAGTGATCACATTAAATACAGTTTCCATTGCTGTTGGGCACAAACCTCTTATCTCCATAATTGCCACATTTCAGGAAATGAAAAAAAGCCCTACTACTGGATGGATAGATATAGTATTGTCCTGATTACATTTTTATGTACCTTTATTCTACTAAAAATGTATAAAACCCATCCACTAATAGTACAGTTTTCTGAAAAAATGGAGATAAGAGGCTTTGGCATGACAATGTGTTGATTTCACGATTAAATGGCAAAACGGCTCCATCAGGCAATAAACCTCCATGACAGAGTGGTGCAGGAATGATGTATTTTGGAGGCCAACATGGGACTTAGCATTGTGCTGGTTCCCTCGACTCTTGGAATACCCTTCAGTCTGTGTTCTTGGAATATTCCTGATAAAACGATCTCTAATGAATAGAAACTTCTGAAACTTTCACATTTTATTCATCATGATAATCTTCATGAGGGTTAATTAAATTGTTTTTATCCAAACAAAAAGTAAACTAAATTTGATTTACCTTGATTATGAGTTAACTGCATTTTATTTACTTTTACTGAAAATAATTTCCCAAATTGAAGTAATCTACTATAACTAAAAAAATTAATTTTCCATAAATTTAATGGTCTTTAAGTAACGCTAAGTTGATATTTATTTTGCACTTATCCCTGTTTCCTAAAGTGCTAATTTTTTGCTAACTGCAAATTTAAGTTTAAAAATAAAATAAAATAAATCAACAATCTCCAGTTGTTACACAATCCTCCCTTGCATGTTTTTTTTTTAAGTCTTAAATGCAATTGGCTAGAGCCAAAACCTGTTGTTGAGCTAATACTGGACTATAACACAGCGGTTCGACTTAGAAGCAACCACTACATTTCTAACACATAACATCAAGATGTGACCACTTGTTATAGAATTTCCTCCTGATCGAGTCAGTGCCCACGGTTGTTGCAAGATGTTTGTATTATTGGTAATTAAAAAACAATCAGTGCAACCAATGATTGCATCAGGGCCCCCGGCCATTTTTGTAGTCCTTGTTAGGAGTACATTTGCAACCATCCTTGTGATCATACAATAACTCTCTAAAATTCCAAAGCTGGGAAATATTAGAGGCATTTTATTTTGTGAAATGAACCATTAAAATCTCATATGCATGGATCTTATTTCAGGTATTTGTTGAAATACTTCTGTCCTGGGGTAAACGCTAACTCGCTTCTATATTTCTGACTCATTGGTGCACCACTCTATTGATCATAAAAATTCAAAAACGACTGTGTAAATAAACCTTTTTAATGTATTTATTCTAGTAACAATTATTTTGTCATGAGTAGTGACCCAAATTTATGCTGTCACATGTTAGGGGGTGGGTCTGGCTAGTGGGGGCTTCACAAATAAATTTCACTTGGGGCCCCCCTTTAGCCAGAGGCGGCTCTGTATAGACGTAACAGACATGTCCGTTTGCTTTGTGCGGCTCTCTTTCAAGATCAAGGTCTCACTTGTAATGAAGTGGCTATGCTAATGCATGTCAGACTCCAGTATTGTGAATCACTTGTTTTATCAAGTTTTATTGAAAGAAATGTAGCCTCCTTTCAGAGCTATTAACCAAACAATAAAACAGGATAATCCTAAAACAATTCCATTTTAAATAGAACCGGACATCATTTAGGGGAAGAGACAACAACTCTTTGTTTGTTTGAAGTGGATGATATGACATCCTTCTTGTCAAAGACTCAGGGCGAATAAAGGGATTTGTAATTACCATAATTATCTCTTATATGTTTCCACCTAATGATGTCCATTAAATGCCTAAGGCTTCATTTAGAGACTGCCTCAGTGTAGGTTGGCATAGACTCATAATACAGCATGTAACATTACACAGTGCACAAGTAATGAACTTCTTTCATCAAAGATGTTTATCGTGCCGTGCTTCTGGGGGAGCAGCCAATATACTTCAGCTTTTTGTTGCAGTTGGATTATAACAATTCTCATAGTTCCCGCTTATCTTTCAAATTTTCTCTACATGTGATATCAACCCAATTGGCTTCATGTCTAAACAGGATGGCTCTCTAATCTAGACCACTGTTCGTTTCATGTAAAACATCTCATTTTGTGGCTTAGGCTGGTGGCTGTCTTATCGTTACATAATTCGCAGCCCTCTTCCTGATTTTCTTTGTGTCGATTTATTTAAATTCCCCCATGTTTATATATTTCCTGTCCCCTTTCTTTCCAAATGATTGCCTTTCATAAGTTCAAAGCCTCATCTGCCAGACTTTTTGTAACTTTTCAGATATGAATTCACAGCGGAGAGAGGAGCTTTTGCAGGGAGAGCCAGCGCGTGTCCATCTCTGTCTCTAGCTGGATTCAGAGGTTGGAGTAACCCAGATTAAAAGCAGAGATACGGCGCTCTAACAGTTCACACCTCAGAAAGTGCAGTGTTAGAGGGATCATGGCTGCATACATGTGTGCCGTTCTGCTCCCACGCCAAGGCCCCTCAGTCCTTCATGTGTCTCGGCTCCTGTGGTTGAGTTGCTCTTTGTCCGCTACCTATCAGCATATCAGCACTGTCTCTGAAGCCCAGTTGTATAATGCACCATTTATGGCTTTGTGAAGGGAGATGGCGGACGGACGGCGGAATAGCTCCAGGCCTTCCCCTCAGTGAGTGGATTAACGGCGGCCTGCTTTAGCGCACACTACTGCGGTGTGAAATCGGCCTCGCTTCGGCGCCGGCGATGAAGCTCCCTCTCTCTATTTCTCCCCCCCTTCTCTCTCTGTTTCCTCACCTTCATGCAAAGCCTCTCTCAGCCATCTGTGAAATGTGGAAACTCTGTGTCTAAGTTGAGTTCAGATCCCATCCCCTCCATCAAGCTGAGGCCAGGAAGCAACTGGGCAGGCAGTCGGCGAAGGTTTTTTTTTTTTTTTTGCAGGGGAGCAGGAGGAGGGAAGGAGATAGAGAGAAGAGGAGGAGGAGGAGGGTGGTGGTGGTGGTGAGGGATCAGCTCACTGATGTCGTGCCGTGTGTGCAGGAACCCTGCCTGTTCTCCGCGGGCGAGTTGGAGGAGGGTCCAGGCCTGGGTGCCGGCCGAGAGATCTCTGGTTCCTGCTTGCAGGTCCAAATCCCCCCTCTGTGTGTGTCTTTGTGGAGGCGAGGCAGTGGCACAGCTCCCCTGAGCCCCTGCCCAGTCCTTTGAAGATAAGATGGTGATACAGAGTCCCTTTCGGTACGTCGCTAACCGATGGTCTTTGTGTGACTTGCATGCCTCTCTCCTTTCGAGCCTGCAGCTAAAACACCTATGGTCTTTACTGAAACGAATCAGCTGTATGGCCTCAGGTCAAATTAGATTATGAATGGGTGGCAAAATCCTAGATTGTATGTTTAGGATACCTGATTTTTTCCCACCATTTCATGCTGATAACGTGGAGTTCTGCTGTGGTTGATGTTTCTATTTGATTTTCCTCCAGTGAGAAGAATCACTTTCATGAATTCACCTTCTACACTCACTGCTGACTTATTTTTTCCCCAGTTTTTCATGGTAACGAGGTGTCATCTTAACTCAGTTTCACTCTGCTATCTGTGCTGTATTGCTCTCCATCATGACAGCTTTTTAAACACGGCCCTCCTCTGCATTTATAACCATATTTTGTGGCACTTGTAGGCCAATTCTCCCACTTCTGGCTCTTTACAGCAGCAACCATCATAATCAGGCCTTTGAATTACAGACTCAATATTCTTTCCCCCTCCTCTCTATCCTGTGGCTTTGGGGTTCAGATCTGTGCATAATGTCTTGTGATTGCATGGCATTATGGTGGGAATCGGGGTCCAGCTACGTATCCTCTTTCCATAGACAATGTGAATCTCTGTGTCTCTCTGAGCTCATCAGGGATGGGGCGTTGATTGCTTTTTGATACCCCTCCAACGTGGATGAGGTCCTGCATACATCAGCTAATTAGAATGTACTTACAGTGTGTGTTTTTGTGTGACAGACCCCACACTTCTTAACAGATCTTCAGTCCAAGTGCTCCAACCGCACAGCTAAGGGCTTTAGCAAATTTCTGTCAAGGGAGGAAAAAAAGAAAAAAAGGCATAAAGTGCAGGGCGGGTGGTAGGGGTGTTGTCCGTGTGTGTTTGTGGTTAGTGTGTGTACATTTTGTGATGGGCAAATCAAACAAAGAAAATGAAAAAGTGGATGTATGACAGAGAGTTGCATCAGTATTGAGATTTCAACAATTCACGTAATGTTTAAGACATGAAAAGGAACAACCAGATGTTGAGCTTGAGGTAGGGCTGGGCAACATGAACCAAAATGTATGTCTCTATGCTTTGTAGCTAAATGTGGATATTTGATATACAAGGCATGGCTATTGACTAATGAGACTGTGCTTATGAGGGTAAAACCACCTGGTTCAGAGTCACACTGAGTGTTTTATATTAAAGGTTTGTTATTCACACATAACTGCTGTAAGTATTCAGGAAGTGACACTGAAAAATGATTAGTGTTCAACCTGAGCAACGCACTAACAAGAACATTTTGGGGAAATTGAAGAAAACAGCAGCCTAATCTTTTCTTACAATAACTAAGGTGTATGGGGAACACTTCACATCACATGCTCACGTTTTTGAATGGCACAAAAGTTTTCGCGAAGGCAGAGAGGATGTCAAAGCCGATGAATGTCCTGGGCAACCATGCACATAAAATCTCCTGAAAATATTCAACAAATTGAACAAGTCATTGGACTCAGTTTAAGATTGACAGCAGAAGTTGTCTGTTTTGAAAATTATGACTTTTTTCCTTTTTCCTGAGATCAGATTTGTGCTGTTTTGAGTCTATGTCAGAAGTTAAGAAAAAAACAGAGATTTTCAGACATCTGTCCAAAGAAGACCTACTGCACTGCTTCCTGGTGGTAGACCTGTATGAGAGAATTATCCAATATGGTGGCTGCCTTACTGCTATTTAATCACATTAACAACTATATTGATAGATAATACTGTCTAAACGTATCTCTTATTTGTAATATATTGATATTTCTTAAAAACTCATTTTGTTCCCAGCCCTAGTTTAAGTAAAAAGGACAGCTTTGTTTAAAAAGAATCCACCTTACTTCTGCTTATGAGAGTGTAAAAGGGGACTGAGGGCCTCTTCACATTAGCAGTCTTGAGATTTTAATGAATATATCAGGAAAACCAATCAGTTGCTTGTCCACAGTTGGCTCTGTGTGAAGGAACATTATGTGCAGTTTGCAAAACCCCATTTACACATGTACATCTGCACCTGTGATCCAGGTGAGCTGCATGTTTAAGATCAAACAGCATGATTTTTTAACCCAGATTTTACCATACATCTTCTCTGATCCCCTTAGTATTTTCCCCTTACCGACCCCTCCATTGACTAACACGCAAACCAAAGGAACACCCTCTGCTGTGACGGCCGACTGTTAACTACAAAGTCTGGAAAAAATTCTGGTTACCCTGGTGGTTTCTTGAAAATTCAGGGTTGCATTTGAAGGACTTGAATCAGTCAATGGACTGATGAGGAGGTAAAATAATACTAGGGGACAAGAAGGGTATGTTCAGAGTAAAGTCCTGGTGGAAAAGCTCTCTTTGTGTTCCACATGCAGCTCACCTGCGTAAATTCAGGGACATTTCAGGATTTTTAGAGTTTGCCTCTAGGGTTGTGTATTTTCACTGGTCCTACGATTCAATTGGATCTATCCTGATCAGCACTTTGGGTAGCATCCTTGGTTTTCTACCTTAAGATACTTAAAGAGCAAGTCTACACACTATGAGTGGTACAGCACTTTGATATGACAATATATTGTCATCCTGGCAGGTGAAAAACAATTATTAGAACTCTGGCTTCAAGCTTCAAGTATAGATATATTGAACCAGCCAGGGCGGCACAGTGGCACAGACGGTAGTGTGCATTCCTCACAGCAAGAAGGTTGCTGGTTCAACCTCTTGTTGGTCAGAGCTTTACTGTGTGGAGTTTTGTGCATGCATCATAAGGTTGATTGGTGACTCCAAATTTCCCTTATGAGTCTGCGCTTCAGTGGTTGTCCATCTCTCTATGTGGCCCTACAGTCAGCTGGTGACCAATTCAGGCTGGACCCCGCTTCTCACCCAATGTCAGCGTAGATAGGCTCCACCCCCCATCCCGTGACCCCAAAAGGGGTAAGATGTATAGATAACGGACAGATGGATGGAAGAGCCAACACTTCAGACAGATTTCTCTGTCTACCTGACCCAGAAAATTCATACTTCTGGACTTGTTGTGGTGGCACTCATAGCATAAAGGAGAGTAATGGCGTCAGATCCGAAGAAGTGGATGGAGAAGAGGACAACAGAGGGGCTAGCGGCTGTCACAATTAACAGGCGTTACAGGCCTTTTTCAGATCACAAAAAAGTTCAAAGTAAAATATCTTCATGCTGTGATGAGAGAAGAGATGGAGGATGAACTCCAATTGGCAGAGAGATAAACTCACAGTCATGTGTGGATTGTGTGCCTCAGAGAGCTCGCTCATCTGTTTTACTTACAAATGAAAATGCGTTGCGTTCTGGTAATGCGTAAATCTTTGACCAGGGGTCAAACCACTCTGAGCATACAAAAGCAGACCCACTGTTCACCAACCAAGATGCAAAAGAAATGTGAAATAACACTGAAACTGGCATAATGTTTGAAATTGTTAATATGTGAACACAAATGAGTGATTGGCCTTGTGTTGTGGGTCCTGAGCTGTAGAGTGTTGATACAGGACCTTAGAAAAGTTGCTATGCCAATCTGACTTTTGGCATATGTTTAAAAATCTGCCCTCTGTGTCTCTGCCTGAAACGCACACAGACACACAAACAAAAACTCATGTTCGCCTACATCCCAGCCCATGCGATGATAAGTGGAGGGTACCAGGGTGTCTCTGTATTTCATAAAGCCATTCTATTACACCGCCATGGCTCGTGGAGAACATTACAGTCGAGTCCCCAAACTGTTAAGAAAAAGTGTAGGATGTGGCACCACACCAGGAATCTGAGCACTGTTTCCTCGTGTAATCTCAACCTGGATCATAATTCCAACAAAATGTTTTGTTTTACACAGTATAAGCCAGGTCCAAGCAGGGACACTCCACTCTGTATTTCTGCCACCATACCTTATTGAATATCATTTCAGATAAGAGGTGTAATCCCTTGGGTTGGAGTGATGTATTTTGACCAGCTCAATGATAGGGCGCAGAACATTTCTCTGATCTGAAAATGGTAAATAACTGTCCGTCAACGGCTCAATCACAATTTGTGCCACGTTGTTTATTTTTTTGTCCATCTCTAAATTTTCAGACTCTGTTGGAATATTTAAGAAGTTATAACTCAGAAGAGAGGCGGACGGTTATTTCTGCTGTGCTTAGCACCAGAGCCTTTGGATTCTGAGTGCAACAACGCTGGCTCAGGAATGCCAAAGGGACACTTATTTACTAAAATTCACCAGTTAAAGCCTCTTAGCAGATTTTGCAAATGAACATCAGCTTTTTTATTGGTTTACGGTGTCGCACTGTTAAAAGTATAAATGTTTAGCAGTAAAAATGCAAATATATCCTTGAAATCAATTAATTGGATTCTTATTTGTGGGAGATCTTTGTATACAGTGTTTTTTTTTGTTTGTTTGTTTTTTTTCCAAAGCAGTATGCCCCTATTTCGCTTCCTCTGGGCTCCAATAATGAACACCATCCCCCACATTTTCCTCCAACACAACAACAGCAACTTGAGAGTTGTTAGAGAATGAAAATTCTGAAAATGTTGACAGTTTTTATGATTGCAGGGCCTGACATTTGCACTGGCACATTTCGAGCCTTGTTTTGCTTTATCAAGTGACAGAGTCTTCATGTTAGTGTTTTATGAACATGGTGCAACTTTTAATGTTAAAGTAGGAAAGAATATCTCAAACTAAACTACACTGTGTACTCTGTTTTGGGCCTTTTGCACCCCTTTACATAACAATATTAGCGTATGCACTTTAAATGATTTAATAAGATTAGCAAACTGAAATTCTGGCTTGCATGGTGCTGTATAAACAAAATATGTATAATGTTTGTGTTTAATGTAAAGGCTGTTCAGTTATGACAAAACTTAAAATCCTGATTATTTTGGCATCATGACTGATAAACATGAACTTTCACTGATTTTTACATCTGCGTCATATGTAACTAAAAATTCTACACACACTTGCTGCCTTTGCCTTCTGAACCTTCAAAATCAAGCACTTAAGCACATATTTTGTCATAATTTTAATACAATGAACTTGATCATTTTTAGCGCTATTTTGATAGCATTTCATGTTTTTTTGTTGTTGATGTTTTATTGCTATTTTGCATGACAATTTAAATAGATGCATTAAATAATGCAAATAAGGAATATTACCTTTTAGAATGCAGTACAAAATGCTTTCACAAAAAGAATTAGACACTGTTACATATTGTATGAAAAACATTTGAAATATGTAAACACTTGTAAGACTTTGGTCTTATTTTTTAGTTAGTGTCCTTTTTATTGTGTTTATTTTGCTTATTTTATTCTATTCTATTTATTTTTTCCTTGATTAAGTAAGTTGATATGTCTTAAAGACTCTGCATGCTGCACTTTGCTTCATTAAATTCTTTCATACTCTTATCTATTTTAATTTCTTTACCTGATGCTCCTTCTGCTATACTGTATATAAGAATAACTAAACAAAGTATTTCTGATTCAGATTTTAGGGAATAGCAACTAAGGAAGAAAATTGTGCCAAGTTTTAAGACATACTGATTTCATTTTAATTTTGTTAAGACACTATGGTTAGTTTCTATATTGTTTGTGGAGACATGATAAAAGAATAGATGCATGATCCCATTGCTACATGTAGGAAATATTTACTGATAAAAACTGTAATATTAATACAGACCACAAGATAATTTAGTGTGAATGTGTCTTTTGAATGGGGAATTACTATCTCATTTAAATTATTTCAATTGATTTAAAAAAGTTATTTTTTCACAAACAGTTTGTGTTTGTTCAAGTCGTTCTCATGTTCATGTTAGAGATGAGGTTAAACAGCAAGCAGAATAATTCTGCATTTTGATGTCTGTCCCGTATAAAGAGAAACACTGGGAGTCATTTTGACTGACGTTTCATGGCAGCCATTTGTGGTAGATGGGTGTTACACTCACATATGGGCTGGTGTTGGCTGGATGTCATTTTTTTGAGGGGACCAAGATTAAAAAACAGGAGGAAAGAAAGGATAAACAAATGAAATAATAACAGTGTATGTATGTTTGAGGTGGCAGCAGACCAAGCTGAAAGGAGTGTTGGTAACAGTCAGACAGTCTGGAAAAGGTGAGAAGGGGTATTTGTGACACAAAGTTAGAGCAGACTTTACAGGCCCAGTTGATGCTATTAAACTTGTTATGTTAGTTTTTTCTTAGTATATTTTGGGGGTGTTTTATGCCTTTATGTAAGAGAGAGACAGTGGCTAGGCTTGTGAAAGAGGGTCAGCATTTATATGTTCCTGGTTGCTACTATGCCAAACTAGCACCCCATTTTAATGTTTTTTACAGAGCGATTAATAATCTGTTGATACGGAGAGTCTTTTGAGCAAATTATAATTTTGTATTTGGAACAGGAGTGTTGATTTCGAACAATGAGCTAGGTCACATAAGTCAGTATGACAGCGTTAATGTTGCACCTCCAGAGTGTCTCCCTTCATTATAGCAGAGCACCCTGCACCAACATGGTCATTTCATCAGTTTGTTTTAATCTTGACTGCCCAGATCTATGACCCCTCAGCACCTCCTACAAAAGTCTGAGTTATTATGATTGCATATGTCTTTTAGCGAAATTCAACTGTTTGAACAAAAGTTTAGTTTGAAAACATGAATTTGAACCTAAGAAGCATATAAAGGGTGAAAGATTTGGCTCTTGGTGTGCATCCCCCCAACACAAAAAGGCAAAAAATTACATTTGAAGCTTTTTGAAAATATAGACGGCAAAAGCAGCGCCAGGGCAACCAAATCTATTTCTAAAACACAGCAAGTAAGGCGAAGCATTTATGCTCAGAACTGTTCAATTTCATGAGCCTGCAGAGAGTGTTGTGTTTACTTTACTTTGCATAAAAAAGAGAAATGAATGCTCCTGGTATCCAGTCAAGACAGACATGAAAGAAATCACCAAGAGTTCTTTAGGCCCTTTCTTTTGTGTTGTGTGTAATGCAGCTTCTTGCCGCCCAGGTAGTCTCTGCCATCTGACTCTTGTTTGTAGTCAGCAGAAGTCAACAATATTTGCTTTTCAGCAATTCTCGCCCACTGTGTCTCTGCTGCATTTGAAAGTGTGACCAGTGTGGAGTCTCTATCAGCTCACTCCTGGGAAGAAATAGCTCAAATTGGGTGTCTGGTTAGTCAGTGGATTGATGATGGGGTCCTTGTGAGTGCGGAGTTGGATGCTTATTATTGTCATGGGGTAAGAGACACGGACAGCGACGGTTAGAGGAGGAGGAAGGCGGTAATTGGGAAGTTGGACAAAGAGAATGGAGGGTGCAGGAGTGGTGTGCAGCTCAGACCTGCTGGGGTGTGATCTCACCAATGCTTCATACACTGGCCAAGCTCAGGCCACCCCAACACCAAAAAGTGACAGAAGGTTAAAACAAAAGATGGAAAACAGAAAAAATCTATCAGTGCATATTTAGACAGCCCTCTTATTCAAACCAGTGACTTCCCAAGTGTGTGTGAGACAAAGGAGTAGTTAGATGCCTTCCATGAAACAAAGAAAAAATTAAAATAGTACATTTAAATTGTATTTTTGCCTATTATTGCACAAACATTAAGACAAATCAGTTAAATTTAGGACAAAGCTGCTTGAAATAAGTGACATTTATGTGAAATGTGAACAAAATGCCAAAAAAATCTATATGTCATAAAAAATTATAATTAGGGGTCAACTCAAGGGATTGATCTCAGTCTCCTGCACTGTTGTTTTGAGGGTCACAGGACAAAAAATTTGGGAACCCCTGACCTCTGAATCATGTTTACTTTATTTATTTTTTAATGGTGTTCGTGGTTTTAAAACTGGTGCCAAGACATGATGTTATATACTTTTTTTATTGAATTAAAAAAAAAACGTTAAGATAAGTCAAACATTTCTTAAACATGCAATATTCAAGGGGCTCAGGATCAAATCTAGAAGTGCTCAGACATTACAACCCTACACATGAGCACTTTTGACACTGTTGGCCGAGCTATTAGAGAAAATGTGGAAAAACTGTGCTGTCATGCAAAATTAACAGATCCATCAAAAAAATTTCTGGCTCCACATACGGATTCGGATCATCACCAGAATCCAACCACTTCCTCCTTGTGTCATAACTAGAATTCTCTGAAAATTTTATCTAAGCGTGTCCAGAAGTTTTTGAGTTGTTGAGTAACAATGACAAGAAGACGATGCGCAGAGGTGAGCTGGCAGTCCTGTGCTCCCCTAAAAAGCTTTTCTGCTCGTGCTTGTTTGAAATGAGGACTCTGTCAAACTGAAACAGCTATCAGAGGATGAAAAAAGTGATTCATTGCTTCATGAAACATACATGTTTTATTTATCATGATTGTGCAGCTCTGTAGCGGCTCCCTTACAACGCTGTCATGTGACCTCTTGTTGAAGAATTTCCTCTTAATTAAACCTGATGTTTGTGCAAATGTCCTTTTGACACTTCAAAGTTCAAAAGTGGGTCAAAATGAAGCGTGCCAAATGAATGCTTGTGTTTAATATGGACCTTATTTCAGGTATTTAACTGAAAAGCTGTTAGGAAATCCCAAAGACTCTGGGACATAGGAAGTACTAAGATGCTAATTCACTTCCATGTTGTTGGACTTGCACCACTGTAAGTTAATACGTCCAAAATATCCATCTTGTGAGAAATCTGTCCGACCAGACAGAGCATTTCATTGGCCAGTCAGCAGCTGTAGTGTTCCTCTGTACACTGAATGGCAAACAATCATCAGTTGGCCTAAAATCTGAACCTTTGCACAGCAGCTGGACCTGCTTAATTCAGTGTCCCAATCAGAGTCCTTTAGAGCAGGAAGAGATGGGAGATTTAAGCATGAAGACAGCAGGAAGTGACCACTCAGACAGGGATTAGCAGTGATGCTAACAGCTTCAGTAGCAGTTTTTGCAGTCTTTATAAAACATCTTTATTAAATGAAAAAACATATACCAACACTACAAACTTCTCTTTAGTTAAGATATTTTTGCTCCACTTCCAACATGTTTTGATGAGAATTTGTTTTACGAAAAGGCTCACCTTCCATAGCGCAGTACTGCCTACTAAATTATCTGATACGCCTGTAATAAATGTGATTGACAGAACGACCATCCCATCACCTGCTGGATATGCTGCTGAAAGGTTCTGCCCTCCCAAAACACTCTTTGTGGGCTCTTTCCCAGATGGAATAGTGAAATATACTGATCCATCCATCTGGTGTGTCAGGTTCCTACAATCTTGCCTGACTTCAAAACCAGTCATTTAATTCAAGAAATGAGTTTGTACCATGTTAAAATCACACAGTGTGTGCTGAGCTTTACATTACACCTGCTTTAGCTTGAACATTAAGTGCTGCTACTGTCTGCACACAACCATGTCCTCTACCGCACATCTCCCATTTTTAACATGCACATTTTAGTGGATAAAAGTGCTTTTTTCTGATGGTATTGTTTGATAATTGTTTATTAAAGATGCAGTTTTCCAGTCGAGGTTTGTGTAGGTGGGTTACAGAGAAGGCTGTGAGGCTGCTGAGACCCCATGTTATCAGCACCAGATGCAGGTTGACTCCAGACTTTGAATGGAAGGTAAAGCGAGGAGAGGGGGGAAATTAATGAGAGCCATAAAGCCAGCAGGATAAATAATTAGCCAGCTGGTTCTAAGATCCTTCTCTTCATTTGCAGCTGTAAAAGAAAGAATCTCTCGGCAAAGTTTGTTAATCAAAACTGCAGCATGATGCTGTTGGTTCCTTTCTGTTGCCGTTGAGTTATGTGTGCATTTTTAGATTCACTTGTTGTGCTGCCCCTTCATCATTTGTCATGAATATCCAAGTGACAGGTTTTTCTGTCCTGCATCCGATAATTGGCTGGACTAGTGCTTCCTCCAAATGTGTGCAGCACAGACAGACTGAACAAAAGAGAATTCAGCTGTCATATTGTTCTTCATAAATCAACTGGATGAGACTGTCATATTTGTGTCCACATTTTTGTTTCAAATAATCGGAGGGACATGAGGCTGCTTGTTTACCAGTAGCTGATGTTTCCCTGCTGAGCTTCAAGAACAGCATTGGCTGTAAAACACATTTTTATGTGCAGATACAAGAAGCAGGTGTACTTAAAACTGCATTTATGTCCAATGAATGATGTAGTTTCATTGAACTGATAGTAACTTTGCCCTGCCCTTGTCAGCATCAAAGCTAATTTTTCCTGCATTAGAGGACACTCTGTGCAGGTGTACTGTGTGTTGATCTGAAGTGTTTACATGCAGTTCACTCCCGGAGGATTTCGTATTATTGTTGTCACAGTATATAGAGCACAGTATTGTTCTAATACCCCACTGGTAGGTTTGAAAAGAGCTGGGCAATCACTGAAAGACACCATTATTATCCTCCAGTCTTTGATCGTTATTCATGTTTCTGTGCAGAGTAATCTTCCCCTCTAATCTCTTTCACAGATATAAATAAACAAGTAATGCTCTAAACGAGAGGGAGCACATGAGTGAGCATCCAGAGGATTATGGTAATTTGAAAATAAATAGAGGTGTTTAGAAAATATGACTTCTTATTAAGATTGTCAAAAAATCTGTCTACCCTTCATGAACCCAGAATGCTTAATCAGTAAATAGTACTTAGCTCAGATATTCTTAATCATTAAATGATGAAAATATGATCTTTTAACATGTTTGATGCCAGCAGTTCTCAACTAGTCTGGCTTTAAGACCCTTCTTCATAAGAAATTATGGCCAAATATCCTAAAAATTCAACAACTCAAATGTATTTCATAAAATGTTGAGGTTTGGACCTTTTTTAGAAGGTAAAAAATACAAAACTGATTAAAGACAAATATGTTTAAAGTTTACAATCACAGAATCCCTGTAAGAACATATTTTATTCTACTGTATTCTCTGATTACAAGTAAATGTTGTTTGTTTGTTGTGCAGATCTCAATAAATTAACAGACAATTGTATAAACAATGCTTTTTCATCCCAAGATAACAAGATCAAATAGCTGACATCTAAAAGCAGCAACCAAAATTTACTGATCATCACAGCAAAAAAAAGAAGATTAAACATATTGATTGATCTCTGCAACCTACTTTTTGGCCCTGACCCACAATTTAAGAATCATACAATTTTACACTTAATTGATTTTGAAATAAAGGTAAATCCTCTTTGAATTCTAGCAGACATTACTTATTTTGTAAATCTCAATAAACTAACACATCATAGGAAACACGGTCTTTTTAATCTCAAGAAACAAGATGTATAAAGTGAGAATTAAAACAAAAATCAACCAAAATTAAACTACCATTGTGGAAAAGTTTATCAAACTTATTGACACACGTCTGCTTATAGGCCTCAAGTGCATCATTTGGGGTCATATGAGACACATTTCAGTAGTTAATGCAGTAGCCAGAGTCATTCTGGTTAGCTCAGCCTCTATTAAGAGAGAATTGACACAAAAGCTTGGCTGTACATTTGTATAGAAGGAGCCAAGAGCTTTGAGTTATTTAGGTAATTCATGTGAAAAGGTTTTAAAATATTGCTGATACGATTGTAGACTTTTTTGGACACACATATGCAAGTTGTACGAAAACAAAGGAGCTTAGGACAATAAAAAGTGTGTTTAGATTATTTAAACATGGCGAGAGAGAGAAGTTTCCCACATTTTAGCTAGTATATCAGTAAGCTCTCACCTGATTTTGATGACATTTGCAGGAAATGGTGGCCATGGCAACACAAAGACACGCTAAGAATTTGGTGGTGTTTTGGATTTTTTTTTTTTAAAGGATTTCTTAACAGTGCAGGATAGAGCAGTTTATTTCACATTTTTATCACTGGACTTTCACTGTTGAAAAATGCCATGGCAGAGGTATGTGTTCTAGTTTAGTTTGTTTTCATGCAAAACTTAATATATTACTCAGTAGTGTTGGTCCCATCTGCAGCAGTGTATGGCCTGGCAACAATTTTCCCCCTCTCCATACAGGTGACTAAAGATGGACACATTTAAGCCACATTAGGACGTGCATACTGTCTCATATACTAGCCATAACTATGTTTTACAGAAGACGTGTTACCTAGCTTTACAAAAATAACCAATAAATAAATACAATAATATTCTTATCTGTGATTTTAAATGCTGTGGTATTCTTCATTCATATTGCAGTGTAACAGGAAGGAACTCTTAATGGTGGACAGAAAATTACCTGCTTCAAACTAAAACAGCACAATAGTTGGTTCTTCCCTCATTTTGCTCGACAAATTTGAAAAAGTGATGCCACTTCCTGAATGTGGATTTATGGGAAATATGTTTCCTTTTTTGTCTGTTTGTCTGACAGTATTTTATGTCTAACCACCATGAGATTAATAGCTTACATTAAGAATAGCTGTCCTGAAATAACTAACCCTGTAGTTTATGGTTTGGTTCATTACTGCAGATTAATTAGCACCTGCTGTGTTCATATGGGGTGAGTTCATATGTCCCTTTAAACACCACAGTGCAGATTTAACATAGAAACAAAGCTTAACATTTTCTACTGCAATCACATCAAGATGCCCATATTGCTGATTGATTTTCAGTACATTGCTCTTTTTTGTCATCTCTTCAAACTTGACATTTGGTAAGTCAGAAATCAATTATGTCTCCTTCCCGAATGAAAGGCTGAAAAAAAAAAATAGTTTATGACTTTAAAGTCAGACTAGTTCGCCTTTGACACGGCACATTACAAAGGGAAAGGAAAATCACACTGCATACCTGATCCATGAAAAAAGCCTTTGAAATGGATTGCTGGGCAGGATCCAGTCTGGCACAAGTCATGGCATTGATGGCACAGCCCCTGGGCACCGGGATACTTGGCCTGGACAAGACGGTTGCTGGGCCCCATATCAGTGGGCACTGGCCCATCCTCTGGGAGCTTCTAAGCCATGCCGTCTGAAGAAGAACTGATGGGGTTGGCAGCACATATGGGCATGCTACGGCTTTTATTTCAGTCAAAAAACAGCCCCGATGTTATCGCCTTCAGTCACAAGCACCGCAGCATCAGCAGGGCTGACCGAGATGATTGACTTCACAGATTAAAAGCCGTCCTGCGAATTAACTTCAAAACAGGAACTATTCTTTGGTCCCATCTGCACCGTTTCTCTTTAGTATCACCATACATACATCCCAGGTGCACAGATCTAATTGCAAAGCCTCATTTTTTACTCTCCATATTGTGTTGAGTTGACAAATTGTCCCTGCTAATTGGAAATTTTGTGTTCACCTTGCCTGCACAACGTCAGCTTTTTATAAATGACATTGATATGATGAGACAGGATGCCGCCGTCCTCCATGTTTTTTCACGGCGAGACAACATTGACAGCTGCAACAGTTTTCAGATGAAGTTCATTCATAAGCATCCATGGGGTAATGAAACTTCCACCTTTGATGAGAAGTTGAAACGAGTGTTTCACTGTAGGCTTGGCAAAGCATTACACATTGCTGCAGGCGGGCCGGGGCAGACGAGGGATCGAGCTCTTTTAATAGGGCTCATCCAAAGGTGAAGAAAGCACTTCATGCACTGAACCTTAGGTGTGAGCCAGTATATATCTTTTGTATTTCATTATCTTTATTTCCTTATTATTTTAAATGGCCAGTGTGTGTGTGTGTGTGGTTTTTTTTTCTTCACAAGAAGCTTTTTTGATATCCATTTAGATTGGAGCTTCATTAAAAAACCTCAGACAATGGAGTGACTTCTAATTAAGAAGCGCCGCATCTGGCCCCTGGCACCCTATCCCGTTGTTCCATCTATTTTGCTGGGGAGAATTCATTTGTTTCTTAATTAAGAAAAACACCAATAGCGTGAAAAATCTGCTTATGGTACCTGAATCCTAATTAGTTAAATAGTGAGGGGAAGAGGAAAACACATTCCAGTAGCCCTAGAAATGAACTCCGAGCTGATAAAAATGAACTAACTAGCCTTGCATAAATCGAAGCTGGGGAGAAAGTGTACCATCATTATGGCTAAGACAATATGCAAACTATCTTCAAAGAAATCAAATTGCCAGAATGTTTTCATTTGCATGTATTAACCATTAACATAATGAGGAGAAGTGACATTGGACCCGGATTGTGTGTCTGTTCGGATTGATAACTCTGCTGCATCTGCAAATAGTCTTCTCTGCAAAATTATGCTAGCAGTCAAATCAGTGTTGAACTGTGGAGGGAGAGGGAGAGTGATGGAGAAAGTGAGAGACAAACAGAGGGAGAGAGAGAAGAGGCTTTTGCTTTTTTTTTAGTGTTATCGGGGCAGCTCTGTGCAAACCTGGCGCTGTGTTGAATCGGGGCCATCATCCTCTGACAGCTATCCTTAAACAGGAAGGGGGCCGCGAGTCATTGTCTCTGAGGCTCTGCGGAAAGCTGCTGTGTGTTTTCATCTGTGTGTGTGCGTGTGTGTGTGTGTGTTTAGGGCAGAGGGGGATGTGCCCATGTGGGTGCTTGCAGGAGACAGACCTCAAGTGGGCATACTTCAACCCCCTTCCCGCCATATTGGACGCATACACGCGCCTGTGCAGACTTGTGTGCACACGTGTCGTCATCTGAGCGCTTCCAGGATACCAGAGACTCACTTATCAGTTCTGTAAAGATCCAACATGGCCCACGTTGGTGAGTTGGTGGGCAGCCAGCCAAATGCAGTGTGTGTTCCCCTACTGCAGGCGTCATGCAAAACAGTGAACTGTCTTCAATATTCAAAATAATTTTCCCAACATGCTACTTCCAGGATCAGCCTCTTAGGTCGAATTATTCAATTAAGTGTCTGTTTATTACTGATACCAAAGCTGGGTGGCGGGTCTACTTATCACCTTTTTTGCAGATTGGTGTTCTTGCAGAATACCACCATAAAGATTGCCTTGGCTGTAATTAAAATGGCAGAGAGACAAATTTGGCGCAGGGCTAAGACACGGGGAAATGAAGGTGCTAGGGGGAAATTGCAGGGGCTACGTTCTGTCATCCAATGAAAGCGCTGAAACTGTAGAAGTGCTAAATTATGGTCAGGGCGGTTGTCGCAGGTATGTTGTTTGAGAGAATGATTAGGAAATGCAATAGCAATCTTTGTGAGTCTGACTGAATCGAGCAGAACAACAGGAGTCGGTGACGGTTTGTGTCGCAGAGCGGGTGCTGTTTAGGCGTCCCGAACGCCAGCCAGGGCTGCATCCATCCGCAGGCCTGTGTGTTTGATGAGATATTGGCAAGCTATGGGGACACGTGTTCCTGTGCCTCGTGGCAAACATACCTTTCACCGTCTTTGACTCCACAAGCCTGTGTGACTTCTCAGAGAAAAAATATGAAAGAAATCAAAGCGCCAATAAGCTGAGGGTGTTAAGCCAGAGAGGAAAAAAGGAAAAGAAAGACCTCAGCGGCGTTGGATTTTGACAGAATCTTCATGCGCTTCCTGACAAAAATTTGCATTGTTATCACAGATAACTAGTGATGTTTTTACTTAGTACTACATTTTTGTGAAATATGTAAAATGTAAACCGAGCCTATAACGATTCCCTTAATGACGAGGATCTTGCTCTTTTTTTTCCTCCGAATCGCGTCTTAGCGGGCTTCTCAGTGCAGGGTGTCTGATATCTGAATATTAAAAGGGAGTTTCAAGCTCATCTGCAAATGTGATTTGCACATATCACACTTCTGCAGTCGTCAAGCTGCTTCATCGCCAAGCTTCTGAGCAAGAAGGCTGGGGAGGGGAGGGAGGAAAAAGAAAAAGAAAGATGCACATATGGGTTGCTATTGATGTATTCCATTTCTGACCTAATTTAAATCCCTGCCAGGAAGCTCATATGCATACTGTACATTTGCTAAATTACAAAGTGTAAACCTTGCCTCCTCACAGAGACAGGTGTAAACATCAATGTTGTCATAATGCACCACCAGTAAATATGATAATCATGCCATGCTGCAATAGAGCACAAAATAATTTGGACATCATTTTGATGCCTGAGGGGCCCAGGGGAATGCCCTGCAGAATGAAGGTGGCCCATTGACATGCTATACACGCCAAGATATAATTATTGCTGCCTGTCTTTGTTCCTCCCAAGCTTCCTCTCCGAGCACTAGTAATTTGCTTGTGATATTTCGGTATTCTTTAGAATTGAGTTATTCTCTGTGGACTTGAGTATAACATGGGGTGTAATGAAGATGCAGAGAAGCTGTTCTAATGCCAAACTCCAAAGTTTTTACACATCAGGATGATTGAATTATTGGTCAGTATTGGTTTATCTTAGTCGTATCTGCTTGATTATGGCAAAAATCAAAACTGTGACCAGCAGAATTAAAGAACAAGATCATGATCATCAATTAGTTACTGGTTTTACAACAACTGCATCACATGATTCTTTTTCACCTACATACTCGTAACCCTACAACATGTTAAAAACTTAAGCAATTTACAATAAGAGTTGCAAAAAATTACACGTATGAGATTCCCACTATATTATATCAGTAAATAAATAAAAGCAAATCAACATTTTCGTGCTAGTATTGATTTCCTCTTGAGGCCTAAATATTAAACACCAAATCATTTACCACACATGACAAAACCTAAGGACAAAATGAGTGCATTATGGCACATGAATGTTTGATCTGGATTATTATGTTTTCATAATTATGGGAAGCTAAAGTTGTAAATGAAAACAATATTTAAATAATGGTTGAGTCCTTGTAATATGTATTTGTGTCAGAGAACAGGATTTAGTCCCAGTGGAAAATTGTTGTCACAGTTACTCTATAATGTGGGAATATATATTTAAACTGAATAAATTATGATTAACAAGTATAAAGAGATCTGAGCATTAATTACAAAGCTCAGGGTGTCTTGAAATAAATAAGTACTTAAAAGAGGATATGTACTAGAATGAAACATCTTATAATATAAGTATGAGTGTTGGACACTGAATATTGTGCAGGTAACAATTATATTGGTGCGGGTAATTGCAAAAGACTGACTGCTAAAATTGTCAGTTTCCATCTTTGTAAAAAAGGACAGAAAGTTTGGGAATTAATCTATACTTTTTCTTTATAGTTTTTTATATTTCATTTTTTAATCTTGCTAATTGGATGTCTTTCTGGACAATTTGACTTTTGCTCAAAGTGCTTCATGTCAAATAATAATAATAGTAATAATAAAAAATCATCCCCTTATATATATGTTATAATTCCTGACAGTAAGGCTCTTGAGAAAAGAGTGCAAATGTCAGGAAAACATTAAAATGGTGATTTTATGCTTAAATGTTTAAAAATAATCCAAAGGAGGAAGTCAAATTGAAAAAAGAGAATTCTGTTGACATATTGATTTTAAAAAAAAACATTGAAATGTCAAGAATAAAGTAGAAAGATTAAGGATAATGTTGAAATACAACTTTGAGAATAATTTCGATTTTTTACATATTTCAACTTTGTTTTTTGAAATTTTGGTTTTATTCTTAGTATATTGACTTTTTCCACTATTTTTCTTTATTTCAAGTGTGACTTGTTGTCTGTCTCTTTATGTCAGCCCTGTGATTGCATGTACCTGCCTGTCAGGATAATATCCAGACCCCCCTATGATGCTTTAAGGGCTACAGCAGTACACATTTCAGGTTGATGGATTTCGGCATCACTCTTGACCTTTCAAAACTGTATTTTAACGTCATTGTCACCATTTTAACTTTAATCGCTGCATTTTAACCTTTTTCTTCAAGTGCGCTCCTTCCTCATTATTTCCCTCTTGGTATCAGTATGTAGACACAGTTAGAATATTTGAGGACAGAAAAGCTGATTCAAACACTCAGAAGTTATCATGTAAAGCCTGAGTTGATCATTTGTTTGAGATTTTGACATTTAAAACCTTCCCTCCCCTCTCATTTTTGGTTGTCATTGCCTGCTATCTGCGTGGAACATTCCTGATAATAAGGGCACAGCCGGAGTATCTTTAGGGTATGCAGTGTGTGGAGCTGCGGTTTGTTGTCATGATAATCCCCTCATTTGTAATGTCGGGATCAGCAGGTTACGGCTCTCCACTTGACTGCCATGTCAAGACTTGGGACTGGCGAGGTGGATTGTCATTTCTGAAGCAATATTTTGACAGCGCCTTCACTTTACTCGCATGCTTCAGCTCAGAGGTCAGAGCTGTGCCACTTCCATTTACTGGGTGTGAACACTTATTCCCCCGGGAGCTCTCTACATCTGCGCCTGCAGTCTCTCCGTCTGACAAACACATGAACAAAGTTGACTCTCAGCATTCAGCCCACTTGTTTTTAGAGACAGATGTTAGGCTGGTCCCACACAGAGCTTTGCTGTGGGGCTTAAACTCTATAAATAAAGGGCAATTACAACATCGAAACCAGCAGCACTATTCTACTGACTATCAGCAGCACCTCTCATTTCAGTTTCTGTACTGTGAAGACCACCACCCTTAGCAGTGCAGGCGAGGCTACAGTAAGGTGCTTCCTGGACAGTTTTTTTTTAGATTTTTTTTGGGGGGCATTTTGTGCCTTTTTTGATAGGAGATAGAGAGTGGATAGGCTTGTGAAGGGGGGACAAGAGAGAGGAGGGGAGGGCACTCTGCAAACTGGCCACAGGCTGGATTCGAACCCAGGCCGGAAGAATTATGTATATGGGTCGTGCCTGGTTGCTCACCACTCCACCAAACCAGCACCCCCTGGACAGTTTTTTAAAGTCCAAACATCTACAACAGTAGTGGACAACTGGGGGCCAAATGCAGCCCCTCTATTCACTCCATGTGGCCGGCCAGGCAAATTTAAAATTCAACTTAAAATTTCTCTAAAAAAAATTAGATATACAGGTAATATAATCTACAAATAACTATCTCAGGGTAATTTGTACCTAAAACACGATGTATAGTGGCAAAATTTGTCACAATAAGAAAAATGCAGGTATTTCTAGTATAATCTCTCATCATGAATGATTTCTTTTTTCTTTACAAGAAATTAGTTGACGAATTTTGCTGTAATTTTCCTTTTTAGGTCTTTAGTGGAGCACTATTAAATGCAATTAGAAAAGAGAGGCAGGAGCGCTTCTGGGGTCCCACAGACCAATGGTGCTCGTGGAAGGGAAAGACTTCAGGGAAAATGCAGAACCCAAAAAGTGGATGCACATAATCCAGGGCAGGCACTCAAAATAGTTAGAAAAGGCCTTAACTTCTTAGGGCTAGAAACATAAAAAGAATCACACAGACAGGAATCAGCTTGTGTTTTGAAGGCGCAAGCTGATACTAATAAATGCAGATATTATTGGGCTACTATTAAAATGCATTTGGGAAAAAAATGTAGGTTGAGCTTTACCTACTGGTGTATATACTGGATCATTGCATTGGTATAGCACCTTCAGTTGACTTTGATTCCATGTATTTTACGTACACGTGGGGAAAGCAAATGATTTAGCTATTACCATTTTACTTTTAAAAGTCCATACAGAATGAAAGCAGGATTTTTATTTTCAGCGATTATGTTCAGTGTCCATTTTCCACCACTTTAAATCACATTTCTATTAAATCTTAGGTATGTAACTTTGGGTGAGAGTGCCCCCTCTCTTCCACGATTGTGCTCGTAGCCGCATCACTTCTCTTACGCACAACCAATCCACTGTGTTCTTGTGCCTTTAGCTGCCATTAGCATTATGCCTGTTTAATGTATTTGCAGCCAAAAAAGAGCCACCAACCACGTGTCTTTTCATAAAATTGACATTATTTGTACAATCTAAACAACAACAAAAGCTCACTGTTATATAATAAGCACATGTGCTGAAGTAGAGGATCCAATAGGAACAATGTCCCTGATCCAAGCCCTGACTGGCCAAAAAGTGGGTGTCCCTTGCAAGATTTTCTGCAGGCTTAACACAGATAAAGGAGGGGGCACATGTCAAATGATCTCTGAAGTAGCTTCAGTCTTAAGATCTTGCAAGTTGTGATATTTTTTTCATCAGTGACACAAAAACTGCAAACTGTAGCTTTAAATAAAATACTCTCTCTTTAAAGTGGTTGTATTTCCCTTAATGATGATTCATGTACTTGATTACAATGACTGCTGGAGTATTTCAAAATTGTTGACGTAAAAAAAAACAAAAAACTTCTAATGTTGAAACGTAATATCCCTGATCCACCTTTATTCTCACTCTGTCTGAGGTGCTCTGTTGGATGTGTCACTTAAAGGACCCCTTTTTTCCACGTGAGTCCAGTCTGTTCTGACTGACCAACTCTGTGGTAATCGACCTGTTCAGCACCATTTTCAACAGCTCTAAATTCTTTCTACAGTCTATGCTCTGTAACTTTGCAATGCAGCTGGATCCTCCTCATTTGTCTCTAATTAGTCAGATCCATCATGCAAAGATCTAAACCAGAACAACTGAGCGCTGAGCACTGTCCAGTCAGAGTCCTTTAGAGCAGGAAGCGGCGAGAGCTACAAGTGTGATGACAGCAGGAAGTGACTGCATATACAGAGATTAGCATGGATGCTAACAGCTTCAGCAGCAGTTTTGTCAGATCTGGACCACATTTTTTTATTTAATGAAAACAAACAATAGTGAAAGCAGTTCTTGATAGAAAAGGATATTTTTCTCCGCCCTCAACATTTTTTGGTTTACATTTTGCAGCTTTAGTGCCCGCCTACTACAATATGTGATTGAAGGAACAATCATCCAGTAACCTGCTGGATATACTTTTGATAGCTGCTGCCCTCCCCAAATACTTTCTTTGGGCTGTTGCCCAGATTGAGTGAAATAAATTCTGTCTTGTAAAGTGTCTTGAACTGTTCTACCTGGTGTGTCAGGCTATATGCTCTGCACAGTATTTGCTAAAGACACTACACAACTTTCACAGTCTCAACAGATTTTGAAAAGAGGAGGAGTTCTCACTAACAGGCTGGTCTTAGCAGATTTTTGTATGAGAACTCAAAGACTTGGATCAAATCTGCATCTGATGAGGGATCACAGACTACATGATTCGGGAAATCGGCTAAAGCCAACTGAATGCAGCAAACCCTCGCAAGGACGACAGTTTGTGTCGATTTTCTTGCTACTTGCTGTCATCTTCTACTTCCTGTGTCCCACCCTCTCTTTGTCATTGGCTCTTGGCAATGTGTTTGCACTATAGTGGATAATAAGTTCACACTACCAGATACAGGTGGGTCAGATCGGTTCACCTCACAGACTAATAGATTTTTGTGTCAACCAACTGTCACCAAGTGTTGTAGACTGGTGTAGACTTTGCCCAACTGAGAATCATGGGTAAGATCTGGCAAAAGATCTTGTAGTGTGTCCTCAGGTCAACTTGAGCCAGTGGGCTTGCATTTCTGATGTCACAGTGGTAGGTTTATTCAGGGGGAAAGGGCCAGAGAAGTCTTCTGTTTTAGACAGCCAATGCCCCCATTCATGCTTCCAATTTTAAACTATAATATTTATGCACTGGTGATGCTTTGCCTTCACATAATGTGACCTTTTTTATCTTTCTAAAAATAATCTATATAATACAATCCCGCTATCATCCAAATCGTATGGTGCAACTGGAGCGTTTTGTTGTTGTTTGTCAAATAAGACGTTTTCCCTTTCCTAAAATTATGTCTCAGTCCATCCAGTCATCACAGAGATGTGTAAAGGCATCAGACTTGCATGTAACAGAGTTGGGCAAAGAGAAAAACTGGTTTGTTAAAGTTTAGTGTGCCTTGTCTGGTGTATCTGCAAGCTTCACCATTTTGTACCACAGTTGAAAACCAAAGACAGGGCAGAGTGCAGTTTTTCCATGAGGGTTTGATATATGGAAAGAGCAAGAGAGAGGAAACATTACCTACTGCCCTTGTCACATCTGTCTGAACAGTCCAGAATATCTCCGAAATGACCTGGAAGCAGAAAATCAAATCTGTCTTGATAAAATAATGACGGACAAGAGTTCGAATCAGATTTTAAGCAAGATTGATGTGAGATTTTTTTCTCTCAATAGGTGACAATTTATATGAATAAAACACATAAAGTATCAGTGTGCAAAGGCCTAAAAAGGGGGTTAAGACTCATCCACTCTCCTCAACTTGTCCTCTGCAACAGTGATTTCCAAATTGTGGGTCACAAGGGGACAAGAGGATCGCAAGATGCCTCTCAGGAAATATAGAGAATTTTAAAATAAGTTAAAATGGTATGCACTGACATTGTACGTTTGCAAAGGACAGTGATGACATAGGGGTCTGCTCCAGACAGCTGGAGTCCTTCTGGACACAGTGATTTCCGGGTTTGTGTGCCTACTTTTATTTAATACTTTAAGACTGGCCTGTGTAGGAAATTTCGGACGAAACCAACCACAAGAAGGAGGCATTTTTTTAGTTATTAGTTTTGTCATAGTGAAGGAAAGACTTGAATTATTACAATTATTATTGAGATAATATAATATAATATAGTGAAATATGACATAATACTGAGACATTCTGACAAATATTTAAAAATCCATTGATTTTTTATGATCACCTTTCATGACACTTCTGCCTCCCACAGTTGGTCTGTTTAGGATTACCTTATATCACACGTGCTTCATGTTATTTTTCACTCTGTAAAATATGGTTGTTACGACTGCACAATGTCTCAAAGGTGTAGCTGTCAGCTATCTTCTATGTGCTCAGTGACACATTTCAGACTCTCAGGCGGGTAATGTCAACCAAATAAGGCATGTGTCAGTAACACAAAAAGACAGTGAGGCTGCTCTTTTGTTACCTGCTCTCCCATCTCTCATGCACAAAGTGACGGAGTGACGGTGTTTTTGGATATGGTGCAGCTCTCAAAGCCCTGAGGGTATTATGGGTGTAAATCTCCCACATACACTTTTTAATCGACGCCAGGGAGAGAATCATCATTAGCCGGAGCAGATGGGGGACTTCAGCCCTGTTTTGCTCTCTCTTCTGTCGGACTGTACTGCTGGAATCTGGTTTGATTCAGTGTGAGAGGAAGTAAGCAACAGCCAAGCTTAGACAATTAATGATGAAATCCACATGAAATCAGATGAAAGCTACAGTACACACATAATAAAGCATTCTGATTTATCATTTATTTGTGAAGTGATAATAGTGGAGCTTTGCTGATGTGTGTGTTCACTCTGTATTTTCTGTGCTCTTTGTTTGGGTTCCAAGAAAGTAGCTTGAGGGAGGGGATGTAACTTCTAATGAGAGCTCACAATGAAACAAGAGTAGAGATCAACACCTTTTTAATGTTATATTGTAGTTATTTGTCGTTGTGTTTGGGGATTTCTGGTGAAAAAAAATCAACACTTTAGATTTTAATTTTTATTGTAAGTTTTGTTTCGTTAATCTGCCCAGAACAGCTTGGCAAAATAAACAGCAACTTTGTTTTGAAAGCTAAAAAAAACAGTGATGGGCAGGTTAATGTATAAAAACATGTTCACAAGATATAAAGCTCCTAACGGTGGTCAGTTCATCCTTATTGTTACCTTTGAACTCAATATTTTGCAATAGTTTAGCTAAGGCAATTTTCACTGCTGTGCTTAAAAAATTACAAACCATCTGCTTTTACTCACTCCTTTCAAACTAAAAAGTTTGAAAGGAGTGTTTAGTGTCTGAAAGTTTAGTGTCAAAGTGCCCAAACAGCCTCATCTGTGTATTAGATTTACCTCAAATTCCCCCTAAACAGGCATCCCCCAGACCCACCATTTTTCTTTTATTGTTTTTATATTTGCAGAACATAACAAATGAATTTGAACGTTCTTCTTTTGCTCAAAGAGGTCATGACAGACATATTTCAGATTTTGAGCGAGATAACTCAAACAGTTTTCCACTGATTTTGATTACATTTTCAGGAAATGTTGGTCATGGCACAGGAAAGAAGTGTTTTTTTATTTTGGTGGTGATCTGAATACCGAGGAGGATCCAGGGTTTGTTTTTAAGGATTTGTAAACATTTTGTTTTTTGTTAATAATTCGGCTAACTGTTAGAAATGCCTTGTAGGAGGATTGCTAGTTTACTTGTTTTTAATGTCACTTTGAATTTGTATAATTGATTTTAAAAGATTCAAGTTTTGTTTTAGTACTTTATGTAGAAGTACTCAACCCTTGGTTCTATTGTAAGGATGGTCCTAAATGTGACACACGCAAGTCAGCCCAAAGACATGTCCCTTTTATTAGGGATGCACATATTTTTCCAATTTGATTATTTTTTTTATTTTTGTAGTTATTTTTCATTAAGACTGCAAAGTCTTTTTTAGACTAGAACTGACCTGTTTCTCTCATCGTGGCACTGAGTTTGCGTTGAGAAAACATGAAAAATAAGAATTACAATACTTGATACTATCATAAATGATACTGCGTTTGTTTGTGTTAAATGTACACATTTGGTGTTGATAGGGTGATGCTCTGTGGTACATTTGTGAATTCACCAGATCTATGGAACATTTATAGAAAAGATATGGGCAGATATATCCGCAGCATGACATTGTACGCCTCTACTTTTTACAAAATAACTCCATTTTTATACGATTATGTAAGATTAACACATTTAAAGTAAACCTACAAAATAAGCAGGGATGCACAATGTTGGATTGTTGCTGATATCCAACATGCCAACTTGCGGACATTTTCAGATTCATTGTTGCAGATTGAAATACTGATCAACTTTCTTAAAGAAATAATTGTTTGTGCCATACTTGATTTGAGCTCTTCTTTTTTTTTGACAGTCTACTTGTAAGAGAAACTATGTCTGCACTATATCATTAGCATGACATTGGTGTTGGCAGTTTAAAGCCTTTATAGTTGATTATCAGTATTGGCAGATGTCAAAATTTCTGGTGATATTTATAGCAGATATATTGGCCACATATACTGACCACATTTGTCTCATGTATCAGCTGTGATAATAGGAGAGTGTAACATCATGCTCCACCTTATCATAACTGAATGTCTGCACTTAAAATCAATCCAGTATCATTTATTATCAAAAATTATTTTTTGTATCAAATTTGTTTGTTTGTAATGCAAAAAAAACGGGGAAAAAATGGTTGGGCAGGTTGATGTTGGTACAGAAGAGACTTGTTGTTCTTTCCTTACAGCATGGACCTTCGTGATATTGGTATTGTTTAAAATTACTTTGGAAATGTTGGCAAAAACAAATCCATGCATCCCTATCAGAAACAGATATGGAAAAATGAAAACAACATTTAGTTCTAAGATGATATGTCAATAGTGATACTGCAATTTTTTTTAAATTTAGACAATTATTGTTTATATTATAAACCATCATAGTGTATTTGAACATTCTGCTGATATTACAGTCGATATATTTGATATTTATGGCCAATTTGTTTCTCTATACATTGATGCCAATAATATTGTGCATCCCTACAAGTTAGAAAGATACAATTACAACAGCAACAAAGCAGCCAATGATCATTGTTTGACATTTGATGTAGAACCAATATTTAGCTGATGGATCAGTTTAAGCCTGATTCAGTGCAGCTAATCATTGCAATCATTTATCAATGAGGAGTATTTATCTCCGGCAGCCACTAGCTCTCCATTGATGCAGCAGTATTTAACAGTGAGCGAGGGGCCTGCTGTTAAGGGAGCTGCTGTGTGTGTGTGTGTAGATGTGTGTGTGCCTGCGTGTGCATGTGTGTGGTGTCTGAAGCACTGGCAGAATTATAATCTTCCAGCGAGAAGCTTCACATGGCCAGATCAAGAATTAGAAGAGAGGCTGACAGGGGGAAGGAAAGGGGAGGGGGGAGAAAAACCCATCTCAGTTTGTGTTTTAAAGGACAGTGCTTTGAATGTCATTTGACAATTTCCTTTTAATTAGAACTAATTTACAGAAAGATGCCCACCAGCTAATCTTTACAGGATAATTAACTTCTATTTTCTTTACTTTTAATTAAAAAGTGGAAAAGATTTAGCTGATCCATAAAGAATTGTTCTTTTGAAATGTTCATCAGACTTCACACTTCTTTTAGCATTGGTAATATTTAGATCCTATCTGTTTCCGCCGAGTTATTGCAATGATTTTCTGCTCCTTATCCGAGGTATTAAGAAGTGGAACTATCAATAGTGGAAATAGGAACCAGAGGAGAATTAGAATTGAATTAATGAAGAATTTATTGCAAAGGAACCCCCCCTCCAATCCTTCATAACACTGGAATGAAATTGACATCATAGATATATCCATTTCATAGAAATTCCTTGATGGGGAAATATTGTTTTATCTATTATTTGATAGAGCAACCATTTTCCTTTTCTGAAGGCTCCCCATGAAATTCTTTGAGCAGACGCTGAACTGAGAGCTAATTGTTGTAAAGGCAGCTTTTTCTCCATTACTATTTCAGTCTCAGGAGACCTGTACATCCCTAGAGCTCTGAACTTAAAGACATATTTTCACAAATCCAATATATGACTCAAAATGTAGTTTTTAATGTGTACATCAGATGTTACAGTTAACCTAATGTGATTTTTTTAGTCTCTGTTCCTCTTCCTTCACTTGAACTAAGCCCACGAATGTTGTGAAACAAAGAACTCATTTAGATCCAGGAACCTTTTTAACACCAGATGTGTTTTGTATGTTATTTTCCTTAAAGGGTCCATGTTTTTTGTCCGATAAATGTTAGCAGTTTTGTTTGGTTTCCATTTGATGGAGCATGTCCACCAAACTGACTGAAACATCTCAGTGACATATCAAACAAAGAGTTACAAGAGTCAAAGTCTGTGGAGAAAAGAGAAACTTACTTTACCTTCATATATGGACTTGAGTCTGTAAAAAAAGAAAAACAAAAGAAAAAAACTACAATCTACTGTGTATGAACAACCAAATATCTGCAGGCGCATTTTCCTTTAGCTTGTTAGACAATAACCAAATGCTAAAACTTTGTTGCATATTATGGCGCAATATTGTGTAGTTGTTTCATAAATTAGTAATCCATTTAAATTGGGGACATTTGTTGGATCAGAGAGCATTCAGCCATTTACTTTCTGTCATACTGTGATATAGATTGCTATGCTGTCTGTTACAGACAGTAGGATTACCAAAGACCACACTTCATATCAGGGGTGGGCAACTGTCAGCCTGTCAATTCAAATTATATTTATAAAAAAAAATGTATATTCATTATAATAAGAGAGAAAATGGGCCTCAAAAGGCTGGAAAATAGCAATATTTTCAAGAAAAGAGAGCTATTACTACCTGCAGCTGATCTTTATAAATTCCTTCAGATACAATTCGAAACGTACTTTTTAAAAGAGGACGAATGTAACCAAAATATAAATTGATAGCTGGACACAGCCCTATACATTGAATTGAAAAGGTATATTATGTTTAGCTCAATACATTGAGTAATTGTTGCATTACTTTAAATATATAAGTGCTGATGTAATACCTTCTTGGCTGTGTATTGGTCCCTTATGTTGAATTGTAAGTAGATATATTATTTAGATGAAAATATCTTTCTTTGCAAAAATTTGGCCCTTAAATTTGGCTTTAAGGACAAAATAATGTGGACCTCACAGTGAGCAAAGTCGCCCATCCCTTCATTATATTAATAACAATGATTAGAAACTTTGATTTAGCATGTTACATTCTTTGTTATTAGAACTATTTTTTATCTTCAAAAACTAGAAAGTATCATTAAAGATTTTTTTTTTTTTTTTTTATCATCCTAGTAATATTGTGATATTAACACCATATATTGTAATGTCCCACATCCCCCTTGAACTGTGATTCTTGTTTTATCACCAGATTAGTGCCAATACACTTTGCTAATGGAGAGTGAAATGTAGCATGAACACTCTGATAACTGCATTTTGGCTGAATTTAGTGAAAATATCACCTTAAAACTCATTTTGGTTAAACAGTCCAACTCAAACATTAGAAACACAGAGAGGTGTTAAATGCTGCTGCTCAGTGAAAACTCCACCGGCCTCAGCAGGGCTGCAGGAGAAAGTATTTTCTTAGCACTGTTAGCACCTTCCAAAAGACTTTACTTAGTGGAGATAAAGTGAGCCAATATGAGGTGAGCATGCAGTAGACACAGCCTCGACTCGTCTGCAGAGGAGCCAATGGCTGAAGATGGATGCCCCCACTTAACCATGATAGCTCCCTGGAGGAGCCTCAGTCAATGGATTCATTAAAAGTGAACGTTCTGGTGAAAAGCTCACTTATAAACCTGTAATTAAGACCACACATATTTTACCTGCTTTGTTTCAGCTGTCACATCTGGTGTACAGGCACATGGTTAACTTTTATTTCCTTATAAGTAACAGAATGACACTAATAAATCACTCAGCCAAAGGACAAGCAAGTTAGCAGCAGGAGGATTTAAGGATTCTTTCATACAGCACGCGGTCGTCCAAACAGCTTCTCTTTTTTGCTTTGTTTTTTGTGCAAGGGTAATGCAAAGCAAATGTTAGCCCGCATTAGAGGAATAAACAAGGCCTGTCTTACTTTGAGGACAGGCTTTGTGACTTTTATGGAGCAAACCTTTTACCAGTGTCCACTTGGATGTGTGTGTGTGTGTGTGTGTGTGTGTCTGTAAACTCTCGTTAGGCAAGTGCAGGCAGCAGAGTGAAGCAGGACCCAGCTAACTCCACAGAGAAACTGGCTGGCATCTGCTGAAGCCCTCGGGCATGCTCAGAGGTGCCTCCAGCATTTTAATGGCATAGTCAAATGCCAGCATGTTTTTATGCCTTTCCAATTTAAATTTATTGGATAAAGAAGTAAGAGCGTGTTTTTCCCCTTCAACAGTCCAGACAGAAACACTGGGCGCAACAACACAGAACTTAGGAACTCTGCAAACATGGTGGGATCCAACGTTGTGTCTGATTGGAAAAAGATACTCGACTAGAATAATGTTAGCAGTTTTTGAGATCTGTGAACTAAATACTGAACGTCATGGATTCTTCCCTGCATCAAGGTTCATCGGCCTGGAGATGGGATATTTCCAGCTTCTTTTAGGCGTTTCCCAGTCAGAGTGCATGAAGCATAGATGTGCCGTAATGTAAACTCCACCTAAACAGATTACATCACAAGATCACATCGTCATCTTTGGCCCTGCAGTTTCTGGCACATTTTTGTGTGTCTGTGTCTTGAGAGGGTGTGAATACATTTACTGCTCCCCTCTTTTCACCGCAATTTCCAGACAAGCACTGGTGCTGAGTTCTCGAGCAGTTTGTTAACTGTTGATTGTAAGTGCCTAAATTTAGGAAGGCAGCCATTCCTAATCATGAGAATTACACTGTTTAGCGACCGGAAAATCAAGTTAAACAATACCATTGCTTATTGTTGGTCACAGATTGCAGCTCTGAAAACACATCAGTCTTCACTGAAGCTTTTCCCCACTCCTCCCAGTACACACACAAATACACACTTGCTAACACAAACACACACGAGCCATTTCCAGACAATACACAAAGACAATAATTCACCTCTGACTGGGGCTGAACGATGTTAGGAAAAAATGATATTGCTACATTTTTTACTCTGGGGATGTGTATTATGATAATTTACATTACTCTCCCAATAAATGCTGTGTCTTTTTATGACGGTTTTTATAGTTTTTAATCAGATCTTTAACTTAGTTTTCTATATTTATGCTGAAAACTGCAGTCTTCAGTTACAGCTACTGGGATAAGCATAAATACACACCAAAACAGGGAGAGTGTAACAACATGCTTCCTCTTACACTTACATATAAACCTTAAGCTTGACCATTTTTGAAAATGGAAAGTTTCCATTGGAATGTGAGTATTCTAAGACATATATAATAAATATTATTATTATCATGGTGAAAAAAAGCTTAAAAAAACTGAAAGCATCAGCTGAAAGTATCCATTTAACAAGATCACTATTCAGTCTGAAGCACCTTTGTATCTTTGATGACCATCTGCTGTATTTTGTACATTTTATGGGTATTCACTCATCTATGCTCTAAATAAGCTTATAGTGATATTAGACAAACCTCTATTATAGATATTGGGGCTGGGGAATTTATGAGTTTAATCAATTAATGAAAATTTCTTTTGTTGCAAAAGAACTGAAAAATACAAGTTGTTAAGTTGTGTCATTGTCTGAAGATGGAAACCCCGAAAATTAAGTGCAAAATGTGCACTTTTCAGTACTAATTTAGATTAACCTATCTCTGTCGAAACAACTTGATCTACCTTTGATAAAGAAAAACAAATTGGGGGGCACTTTGGTTCTTAAAAGCAAATTCAGTTTAGTTTTGTGATGCATTTTGATCAAATTAAGGTGAGACCTGTTTCATGGGACTTCAGTGTCATTTGTTGTCTTTTTTTCTGCAAGAGGGAGAAAAATCAACAAAAATTGGATATCGTGTGGAAAAATCAGGAATTTTATTTTTTGGCAATATTTTCCAGCCCTAGGTAGTCAAGTAAAGAAGTGCATTGGCAGTGCTGGTTCTCACCAAACAACACACAAACAGCAGTATGAAGGGCTTTACCTCAAAAGACTGACATTTATGTCCTGCAGTGTGACAACTGCACATGCGTACGATGCTGAAACGATATATTGTTCAGCCCTACCGCTGACTTCTGCAGCGTTAGTTTATATTTAGTTTGATCCAGAGTTCAGCTTGAGCCTTTTTGTAGGTTTACACAGTGTGGAGAAGAAAGTACTTTGAGGGCCTCTGTACTGTATTAAGCCATAAAGAGCCACATAAATGGTATGTATTTCATTAGAGTGATCAAGGATTAAATTATAGGCTTCAGCCATGTAACATATACACTAAAGTCATCTCCGAGGCTGAGGGAGCCCTCTGCTTCCCAAAGGTCATTAGAGCCGAGGCGAGAGTCTCCCAGTATCTCAGTGTCTCTTTCCACTCTCTCCTCCTCCTCCTCCTTCTCCTCTCACAGGCCTCTAAAGTTGAACTAGACATAATGTTGTTTCTGTTTTTACACAGCCCTGTTAGAGAGAGAGCACCTCTTTTTTTCTGCTTGCTGTGGGAGTAAATAAAAACACATTTCTGCCTGGCTCTCAGAATACCACTGTTATTATGAAGCTTTTTCACAACTTGATGTCGCTCAAAGTGATTCAACTCTGCTTGGTAATTTTGTTTTTCCATTAGTGATCATTCCCTGCACCTAAACCGTTTTTTAGACATTGCAGATGACCGAATGTCAGAGTATAGCCACAATATTTTTTTAATATCCAACATGAAAACGAAACCCCTCCAGTTTTGGGCTCCATGATGCTGTATGACTTCCCAAACTCTCCTCTATCCTTAGAAGTATTTCGCTTTGGTGCTTGTGAAAGAATCTGGTGCAAACTCACCCCCTTACTGTTACAAAACGCCACGAATAGGGGTCAGGCCAGAAACTCTACCTCTTCCATCTCCTACTTTGTTGTTGTGAGGATGTCATGGTTATGTAATTCAGCTATGTTGACCACTACGAGCTATGATGACGCTTATACCTTAAAGAGGAACTATATACTGTACATACTGACTGTAATGGAAACAAAGTGTAAGACAACCCAACTGTGAGTTTAGCACATTCTACAAATGGTAAAGCAACATTAGAGACAGAGGTGTGTTTAAAACAGCCAAAAATTAGCATTGAATTCCTTTTCAATTGCTCAAAATATAGGTGTACTATTATATTGTAATATTTTACAGAACTGATGTCTAAAGCTCATATCTTATCAGTTGATAAATCATAGAAATTTGGCACATTGATTATGCGCTGTAGTTCAGCCCCAGGCAATGAGTTGATAGCCAACATTTAACCATCTGACGTTCTGTCTCTTACATTTATAGATTTTATTCTATCACAAGGACAAAAAATCAAGTTCACCCATGACGCAGGGACCAACCCTAATCAGAATATATATTTCTGTGCTTAATAATGTGGATTTTAAAGTCTGTAATTACAAAAAAAGATTATTTAGTAAAAATAAATAAAACTGTATTAATATTGTGTATATATTATATTGTCTCTGTTGAGCAATACATTTCCTCTCTCCACATTCTTGTCAGTACACACTCCAAGTTTCCTTTCATTAATGCTGCAGTGAAATTTGAAAATATAAAGATAAAAATTTCCTTTTAAAGGTTTTTACACATAACGAATGTCCACTCATGAGGCAACTTTCAACCAGTATTTCTGCGTGAAGATCAGGCCCCATTTTCCAATCTCTAAATTTTAACTTACTTCAAATAACAAACAATTTTATTCATGATTCATAACCCCCACCTTTTATAACAGTATTTATGCAAAAATGACACACTTGGTGCAAATTATTACAATATTAGGCTTCAGAATGGGATAGGAAGTGAATAAAACAAGTTTATTCTAAAGTTTGCATTGCATATAAACACTCTTATAGGATAATATCTCACTCAACTAATTTTACTCAAATGGCATTTTTCAAAGTGATGATGACCTTTCAGACCTATAAGGCCTATGTTTAATGACATTGTTTCAGAAAAAAATCACAGTTAAAATGCTGATGATTAAACTTTCACTGCAGTAAACTTCAAAAAAGATTTAAGTAGCAAAATTGCAACTCAAATGGAGTTTGAATTGTTAACAAATTGATTGATTTGAGGTCAGAATATAATAAGAAACAACAAATATGCTTTAAATTTATTACATGCATGGTAACACAGCTACATCCAGAGTATTTCTCTGCACTCGATCCTAGTGTATTATGACTTTGACTGAATGAAAATTGCTGTTTGATTAAAAAAGATGTAACATTCAAAGCATCTATTTAGAAGTTATGACAATTTAAGTGAAGTTGATTCTCAAAAACATGGGTAATATTTCCTTTTTTCCTTTTGTGAAGGATTTCCTAGAGTGCCCCATCCTTAAAGATAATAAAGGAATAATGAAGCTCCTTTTTCTGACCATTTAGAGAATTGAAACAGCACCCTGGTGACCCTCACTAACATGTGTGGTCATTTCACTTAGTTAGGAACCTTCTTTACCAAACAACTATTCAAATGAATCCTCCGTTTCTGTGTTTTCTCCCCTGCAGAAGTTTAAAGAGTCTCACAGACTGTGTGTTCACCTGAAGTGAGGGAGGCCTGGTATCATTATTGGCACAAAGAGCCAGTCACAGGGAGCTGAGTTGGCAGGGGCTGAGCCGTATGGCCCTGTTGGATTTTAGGGTTGCATTATGCATTCATGTTTAGTCTCAGGTGCTGCATTTTATCCCCAGGCCAGCTTGGACACATTTTCAATGGACCTTTTGGATGAAAAACTGTATAGGTGGGAGCAAAAATGATTTCCATGCTTATAGAGATCTGCCGCTTTGTTCTGTCAGATTCAATTACCTCACCTCTAATTAGGGAGCTATAGAGGAGGCTGGGTTTGTGATCCACACATCACACTGTGGAGCCTGCTGATAATGTGAGGTATCGCTATCACAGCCCGGCCACCAGCTCCCCACATTGCAGACGGCTGAAAAGACATGCCATGAAATACAGTCCTGCACACACATACTTCTGTGTGTATTTGCAAATTAATTTAATGCTCCTTTTTTGAGTGTTACTGTCCACGGCGAGTAAAGCGCCTCATGTTTGTCCCCCCCCCCCCGTTTTATTTCACCAGAGCTCAGGCTGCATTAACCCAAAAATATATACTCCACTTGGTCTTTTCTCCTCTCTTTCCTGCCCCCTTCCTCTGTGACTCATTAATTCTCTGTCCATCATATGGTCTCAGAGTATCACCCCATTTTATAGACTCAGCAGGGGCATTACCATATCCCTCTCCGGAGCTCCACTTCGCATGGCCGATCCCTATCAGACAGAGGCCATGCCATGAACAAAAGAGCCACTGTGATCAAGTCTGCTTTCAGTGACCAATGTCTCTATTAGCATTGGCTGCTCCTGCTGCATGATTGTTTGAACAGGGCTGTGATTCTCCCTGCAGTTGATGGAGCTGGAGTTTGATGAATGCAGATGATACAGCTTAAGGCCGAGGGGTGCGTACGAGTGAGCTCTGGGATACCTGGACACTGACTGTGATTGAAAGAGGGTTCACGCAGGGTGTGGTGTCCTGAAGTATCCTCTCAAATTTATGTGATGATTTTCAAACCAAGCCTTTGAAATGGACTTCAAGAATCAACACTTAAACAGAACAGATATCGGACTAAAAGGTGCACACGATCACACTGTCCCATAGTTATTTTCTCTAAAATACAGATTATTACTTTTATTATTTCCAAATTTTGTTCAAGTTATTTTTTTAAAGATGATGCTAGTTACCCATTAAAAATTAAGTTTCTGACAGGTCATGTTGTATTAATAATGTATTTAATATCTTGACCAAAGAGTATTTTTTTCTGCCTGTAAGATTATTTTACCTCATGGACTTAAAGAACTTAAAACTATTAAAAAAATAAAATATTTTTAGCATGCATGGGCAACTTTAGCAACAAAGAGAGCCACATTGTTTCATACTAAAGGGCCAAAATCCTACAAATAGGTGAATATTAAGCTTATAACTTATAAAATATATTTTTTTTAATTTGATGACTTGTATGGCTGATGACTTTGTCAGTTAAAAAAAACATATAAAACATACCCAGTGATGAAAATGTACTTGGTATTGAATCAGTTGTTTAATTTTAGGGTATTTTTGGGCTCAGTGCAAATGAATGGAAAGAAAAATGTCAATCCTCATTTATAAGGTCCCAGAGCCAAATAATCATGCCGAGTCAGCTATATTTATTGAAGCACTTTAATGACTACATTTTAACCCATATATAGAATATTATGAAAACATTACTGTAAGAGTACATGGAGGACATTCAGGAGAGATTTTGATCTAAACTGGTCTAATTCTGAGGACTCTCTCCTTGGGAATCATGACTCTCCTTGCCTGATACCAAGCTTTTGATAGTACTGTTTTTTTCTTGCACCGCTCCAAGTAACTTCCATAATAATCTAAGTACTACTCCTGTCACTCCTGTAGGAGACTGCTGTTTTCTTTGGGGCTAAAGAAGACTTTGTTTGCATCAACAGCTTCCTTACATGTCAGTGATCTGACCTCCATACTAAACTCTGTCTCTTGTGGCGTGTCAGCTGAAAAGTAACTGAATAAAAAAGCACTTGGTGTTGAAACGGATCTTTTAATGGAGTAAACTGCTTGTTGGTGATGTTTGTGGGCTGATATCAAATGAATAAAGAGGAAAATGTCATCCTCCCTCTGATATATCACATAATCATGAGCCAGTTGTTAGATTTATTGTACACATTTTTAGCCATAAATTAATTTACATGAAAATATTACTTGAAGAAGACATGGAGGACATTCAAGGAAGATAATACTCTGAACTGACCTCAATCTGAGGACTCTCTCTACTTGAGAATCATGACTCTCATCGCCCTACACACAACTTTTTATTTTAACACTGTAAGTGTATTTAATTAGAAACTAAGTACATCTGGCACACTGTTATAAACCCTATAGGAGACTCCTTTTAGCCTTTGGGCTGAAGCAGCCATGGAAAGCCTGACAACTGTTTCAACTTCTCCCATCTTGATGGCCTTACATCCATACTTAACTCTATCTCTGCTTACGCTGGCATGTCAGGTGGATGAATAGACTATTTATTTCATGATATTTTTGGACTCAGTCTAAATGAATAGAGAGGAAAATGTCAGACCCCTTTCATTTGCCTCAGAGACACAAAACATTATTACATAATAATATTGTACACACTGAAAACAACACCTAAATCCACATATTGAATATTATGAAAATTTCCCTTCCATAGAAATAAGTTTCAAAACTTGTCTTAACAACCTACTCTCATGCAAAATCACATTTTTTGGTTACAGGCTAATTGAACAAAACTTCTTGGAAATATATGATGTAGGATCTCTGGGTGGTGTCACTGGCCATCTGAACTCCAGGGTTGAATCTTGATAAGTGAGTGATTCAGCAGACACTCCTCTGCCCTAATTCATCAGCAGGACCTATAGAAATGCACCAACAAGCATGGGTCACACAGTGAATGTGACAGGATTTTAAACAGTACACAACTAAATATAGCAGGACGGCCACTATCAGAAAATGAGTTAGGAGTGTGGTGCAAGTCGTTTAGAAAGTCATTATTCTTATCATTGCTGTCTCTGAAATAATTTCAGGTCTCTCCATGCAATGAATACTGTATAATAAACTAAACATGTGAGAATGCGCACAAACTTCCACAATCTACATAAGTCGTCGAGGAGAGGCCACCAACCATCCTTTAAAGTCTTACTGGGTGGAGTATTTAATTTCACCATATTCAGTCAGTGCAGCCCCCCGGTATCTCTATCAGTTTGAAAATGCTCCATTTAGTTACTATCTGCTCAAGTAGGGAAGTGCGATGCCCTTATTCAGAGTCTATTAAACCTCTATTCTATCTCATCTTATCTGCCTCATCTTTGTGTCTTATTGACCATGAAGTTTATCTTTAATCTCCCTTTACCCTTATTATCTCACAACACTGTAGGTCTATTTTCTATGGTGCAATAGCGCTGCTGTATTTGCCAGCAACAGAGGGAGAACCGTTGGGTTGTACACACAGTTCTTATTCAGCTGTGTAATGGAATGTGTACAGAGTGTGTATAGAAATGTATTGTCCCGCTGTCTTTCACACTGTCTTCAATTGCCTTGGCAGGATTTTTTTAACGCCAGTCATACAATCTCCCCTTGATACTGCGATGATTATCTCCTACTATCATCTTAAGCGATGGTAGACTCATTGAGTCACTTCACACCTCACTTCACTCCTCGGCAAATCAGCAGAAGGCATCAGATAAGATCGCAAAAATGAAACCTTATTTAAAAGCAGCACTCTGCCTCCACAGTGTCTATTAGAGATCTGTGTGTTAATTCTTTTCATGTCTGGAGCTCCTGCAGATGTAGGCCTCTACAAAGGAGTAATTTATAAGACTAATGAAAAGAGCAAGCAGTTTGTGGACATCAGGGGGGTCCTTTATGAGACTCACAGGAAGAAGAAAGAGAAACAGGAGAGCCTCACCGGCCCCACTTTCTGAACTGAAATTATTGCTTTATTCAAGCTGAGGGGCTCACTCTTGCCACTATAAAACAAACACATTGAAAGGTGTCGAGAGCATATCAGTGCACTCTGTTTGAGCTCCAGGATAATGCACATGGGGCTGTAACATAGCTCATGGCTGACAGGCAGAAATTGCTACAACGTCCACATCTAGCAGGCAGCAGAGGTAGCAATTTGATATGATTATTCAGCTCTGTTTTCAGGAAAATGATACAGGTATCCTGCCTTCAGTGCATTAAAAACTAACATTAAAGATTGAAATGGTAATTTTTTTATTTAGTCTGAGCACTTATTACCCATTTTTTTAAAGCTTCCATAAACAGAGTAATTCTTAGTTTTAATATTTTTCATGTGCCATGTCTGTTATTGAGACTGTTGACCGAGCCTGATTATTGTTACCATAAAAACATAACTGTACCTTAAAAACTGCTGCATAAGCAAGCTGGGATGTGCAGTTTTACTCTGCTGTTCTGTTTCTGTATCCCATTCATGTTTTGTGCTGCTCACTTGTGATGGGCCATCATTATTTTTTGGCTGGTGCCTGTTCTGACGCCATGACTTCTCCCCATAGTGTATAACTTCATCCCCCATAACAGAACAGGCAATCCAGACATTTCTAAAGCTGCGCAGACACTGTGCAACATCAAGGTGATGCGTAGGACTGGTTTTGGAGTCAGTGCTTCCTTTGTTGTGTAGTGTACAGGGACACAACAGCAAACCACAGTCCTATAAGGGACCAATCATACAGGGATGCATCACTAGAAAAGCATTCCCAGCAAACAATTATTTTCTTCAGCGTGCCTAGCAGGGGTTTGTCTCTGCTGAAAAGCAATGTGGTGTTCCAGAATTTATTAAGCATGTATGAAAGTTAAAAAATATTCAACTTTACCACTTGATAATGTCACCTTTAGCCAAAGCAGACCCAAATAAAGATAGAAACAGGCAAGGCGACAGGTGAGGGTGAGTGTCAATGCCCCCTGTGAGCCAATTGTAGTTTAATTCAGGAATATTTTGAGTTGTTTAATAGAGACGAAAAATAAACCACATTGACAACCTACTTCTAGCACCATGTTTGTTAATAAGCAAAGCAAGGCTGAGAGCTTTAAGTTTGTTCAAACCAATTTTTCACTTAATTATTGACTGCACATGTGTGGACACAGACCCTCTCTACAAGCTTTTTCCCCCATGAAGGAGTTTTAGTGCAGCTGCTTCTTGAGCTATGCGTCTCTGCTCCTCCTTACCAGAAGGGTTTCAGTCATGTTTGATATTTTGGTAGAATGATGTCCTTGACTAACACTGTGAGAGCAAAATTATGAGCTGTTTCCACAACCTCTGCATGGACTGGGGGATGGAGAGATTTCCAAGTGGAGTAGGGATTCATGGTCATCTCTGACTGAAAATTGAAATTCTGTTTAAAAAAAAACATAAGGAGTATTCTCTCAATGGCAGACCAGTGCCTCTTTTTTTTTTTATGGATACTTCAAAAAAAAAAAAAAAAACAAAGGAAAAAAGCTAAGGGTGAACCTCTTGGCACAACACTTTTGTTCACAAGCCTGTTGCACCTCCTCTGTGTGTCTTAGACATAATTGCTGCTTGATGGCTCTGTAATATTTTTGTCTTGCACTGTGAGTTTTTAGCACTGAATAGAAAAAAAAGCAGAAGACACAGCGTGTAAGGTTTGTGTCTGCTTTGTTTATTTTTCTCCCCTTATTAAAAAAAAATGAAAAGTGGAATCAGTGTGCTAAGGCCTTTAGTCTTTTGAGTTTCTAATTTTCTGAAAAATTCACATCATATCCTTAAAGTTAGGAGTTCTGACATGTTTCTTTGGCACTTCACAGTCAGGTATCGTAGAACTACTTTGGTTTGGAAGACAAGTTGTGCGAGATGCAGGTTAATACAATAATGGTTAAAAGCTGAATGACAGTTTTTCCCAGCACTAATATAATTCAGGTAACAGTACAGTAATTCCATCAACACCCTTGATTGAAGCAAAAAAGCAATATGCAAATACGAAAAGAGATGTAGAGCTACAAGCAAAACTCTGGAATCATTTAGATTTAAGGAAATAATATTGCACAGAGGGTAGAAAACATTAATCACTCAGAAAAGTGTCTCCTTTAAGATTGCACTGGTGTATTACCTCCAGGCATGGAATGTAAATGGAAAATCAGCATTGTACCCTGTGATAAGGCTAACAAATTAATAAAAGTATTTTCTTTTCTCCACCCATGCTGATGCCTGTACGAAATGAACTTTTTTTTCCCTCCTCCCTCCTATCTGTAAAAGGTTTAGGCTGCAGGATTAAGGTGGCACTCACCTTGGCTGCATGTCAGCTTGTCTTTCAGAATGTGTACAGCCTCTAAAGGTTTTCTTTCAGTGCCTGTGAGGAAGTTATAAAATAGTACTGTGAGAAAAGAAATTGTTTTGGCATGACTTTATCTTTGTCTATACTGAAGGTTCTAAAGGCCTAGTTCAGCATTTTTGAAGCTGCGTTGTGTGAGGTACGTGTCAATAATTAGTACAAAGCCCACAGTGATTTTGATTAGCTCTTACCCTAAAGGTGAATGAAAGCTAAGCTGCAAATGGGGCCAAGAGCTTCGTGTCATTCACTGAATTTTAGGTGAAAATGAACTGAATTGTACACATCTATTACATTTCTGCTAGCAAGCTGTGCTGTTTGGGTTCACTACATTTACCACTACCTTAGCACACCGTGTTGCTCACACCTTCAGTGAAATAGTGACTCCAAAATAAATGGAGTTCATTATCGGAAAAGAACAGTTTTGTAAGTGGGTTCAATAGAGTTAACAATCAAAAAAATGTTGTTTTTCGACCTGAAGTTCAATGAATTAGACTGAGCTCTTGGCCCCATTGCAGCAATAGCAATGTACTGGCTAACTCCTGTGCCACTTCCCTACTTACACAGTAGAGCTGCTCAAAATCATTGTGGCTTAAGTATTAACTATTGATTTAATCATCAAACAGCCCTGCTTAAAAAAAACACCAAACTATTCCTTTAACAAAAAGAAAATGGACCATTTTGGCTGCTTTTCAGGGGCCTAATATCAGAGGAAATGTATGTATTTTTAATTTTGTAAGTGAAATATAGTAAATGACATGATTAGCTCCTATGTCAGACAAAAGACTAATGTTGGCTACTTATACACGAATAAAAACATTACACATTGCAAAATATACAAAAGCGGTGCAAGAAAGGATCAATACACCAAGATAAGGCAATATTATTCTGCATTGTTGTGTGCAGTAATAGTCAGCTCTTGGTTCACTGCTTCACTGCAAATATTCAGGCATTTGACTCTCTGTATCCTTTTAGTATTTATGTCACTGGAATAAATAAAGGACAATAAAAGTAATCCACATTACGGGGACTGTAAAATAATACTTAAACTGTATTTTATACAATTTTAGGTCCTTAATACTTAAAAATAGATAAACCAAAATAAACAACAACAAAAAAACGCACAACAAAAACATACTGTTAAGTTAAAAAGAAAATCGGTATACTGCCATGCTTACGGTATCATAATATATTGTGATATTATGGTATAACCCATTGTCATAGCTCTGTTGTTATTTGTACTATAACCTCAGATTATTCTCAAAACACACATAATATTTAACATGAAGATTAAAAAAACAGAACTTTCTCAGAAAATGATGTCACTTCCTGTGTGTAGATTTCTTGGAAATGTCCTTTCCCTTTTTTTCATCAGCAAAAAGGAAAAAACAGAAGCTGACATGATAGCACATGATGTTGGGGAAACAGTTTATCAAAGAAAAAATGAATGAAATAAAACATTATGAACTAAAGAGAGGCTACAGGGTGGTGCAGCAGGTAGTGCTGGTGCTTCACAACAACAAGATTGATGGATTGACTCCCCCGAGTCTGTTGTGGTCTTTCTGTTTCAAGTTTGCATGTTCTCACTGTGCATTCATGAGTTTTCTCCAGCTTTCCTCCAACGGACCAAAATATTCTTTGTAAGGTTAATTGGTGTCTGACTTGATATTGTCCTTAGTCGTGAGGGTGTGAGTGGAATAAAGAGTATAGTAGAGTAGTAGAGGATAATTGACGGGGTGTTGTCTTGTTCTGTACTATAATAAGGACATTTTCAATTAATTTGTTTTTGTGTTTTATTGAAACTGGAAGATTTGCTTTGGGAACATCCTAAAAAAAATTTTGCAGAAAAAGATAAAAAAAGATATCTGCACACATTTTCCAGTGTATTTACAAACTAAGATCCATTTATGATAAACATGTTTTATTCACTTTAAATAAATCGCAGGGATGTTATCCTAGTTGAGAATGATCCATGTGTTTAGCTGAGTTTGGAGTTATATCTTCATTTTTGGGATCTTTACAACATAAATCCAGAGAAATATATTTTTTGAGCTTTAAGGATCTGATGAAACTATTGAGCATCTCCCCTCTGTCTTTCTGTCTGTGTATGTATGTTTTCATATGTCTGTGTTCCCTCAGGTCCTCTGGAGGATGGCCTGGAGGAAGAAGAGGAGGAGTGCGTCTCTGAGGAGAACGAGCTCTTGGCCAAAGACGAGTTCTCAGTTGAGGAGAACTTCTCCGCAGAGTTTGAGACTGAGAACATGGGCTGTGAGGACATGGAGTACTTCTGCAACAAAGGTGAGGATCATTAACGTCTCCTATCCATGACCAGAAATTCAAAAGCCATTATCCCCATGCTGTTTACAGTCCTCTTTTTAATACCTTATCTAAGACAATATGTTAAGATACTTTGGTGCCAAAACATCAAAAATAAGTGAAACTCCTGCCAATGGTGTCTAATAAAATCCCTCAACATGTTCAAATCAAACCTGGCAGAACTTGAATCCATGTGAGATTTCCTCCAGCATCACTGCTGAGAGTTGAAACTATCCAATTTGATATTTGATCCCAGCACTCCACCCAAGAGCAGTGGTTTGATCTGAGAGAGAGAGATGGCATCAGCAACACCGAGCTCTCCCTCTGTGATAGTGCTGTGAAGGTGTGCGACGATATACCAATGCACTGGAGAGCGTAGCATTCCCTTTGAGCCCCCCCCAACCCTGCTGAAGCTCTGTGAACACTCAGCAGCACCTGCTACAGCTTGGAGGTCCAGCACTATAAAGCGTCTCAGCATCGCCAAATGCGCCCAAGTCCTCTTTGAACTCCAATTCAATTAGATTGCTTCTTTGTATGTTTGTTTCATTTCGGTCACACCTTGCCATCACAGGAGCTAATTTACGGTCTGCTCCAGGTTACAGTGTGAAGATGACAGACTCGTCCCGCCCTCACTCCCCCCTCACGACCACCACCCCCTTTCCACCCCTCGGGTTGTGTTGCTTTCACTACCCCAGGTGTCCCCATTCTCACTGGTGCACGGATTCTATAAATTTGACTTTTTAATGAAGTACCAATGCTTTGAAAGTCTGCCTCTTCCCTCTCCTTTCAAAGAGAAAACAATTTAGAATTATTTCTTCACACTTCTAAACTGATGTGCCTCATGGGATTATATTAGTAAAGAGGAATAAATCTTTCATGTTCCAGGTGGGCTATGCCCCGGTAATCGTATCAATAATGCTTTTCTTTTGTTCTTCGGGAAAGTTGAGCAGTGCAATTGTTGAGAAATTGCAATTACCAGCGACGCCTCATTGGCTTTACTCTTTGTCTCTCTCATAATGGGTCCTTCCTCAAACTTCAAAGTGGAATATATTGTCGTGTTAAACGCCCTGAGCTATGAAATAGATGGTGCAGAGCACAAATAAAGTTACAGCAACAAAAAGTGTACTTCTGGATGAGGGTGGGGGGGGGGAGTTTGGAAGATGTCAAGGGTCCATGGCTGATAGGGGCCCCTGAAATTATTTTAATATCAGAAACATTCTGCCTTGGGTGTTTTAAAGTTACTTTACTCTTGACTTACAGGAAAACATGTTTTTCTTGTTTTGCAGTGTGGAGTATTGTCCAGGCATCTTTTCATTACTAAACCACACACTTAGAAATATATTTTTTTTATTTCACAGTAAATTCACAGTTAATTTCACAGTAAAGTTGTTCATATAATGTGTATTAAAATTTGACTGTTAAAAATATGAGTGTAATTTTACATTATATTACTGGTTAATAATAATTGTGGTGATTTCAAAGTATTAAAGTTTCTCGCTGACAGAGATGGAAATTTTAGTAAGCTGTTGGGTTCCATACCAACCTTAATCACTGTAATGTATTTGTGACTCAGATATAATGCTTTTGAAGCAGTAAAGTGTTGTTAAATCACTGTGAAATATGTTCCTGTGATTTCCAAGTCTTTACTGTATATTTCACAGTAATCTGGCTGTAGAATCCCAGTGTCCTAGTGTAAGCTTACAGTCTGCATGCTGCAATGAAATTCTGTAATTTTACAAATTAGCCATATTCTAACTGCGAAACATTGTAGATTAAAAAAAAATCATACATACTTTAGTTGTATCATTTGAACATTTAACCATCATAAGCCTCATTACAGCAATCTATGTTGCAGTATAAACGCGTGAAAACCTGGTGACTTTTAACAGTGTGAAACATAAATACTCTAAGACTGAAGTGTAAATTCAGTTATATAAAAGCATTTTACAACACTAGAATGTATTTTTTTTTTTTAATTACAGTAAAATGTTGTAAAATAACAGTATTTGCTGCAATCACATCAGAATACTGTGATTTCACAGCACTTTTTTGTGAAATTATATAATATAATGCTGTCTTGTGCTCACAATATTTACTTGTAATTGGAGCCTGAGCACCAACCTCAGTGTGAGGACTCTCTTCAGTTGCAAGGAATTTTTTTTTTTTCCATCAAAGAACTTGGAGGCCTTAACATGCTAAAAAACTCACTGAATTTTGCAAACATTTTAAGCCTGGGGAGAATGTACACATTCTGGTGGAAGTGTGCAAATGTGCAACAAAGTGGCCTTTGAGCAACAGCAAGAGCTACATGTATGACATTCAGTACACATATAGATAAAAAAAGTCTCTGAAACCATCCTCTAAAATGTACAGCAGGCGACTAAGAAAGGGTTAAAGGTCAAAATGGGCTATTTTGGCCATTTCCTACAGTTTGAATTTAAGTGACCTAGTTTGTAATCGCTGCAATCCAACAGTCAGACAATTCCAGTGAATTCACAGTATGCATGCCACAGCAAATAAGTAATTTTACAAAATTGAACCCATTATGCATTGCAAAACCCTCCTAACAGAACTTCACGGTGGAAATTCACCTCAGAAACCTGTGAAAAATCTAGAGATTTATAATAATGCATAAAATGTCTTTTTTGCACCATATTTATTTATGTATGCATTTATTTACTTGACGGACACTTGGTTTGAGAAACTTTGCAGAGCTGCTTTGGAAAAGGGCCAAAAGTTACATCTTTTCATGAAGCCCAGAGTTTCTGTCAGCGCCCCTGCTTCATGAAATCTTCAAAGCTTGTCAAAGACGTTGCATATTTCTATTGTTTTTGATAAAACCATGAGGGGAACATGGCTTTAAATCTCCTTCCTAACACTAAATAGCAATCCTAAATGTGGAATACCACTTTTTAGGGAGAGTGGTAATCTAATCCTTGTCAAACATAAACCATCTCAGCTTTCAGTAAGACTCTCATTGCCTCATAAGACCCAAATGATGTACAAAGCAAATTTCTTTTCTCATCACTGCAAGTTGAGCACAACCATCAGGTGTAGCAATTTCCCTCATGATCCTTCCTCAATTAGATCTATTTAAAACTAATGTCAGCATGGCTTAAATTTGCCTCACTTCGCGAAAACTGCCTCGAATTAAACGGGACGCAATCCTAGCAGCATTAAATGGTTTAAGTGTGTTATTCCTCGAATATAGGAGGAAAAAGAGAGCCCCCTTGATTAACTAAACCCTCTCAAATGTGATGGCTTGCTGTAATTAGTCCTGTGCGGACTTGAACGTGGGGTTTTAAAGCAGCCACTCATCCCATGGCCTTTATCTTCTCCTGCTTCCCGGAGAATAAGGTCTCCCGTGTAAGGTTCCTCCACTGAGCAGTGACTCTCTGGTCTTAGCTTAGCCTTGTATCTGTGTAGTCACTCTCTGAAATGGGCTTGTCAGGGGGACCTAAAACCTCCATTAAAAGTTTCAGTCTATAATAGGTATTAAAAAGCTGTACGAATACAAAGAGGAGTACCAATTTTCATTAACATATGAAGCACTTATTAACTTTGATCAGAGTGCGGTGAAGTAGCAAAGCTGCTTAAAGGCGCAAAGGTCAAGAAGTTGAATGCCACCAAAGACTCAGTCATTTGCCTTACCCTTGCAGAAAAGGGACTCCCCAGATAAGTTGTAGGAGCACCTTGTCATCCCATCTCGTCCTTAGGCTTTTAAACCTCCAAAGTAGGTGATGGTTGACTCCAAAACCTGCTCAGTTCATGTTGTTGTGGCTCTAAATGGTTACATCAAACTGAAGCTTCTTGACCATGTATTTTGCTGTATAATATGCTTTAGTGTGTTTTACGTATGTGATTAACTTAACTCAGGTAGTTTTTCTCAACCAGTGATGAGTTAAGGTTACTTTCAATAAAACTCTCAAATCACTGATGTTGACTTACAGGTAAAATGTTCGAATTAACCCAAAAATATATTTATTTATCATATTTGCTGATTTTCTATTAATAGATAATGAAACTTAATAGATAATAAAAGTGTCTGCCTCTTGGTCGTAAAAACTTCCTTGAAGGTGCCACATCACGTCAACTATACTTTTAATGCTTTTCACTGACTTTGTACAAACCCTCCATTTCTCAGAAATTAAACAGTCCTTCACAGTCTTCCCCTGATGATAAGAGGTTAGCCTCTCCCCAAGATGGGAGAAACACCCCCAGCCAGGTGTTTGTTCAGCTAATTGGCATGCATTTGCAGCCACAGTAAACATTAGAGCAAAGTGCTAAAAAGCCAGAGCCACAGGGCCATTGTCAAGGTAACTTGAGCTTATATAGCACTTCCTAGACTTTCTAGCCACTCAGAATGCTTTTCCACCAAAGATCATCTACATATTTTCATTAATTTACTCTCACATCCCTCACTGATGGTTCAGAGTTTCCCTGTAAGTTGAAGCCTCTTGAGGTTAAGTGTCTTGCCCAAGGACACATATAAGAGCCAAAGCTTGGCTCAAACTTCAATCTTCCGATTGATGGTGGAATGAACCATCAGACTGAGCCACCGAAATCCTTAACACAGCCCGTAAGGATTTGAAGCTACAGGCACTTTGACCGAGTGTCCTGAACTGAGTTGAATCAGAGGCTGAACACTGTAAGTTCCAACAAGTTAAGTTTTCCCAAAAGAAAAATGAAACAATGTCTTAATGTTTCATATGGTGGCTGTGGTGAAGAGATGGAAGTGAAAAACCACAGACAACGGAAAAAATAGATGCTTAAGTTATTTATTGCTGCTTTTAAAGAGCATTTTTAAATATACTTAGAGGGAGCTTTGACCACAAAAAGTCTGAGCTTGTTCTTGGGTAAATTTCAGTTGAATTTTTCTAAATCCTGGCAAAGCATTTTCTCTAACTTTGTGGTGACACAAGTTTTACTTACCTGACCTCTTTCACTGCCCCTCTTTAGTTTATTACGGACATTAAATGGGCTCTGACTTATGTTTAGTAACCTGTCATCCAAAAACATCAGTTAAGTTAAGACTCTCAACATGTTGATAAAACACAGTGAGAGCTAAATATTTGTCAGAGACGCAAAGGCAGGCTGTATGAAAAGAGAGGGGTCTGGACAGACATTAGAAGATTTTACGACAGATTTTTGCCACAACTTTCCCCTCTCAAGGATTATTGGAGTGGGATGGAATTCCAGGCTTGTCTCAGCAGACAGTTTGTCCAGATAGTTTTCATGTGTGCTGTCAATATGACCATTTTACTGCTGCCAATCAAGACAGAGATTCTCTGGTCTTAAGTTTAATTGTCAAACATGTTTTTAATATTTTCAGCTTCATGTGGCTCTGGTTATGGCATCATACTCTTAAAACCTGACGAGAGCGAGCAGACCAATGAGCTAATGCACTTCTATGAAAATCTGCAAACATGAAAGCAAACACAAACAGAATTTTAACTTATTTTTGATCAAGATCTTGCACACAATGTCCTTTTTTTTTCTTTTTTTAGTGTAAAATAGACCTCATGGTAGGACAGCCAGCTGAGGATGTTGGTGGTCGGAGTGCATCAGTATGAGTAGGCTGCCATTAGATGTTTAATAATAATAATAATAATAATAATAATAATAATAATAACATGCAGGAACAGATCATTCTTATTATATCAGATAGGCAACCAGTGGGCGAGGGGTCATATCTAACCCTCCCCACACTCAGTGTGGCCCACAAGTCATTTTTCCGAGAAGGGTTACATATAAACATGAAGAAAACATGACATCTGCCATGAAAATACGAAAATTAAAAAGACCCACAATAATCTCTGATCATTAAGACATACTAAGTATTAGCAAGAAATTAGGGGTATGATTAGTCATGTTTCAATAAACTTTAGATCCATCATTGAGTATTTTTTTTCTGTAGGGATATGGAGTTGCAGGTAGAATATATGGGAATATGTAGTAAATATTTATTGCACTGAAAACAATTACAATTAAATTAAGCTTTGTAGTTTGTATCCAAGTTTAAATGAATATATATTTATTGTTAGTAGCTATGTATTTCTTTTTTTTTTTTTTTTTCTGAATTAAGCCTTTATTAATGCGAAGTTGAAAGTATAATTTATTACATTTTGTCCTTCTGGGAACAACAATGACAGTAATATTGCCCTTTCTGTAACCAAAGTTGCCCATTTCTGATTTCAAACAGAAAAAAGTAAAAACACAGGTGTGACATAAAGGCAAATATGATCCTTTTCTGTTGTTTCTTTATTAAAATGTGGCCCAACAGTGAATCATGCTCTGGTATTTGGTCCGTCTCTATGAGTTTCATGAACACATCAGATGTGTGGCCACAGACTGGCTGTATCTTTGTTTGTGTGTTTGTAGGATTATGAGTTTTTAAAAAATCTGTTGAAACTGTCTTTTCATCTGTGGTTTCCCATATTTTGAAATCAATTGAGATTTAATAACATCTTCTGCTGTGTGGCCAGCTTTAAAGAAAAGGCACATTTCAAGAAATAACCTTGGATTTTCATGCATTTAGTGCAGGCTCTTGGTCAATTTCACATATAGGGAGCTTTGCTTGTGAAGAGGCGACTGTTAAAAGTGTGGAACCCACAGCAAAGATTTATAATCTATCAACACAGCTGGCTTCATGACAGTAAGAGAGATACCTCTTTTATTTACTCTGAGCTGCACCTTTTAACAGAAATTGTGAAATTTCACCTTGCTCTTTTACCCTCTTTTTATTGTCGGCTGTCTGAGAAATCCAGCCCAGACTGCTGTTATAAGCTGCTGACTTAGTGGGTTTCAAGTGTTAAGACAAAAATACACTTACTGGCCACTTTATTAGGTACACCTTGCTTGAACTGGGTTGGATACCTTCTGCCTTCAGAACTGCCTCAGCTCTTTCTAGTATGAATTAAAAAAAAACTTCTGGAAATATTCCTCAGAGAAGAGAATTTGAGAATTGTGTTTTCATTTTGACCGGCAGAATCAAACAGTTGCTGCAGATTTGCAGAGTGCACATCCTTGATGCAAATCTCCCGTTCCTCCACATCTCAAACAACCTCTGTTGGACTGAGATCTCATGACTGTGGAGGCCACTGGAGTTCTGTGAGATCATTGTCATGTGGAAACCAGTTTGAGATGATTTGATCTTTGTGTCTTCCTGCTGGAAGTAGCCATTAAAGATGTGTACACTGTAGTCATAAAGGGGATGAATGTGGTCAGCAAGTAAAACTCATGTAGGCTGTGGTGTTTAAATGATGCTCAGTTAGTACTAAGGGGCCTAAAGTGAACAAAATTTTCCACACCATTACACCCCCACCACAGGCCTGATTTATTGGATCCATGCTTTTATGTTGTTTACGCCAAACTCTGACCCTGTACCATCCGGCTGCTGCAGCAGAAATAGAATGAAATATAACAGAAAAAGCCTAAGACTCATCAGATCAGGCAACATTTTTACAACCTGCTATGGTGTAATTTTGTGAGCCCATGCGAATTGTAGCCTCAGTTTCCTGTTCTAGCTGACAGGAGTTGCACCCAGTTTGGTCTTCTGCTGCTGCAGCGCATCTGCTTCAAGACTCAACATGTTGTGAGTTCAGAGCTGGTCTTCTGCATTCCTCGGTGCCAAGTGGTTATTTTAGCTATTGTTGACTTCATATCATGTTCCACCACTGGCCATTGAACTCTGACCTCTGGCATCATGACATGTTTGTCATTTCTGCCTAGAAAGCTGCCATCCTCTGGATATTTTCACCTTTTCAAACCATTCTCCGTAAACCCCGGAGATGATTGTGCATAAAAATCTCACACAATCAGCCGTTTCCAAAATGCTCTGTCTAGCCTGGCACCAACAACCATGCCCCGTTAGTAGTCACTTACATAAACTTTCTTCCCAGGTCTGATGCTCCGTGTAAAATTCAGCAGATCATCATGACTGTTTTTACAAGCCCAAATGCATTGAATCTTTGCCATTTGATTGTCTGATTAGCTATTGGCATTAACAAGCAGTTGAACTCAATCAATTATTTTTTTTTTTTTTTTATAGCGCCAATTCAAAACAAGTGTTATCTCAAGACACTTTACAATAGAGCATAAAACTCTTCATTTTAAGGATACACATACATGCATAGATACACATATACATATATAAAATATACATATACATATATATACAAATATATACATGTTCTATACATGAACTGTTGTACCTAATAAAATGGCCAGTGAGTGCAGCCTTGACTGTACATCTAAATTCGTTTAATTTGTTTCTGAATTTTGACAAATCAACTTTAGTACAATAGATTTCTCTCAGCTCAAAACCCCGGTGCTGCTTGAGTGTTTCCTGAGGAGATTCATGAATAGAACTAAAAAAAGACGTTTTGCCATCTTCTGCACTGTTTACCTACGTAACAAAAATTACAATATGTGCAGAAACATTTTATCAAAGAAGAGTGAAGGCTCAGCATTGCACATGCAGGATTGAAAATAGAAAATAACAAACCCACCTTGACCCATCAAATAACCTCTGAGTGAGTAATTTGACTTGCAGCGGTCAGAGACTCACAGTAACAAGCAGAGAAATAGCAGAATTAATTATAGCACTCTTTGTGTAACACAGAAGTAATCACAATCTCCAGCAATGGTGGCAGAAGATCTCCTTGGCACTTTCTCACAAGCTGCCAGTGCCCCTGTTCCCCCCCAATGGTAAATGTGGAATTTTAATACACAGTAGATGCTGGAGAATATGGGCAAATGCTAATTTGTGGTGCGATAAGATGAATCGAGTCATCCCTTTAGCCCCATTTGACTCAGTGGAGGAAATTAATCATTAATGTTTGTTAAGTATGACAATCTAACTGGGCCAGATCTACATGCTCAGAGACTGAGGCAGAGCGAGATAAAGACCCCGGCTGCAGACAGGGAGGAAAACTGCCAGATTCTGTAATGATGGGAATTTATTGGCATTTAAAGAGACAGTGGCAAGGCATTTCACTAATAGCCTGCCTCCATTGGAGTGCTCTGCCTGCCACCAATTCCATGCAATCCGAACCTTTTTCAGATAGCGGAGAGGACTTACAGCTATGCTTGACTTTGGGGACAGATGTTTTTCCTGGAATTTACTTTATCTGTAGCAACAAAATCTGCATCAACAACCACATAACTGCATAGTACTGCTATTGCTGGAGGGAGGCGGCACTTCACACTTAATCACTTTTTTAAAAATCATTGCTAAGCACCAAATTGTGATGGGTTCTTGGACTGACTAAGTTAATGTCAACAATCTTGGATATTAATAAATGCACAGTATGTAAAATTTGGCCACCAGGATGATTATGATGAGAGAACAAAGATTGGTTAAAGTCTCAGGGTGACCTGCTATTGTCTCCACCCACCTTCACTGTTTTCTTCTGCTTAAAGAGAGGACTCTAAAAGAAGCTGCTCACAAGAGACGTGTATGCTAATCAGCAAACCAGTGTTTCAATTTTATCAATAAATTTTACAAAATGATGGAGAAAGTTTTTTATATGTGAAGCTCATTTGGTCTTTGTCCAAAGCATGACTGTGAAGTCCACTTTTAGGAGCTTTTCTCCCTAAATGCATGCACTTTATCTACAAAACAGAAGTTTTGGTTTGCCATTTATTGAAAACTTCTCATAGAGTGCAGTTTTTGTAAAATAGAGAGAACTGTTTATGACAATAGGATGAACATGCGCCATTAATATGTCACACTGTAAAATCAGATGGTCAGAAATAACCTGAAATCTCACAGCTGTTAGTGATTTGGGAAAATTCAAGATTCAAATAGTTTATTGTCATCTGCATGTTAAGAAACATGTTTCCCTGCACAATGAAATTTCTGCTCTGCTGTCCACAACGAATGCCAGGTAAGAGTATGCAGCAGGAAAATACTAAATAATACATAATAATAGAAGCAAGAAAATACTGTACAAATCTAAACAAGATAAAGATAGATTCCAACTATATACATATATAAAACGATAAATATCACTGTTAAAGGACTGGAACAGAATGGAACGGATTTCTGTAAATTTCTGTAAACATGTATATTGTGCAAAGATCTGACATAAAGTGCGAGAACATTTTTATCCATGCAAATGAGCTGTGTGGTTGAGGGACAGAACGCAGACAAATATCAAAGATTTTGTAAAGTCTTATAGAGGTTAAAGAGCCCATATAAGTGACAGATCATTTCTATGAAAAGGACTAAATTTCTGAGCATTAGTGATCGTGAACATACTCAGTCATCAAAATGATATGAACCTGATTTAAAACTAAATATGAGCTCCTTCAAGTTTTCCACAGCTCAAAATTCAGACATATACAACAACACTCACAGTAGCACACACTCTGGGCATCGCCAGCAAACACAATTAGCAGCTAAATTGTTTATTATTTCCTTGTTGACAGAAGGCCATGTACATTTTTGTGCATGTGTTTATATTTTCTGATCAAGGGGAGGACTTCTCACACAGGCATGCTTGTAACTTGTAACTGTAACTGTAAACTTGACAGTATTTTGCCATGATTTCGACCTACTGTAAAAAGTATACAGTAAATTACTGTAAATGGAAAAAGATTGTGGGAAAACATACTGATTTCTGTAAAATTAACAGCATTTTACCATAAAATCAAGTAACCTACAGTAAAATGACTGAATACGGCAATGAATCAAGAGAAAATTCAATTTTGATCAGGAAAATGTACAAATAGCAGGCAAGATTTCTTTGACTTAACGCTTCACATTTTTGGGTGAAACAATTGTTTGATTAACTGTATTTTATTGGATAAAATTAATGTTTGTGGATTTTTTTTTTACAAAATCATATCTTTTTAATAAATGATCAGTAAAACAGTTAAAGATATAGTAAATAAACTAAATCACTGCAAGTTCACTGTAATTGAAATGCATTCCAAAAGTTATAGAATAAAATACGGTAATAATATAAATGAATAAAAATACAGTTAGACTATTATAGAAAATAGGTTAATGCTGTAAAATTAAAGTTGAGTAATGATACTGTAAAAATATTTATAGTACTGGGATCTTGTTGCCAGTAAGTTACTGTAAAATTTACAACAACCTTTTTACAGTGTAGTACAAAAAAAAAAGTTTTAAGCTGTACTCTTATTTCTGCCCTCACTGTGTGAGTGAATGCAGTCGTGTGACCAATATATTCCACATGTTTGAAAATCTGCCAACAGGTCAGGAGTAGCTGATTGTGCTGTAATCTGCTTTCTGTCCACCTGTACCCTAATCATTCAGTTTAGTCAGGCGCAATCTGTGGACTTAAAAGACTGAAATGAACAAAGGGTGAGGGTGGATGGGGCTCACGTTAAAGAATGGACAGCAGCCAGAGACTAACTGTGGTCCATCACCAAGCAGCACAAAACATGAATGAATACAGTAAGAGAACAGCAGACTGTAGTAGCAGGTACCACCTGCCTTTGCAGCAGCCTCTGATGTGATAGTACGGGTTTCAATGGCAAAAATAAACAAGCTGTGCCTGTCACGGTGGCTCAGTCAATGCAGTGCCATGACAGAAACACCAAATTACAACTACAAATTGTCCAGAATTTCTCTGTCTTTGAAAACTTTTGGAAATATTTAATGCAACGTAAGCAGGGTCTGAAAAAAGCACCCCCAACACATACTGTAGGCAAATTTTCCACTCTCAGGACAATATGGTCTACACGCTGGGAAAAAATATATGCTGAATTTTAATTTTAATTAGCATTTTAATATCCTGTTTTGTATTGTTTTTTCACTGTTATATGCGATGAAACAAATGATATTGACACAAAATACAATTTATTAGGTTGGATTGTGAGCAATGTGCCTGGCCACCGATTTTTTTAATCTATCCACGATCTTGGCCTGGACATCAATAAGTTCATTTTGGACCCTGATTGTAGGTGCTGAGCTCAAATATATATTCAAAACATAGAATTAGTCATTTTTTAAATCAAATAATAAAAAGGAGTTTCAAATCTTCTGAAATTTCCACATTTTATGTATTTAAGTTGTATTTTTTATGTCACTGTGACATCACATTAACAGATTAAATAGAAATATTAATGTTGCTTCATTTTGCACACACTTTGTGACCTGTCTGTAGATACACTTTGAGGGATTAGCAGCTTTTGAGTTCCTTAAAGTCGCCCGTAGACATTGACATTTTCAAGGGCTCCCTCAGCACAGACAATGCTAAAAGGGAGAGAAAAAGCCAATATGACTTTGTTGCTACCTTGCTCCAGGAATTGTGTGTGTAAATCGCCTATAAGCTTATTGACCTGAATGCATAGCATGCTGCGTGTGACTGTGATTTGGCTAGAGAGCTGTGCTTTGATAGAGCAGCGATAGGGCTGATTTTAACAGCTCACTGGTTCGTCTTGCATGCCTGCCAACGCTGCACTCAGCAGGCTGCCTCACCTCGCCTCCCCGTCCCTTCTGTTCTCTTCAGTCTTTTCTCTCTGGACCTTAAGTATCTGTGTTTAATTGAGCCGGGAATAGAACCTAAACCAGATGTGAATTAGGATTAAAGCAATAATGTAAATAATCATCACAGAATGTATAACTCAGAAGAAGAATATTAATCAAATAATTAAATATGCTGTATTATTTAAATCAAGGTTTGGATATGTATGAGTGAAGGGACTTGACCTTTTCTGGGAGGGTTAAACTGCACAGAATATGTTGCTTTATATGACTATATTATTAAATTGTTCAATTAATCCCCCACTTTTTCTCTATTTTTGACCAGGCATGAAATGCTAGCATTGTGCAAATGTCACAAACATATTTCAAATACACATATCTCCATTTTTTCTGTCTTTGAGTGTTCAAGTCCAAACTTCATATTTGTGCCAGCTGTGGTCAAAAGATATCCATCCCAATACTTAAAATCATTGTTCTGAGATATTTACAGGAGGAGTCTGTGTTAAACCAATAAACATCTGGTAACATATAAAAAGAGCTTGGAGATATTGCCAGTTTTGCTCTCTTTTTTTGTGTTTTTCTGAAAAATTCAATGTTTCTCAGATGATCAACCCAGGAGAGGAAACATGTTGTTGACTATATGCTTTTAAATTGCAAGTATTAACCCACAAGATTCTGTGTTGTGCATAGGGCATGAAACCTCATGGAGTGACACTGCCATGATGGTGTGACTGGTTTTCCATGTCACTCTGAGATTTTTATGTCGTACCATATGAACTGAACTTTTTCTGTTTCTTATCACTCAAAACAAGTGGGGAGTTTTTGTCATGGAATCAATTTTTCATTAACCATGATCATGACAAAAAAACAAATATTTCACAAGTCCAAGACTCATTGGACCAAGCAACATTTTTCAATCCTCTTTTCTTAAGTTTTGGTGAGCTTGTGTAAATTATAGCCGCAGTTTCTTGTTCTTTGCAGACAGCAGTGGCACCCAGTGAGGTCTTCTCCCGCTGAAGCTTAACTGCTTCAAGATTGGATGTGTTCTACATTCAGAAATGGTCCTCTTAATGTCTTGGTCCAACTGAGTGGTTATTTGAGTTACTGTTGCCTTTCCATCCCCTGACCTCTGGCATCAACAATGCTATTACACCCATAGAACCACCACTCACCGAATGTTTTCTCTTTTTTGGACCTTTCTCTGCAAACCCTAGGGACGGTTGTGCCTGAAAATTCCAGCAAGTCAGCACTTGGGCCATGTCTACATGCCTTGATACATTGAGGTGTTGGTTGCTTAGTCTGGTAGTACAATTCACCATCAGTTGGAAGGTTGAGGGTTCAAATCCAGTGCTGGCTTTCACATGTTAATATGTCCTTGGGCAAGGCACTTAACCCCAAGTTACTCCCACTTCTGCATCAGTGGTGTCCAAATAAGTCGGAAAGGCATGGATGTGTTAGCTGATACTGAAAGGCAATTAATTAAGAAACTTATAACCATCAGTGAGTGAATGAGAGAGTGAGTGAGTTTGAATTGATAGCATTGGTGACCTAAAGTGCTTTGAGTAGTAAAGTAGCAATCAGGGAGGCACTGCATAAGCTCAAGTTTATTGGCTGCAGTGCAGTGTAGTCCATAAGGGCTTGGGCTGGGGACTGGAGGGTGTTCGATTCAAGTCTCGATCAAAACATATTCGGAAGTTGGTTTGGGAGGCTGGAGAAATACAAGCTGACTTCCTTGGGCACTTGCCTTCAGAGCCTCAGGGTGTAGGTCTGCACCCTTGCGCCCTCAAACTTCATCGCACGGGAACACCTATGAATGAAGTAGGGCTAACCTTGCTAGTGGTGCAGTCAAGTCGTCAAGAATGATGAATTGCAAAGTTCCGACCCTGCATGTGCTCCAAAACCTGACCTGACCTGACCATTTCAGTCCATCAGTTGATGCTAATTAGTGATTTGTGTTAGCTGTGTAAATGACTAGTTAAACAGGAGTACCCCATAAAGTGGCTACTGAGTATATTTTAACTCTTAGAGGTTCAGTGACTAAATAACAAGTATGTTGTATCAGAAGAAAGAAATTATCAATAATTTGGACAAAACAAGTCAAATCAACTGAGGAAATACTTTTCACAACAGTTCATGTCACATCATATTAAAGTTTTTGCTCCTTGATTAATGATTTTTTAAATACAATGAAACATTTTAATGTCATGTTTAATGCAGGAAAGAGAATATTTAATTCAAACAGTTCAGATTTTCAGGTCCAAGATTTCAGTCACCCATATGTGAAAAATTAGCATTTTTTCATTCTTTATCTTTATCAAGAAAGTCCACATTTTAATCAGTTTTAAACCATAAAAGTCTGTCCTGAAGTCTCTGTTCCCCAGGTTTTATCAAAGCAAACTGTAAGTAAAGGAGTCCTGTTCCAACACTTCCTCCTCTGCTCTTCTTATCCTTGTGACATTTGTGCAGGAAACTTCATCAAAGCCCTGTGACATTGTTCCCTGTGAGGCTGCCTGGGTGATTGTGTTTAAAATGCATTGCAAACTGTGTTAGATAGAAGGCAGAAAATCCTTAATCACTGCTTAATTAAGGAATCATCTTGTAGCTTCATTTCCCGGGCTGTAATTAAACACTTCCAATACGTTTCGTTACAGGGCTTAACATGTTCGCCTGAGATCAAGGTAGTGCCTTTAATGTTATCTCCCCAGCTTTTTTAAACTCCGCTCCATTGGAAGGAACTGTTGATATATGCCTTTGTTATTCTCCTCATAATACGAGTCTAGTATGCTAAAGAGGTTCTCCGGGCCCCAACAAATGGTGGAGGGAATTTAGTTAAGTGGGCTCCTTGATAATGTACTGGGGAAGGAGAAGAGGGGGAGAAATTGCCGGCTGAAGCAGACACTTGCATAAGCAAAACTGGGTCATAATGACCTCATGTACTGTAAGTGGATCATTTCTGCATGACTTCCCTTCAGCATCACTTTTTTTTTTTTTTTTTTTTTTTTCTGGTATAGATCCTCTCTTATAGTGCGAGGCAGAAAACGGAAATCCCTTTGGCAATGTTTGCTACCTTCTTTGAAGTGAGCCATGTTAAAAAAAAGCTAAACAAGCATGGTGTGTGTGCTTGATGTAGAGATTAACCTCAGTGAGGATGGACAGAGCTGCACTGGAGTATTGTGTGTCCTGTGGCAGTTGTCACTTGAGTTGTGATAACTTGGACTCTGAAATGCTTTCTGGGAGCTGAGAGGGAGGGTGAAGGGAGGGAGGGGTCATGTGCAGAGGTGGCAAAGAACAATATTACCACAACATATACATGTGGTTTATGTTTACTGTCATATATTTGTGGTATTTTTAAACTTGAGACTCTAAACATCCCAGACCTTGTTCCCTTATGGAGAAGGGGTACAAGTTTAACAACCCATGGCAGCACTCCAGGCCTGTCCATGATCAGTTATTGTTGGGTGAAGAACATCAAAGGAAAGGAAAAATGATTTGGTGACAAAACTGAAAGAAATCTTCCGTCAAAAACGATCAAAAACTCTTCAACGCTCCAAGCAGGTTTGTACTTACTCGTCTAACTTTGGCAAGATAAAGTGCAGCTACTGTCGGTTATAATGAAATTATCTATGGCACCACTAGAGGTGCTTACATGCTAAGAGTTATAGACTGGTGCAGAAATGAGCCAAAAAACATGGTGAGCTACCATGTCTGGATGCCAAACCCAAAAGTTTATGGAATTTTAGAATAACTTTTTTCTGATAAGGTCCATGGTGAAATGTGTTTTTAAAAGGAACTGCTAATAAGGACAACAAAAATGGCAGGGCACCCCAATACAACAATAATACATAAACCATAGCCTCAGCCATGTACCTAATTAATTGTGAATTGTATTATTATTTTTATTTTTGTTTCATAGGTGACAGTTTAAGTTCATATTAATCACCATCCAGCAAAAATAAATAAGACTATAGCCATTGGCTAATTTCCTACTTAGCAAAACTAACATGCCTTAAACGTTACAAAACCTAGCTGAAACATATACATATTATTTCACATTCTCTTAAATATTTTGCACCAAATAGATACACCATAAAGTTCTTCCTGATAAAAATATTTCCATTGCAGGTATTTTCTGGGTCATATAAATACTTCAGTGGAAAAACAACCAAAAATACCCTTAGAACAACAACTAATTCTTACTCTTCACATCTTCAGAAATTGATGATAGTCTGAGGCCCAGATTGGAGGTTGTGGGGGGCCTGATGTGACCCCTGGGTTGCTAGTTGATGATCTCTATTGAAGGCTTTTAGTGGAGGTACCCTATGCAATGCTAAAAACAGAGTTAGCCTATAAAAATAAGTCATACCAGTGCTACTCTACAGAGTCAGGAAAAAATCAAAGGAGAGTTTGTTTCCATTATGCACTTTGGGAAAGAGTCAAAATGATCAAACTAAAGTCAAAATGTCAAGAAGAAAAGGCAAAATGATGAGAATGAAGTTTAAATGTTGGGGGATAAAATCTTAAAGCTTAAATCTGGCTAAATAGCCTACAAGTGACCACCAAATTCATCTAACTAGTCCAAAGTTAATGAATCACTTAAAAAGTAGTTTAATTTCCTGTTAGTCTTTGGTTTTACGTTCACTTTAACATTCATATTCTGTGCTCAATGTGTTGCGCACTACTTCTGTCAAGTGGTTTGATATTTAATTATGAGTTTCAATGCAACTAAATCGATTGTTTGTAGATCAAAATATTGCTTATAAGCTTAGATTTATAAAAGTAGATTGTTTTGACAGTTGGTGTAGCTCTCCACACGAGCTCATGTCAGTAAGAACAAGCATCTGTTTAACATGCTCCTAAAGCCATAAGACCTCACAGAGAGATACCCAGCTAACCTGTAGCATGCTCTGTCTCAGGCCAGACTCTGTAAATAAGCCCTACATCCTATAACACACATTTTGGCTTGCTCCACAATAGATCAAAAGGTAATAAATAGCCAGCTCTCTCCAACACATTGCTTTCCTTCCTGTTCCATGAAGCTTCCTCCTGTTCCTGCAAGCACTCATGGGAACACACATAAAAGTGTGCAGCTGGACCTGCTACGCTCACAAAAAATATGCATACACACTGCTATTAATACACCGACACAGTGCTGCACACAATGACAATGGATCACATGACAGTGACACACAGGAAAGATGAATAAAACGTCATGAATTCTTTATGTAAGTAAAGACAACAGGCAGGCATGTATGAATCTTTAAGAGATGTTATTTATCACAATTTTATAATTTTTCTGGCCTAAAATAACACATGTAATGTTAATTTTAGCATTTTTTATTAACATTTGGGGGTTGCTGATATGGCGGAGTGGGTTGCAACTGTGCACTTGCAGTCTACTGAGGCTCTCACCTTGTGGGGATGTCCTGGGTTTGATTCTGACTGTAAGCCAATTTGCTCAAGGTCTTCCCCCAATCTTTCTTCCCCTTTCTGAGTTTATTTAGTATATCACTACCAAAAAATATCCGTACAAAAATTGTATGTAGTTGTCAGTTAAAAGTCTTGTCTTCTGAGAAGTGTCACCTGTTTAGGGTATTTTTTTTTCTACATTGTCACTCTTCTCTTAAATGTGCATGTGCTAATATTAGGACATTTTATGAACAATCTAATGGCTTTTACATCTAAAGACATTTCAAATATAGAAGAAAAACAAATGTCAGTACATATATGTAAAAACATGCAAGATATGGATAAATCAGTGTATATAAAACAACCTGACATTGATAGAAAAACTTTTTTTTTCTTATTTCTTTGATACGTTCCTAGTTGTGACCCTACAGGAGCATTTTGCAAACATTTTGACCTTCGATAGTGCACCGCCTCAGGAGTGTCCATCAAGTGTGCACTGGTGAAATAAACAATGACATCAATGTTTTGAATAAAGTAATTAATATGATACTTTTCTGTATTTTTGATTATGAAAGGAGTATATGGCCAGAAAAAAGGTTTTAATGTAATTGAGTGTCTTTAAATGCCCTTATCTGGGCAAGACGTCCTCCAGTATACATACATTTAGTGCATTATCTTAAGAGCTTGAAAAATCAAGGTAATCATTTTTCAGTTTCGGTCTTCTCATAGAAAATTCTCTCAAACTATGACTGACACAAACAAGAACTCAAGTGTCTGGTCGCTGCGTGACGCCATTTTGGATGTTGATCAAAGTAATTTGTATGTAATCAAATTTTCACATGAAGTCACATGACAAAGATGGGCAAGATGTTCTCACTAAACGCCCTCCCTGTCTGTCAAAGGTCTGCGTCCTTCAAGATACAAACATTCTTTGGCTAAGAATTTCACAATTACAGTCTTGCGGTGCTATCCTACGTTGCACTTTATCTGTACATTTTGGTTGATTGCTGCTAATGTTGTGTCTTGAGCTTTTTAAGAATTTTTTCCTCTTTCTTACAGGTGAGGAAGATGGTAACCGAGAACCTGGAGAATCAGAAATGGATGGACAGGGTGAGAAGACTGGGACCACAGGGCCTGATGAATGGGACGGACCAAGTAAGAAAAGTCTTCCTGGTTTTTTCACCTCCTTGTAAAATCTGCTCATTCGTATAACAACAGTGCGGTGAGGTAATGACTTGTAACTCACTTCCTCAAATGTGGAAGTGAGTTATAATTTTAGCACCTCTGGTTCTCCCAACTTAAAAAATAGTGGGGTGGGGGGTTGTAATAAATGTCTGAATGAGGTCTGTGACAAACACAAGTGAAAGATATTCTGATTATCTTTTGATCACCAACATAAAATATATCTGGAATTGCTCCAGTCATGAATTTAAAAGCATTTTTGATTTAAAAAAAAAAAAGAGTTGCTAAGAAGGACTACAAGGTTGGTCAGACATTCAACATAATAACATTTAATCATCAGTTAAATAAAAACACACTGTTACACATAATTGACAGAGACATGAGAACCAACAAGGTCATCTCACACAAAGAAGAAAATCTTTCACAGCAGTGTCAGCGTGCCATGCTGTAGTTCAATGACAGCCTGACGTGACTTTTTCCACTCCCACAGATAGTGTTTCATCTTCAGAAACAGTGAAAGAATTTAATAATAAACAAAACATGTAAGTTTCTTAGAATTCATAAAGCCATATAACTGAAACAACAGACATTATTGTCAGCAATGATCCAGAATCTGATGAGAAAACCCACATAGTCCTGTTTTGATGACCGCCACAGACTCAAAACTATTTTCAGTGGTTTAGGTTCTATTATCCTAAAGACAGAAACACACCAGCTTTGTGCCTCACCACTCTCTAATTTTTGACAAACACGCGCAAGGGAGAAAATGGGAGCACATGCTCATTTTCTTCTTTAAAGAAAAAATGTCAACTGTGTCAGTCAGAATATAGCAAAGACACCTGCGCTACACACCAACATACTTTGCTCTGGATGTGCAATAGGGCCCACAGGCTTTTCATTGCAAGAACAAGACGAACCTTTAGGTTGGCTGCTCTAGAGATGCTGCATGCTTTAATGAAATAGTTCCCAGTTTTTTTCAAGCAGTCCTCACTTTGACACATTAGATTATTATCAAGCCCACCACCCCTTACCATACACTTTAATACATAAATATTTATCAATTAGAAAGCACTCAGAGAGCACAAACCTCTAGACAGCTCACATATTGTTGTTACATCTATGAACAATAGTTCCATGATAAAGTTACCATCATATTATGATTCCTTGACACTGAAAACCCACACCTAGCACTGGGAGTCATGTTGATATTGTCATTAGTTAGACAGTTATTGAGCAAAAATGATCGTTCGCTAATGGCTGTTACCTGGATCACCACCAAAATCTAATAATTTCTAAGTTGGGCCATTAGTAACATCTCCTGAAAATTTCAGTAAAATTCATACAGTAGTTTTTGCATAATCTTGCTAACAAACAAACAAACCAAACATAACCTCCTTGGCGGAGATAATAAAAAACTAGTAGTGCTCCGAGGGCTGAAACCTTCACCAAGGCACCAGCACTGATGGTTGAGTTAAACTGCCCTTATAACAAATCCTTAAAGAAATTCCTGGATTCACATACAGAGTAAGATCACCACCAAGATCTAATCACTTCTTCCTTGTGCCAACATTCCCTGAAAATGTCGTCAAATCCTGTTCAAAACTTTTCGAGTTATCCTGTTTACAATCTAACAAATGCTGGCAAAAACATAACCTCCATGGCAGAGGGAATAACAAAACTTTCAGTCACATCCTTTGCTAACATTTTTTTTTACATTATTTAAAGCAAACATAATAATTACAAGTGAAACTTAAACATGAAAAGTCCTGTATTTCTGGCCAACAGACAATGAAACAAGTCTACAGGTGCAGTCAGGGGAGAGTTAATGGCTGTTTCTTCTCTTGATCTGTCTTTTGTCTATTTTAGCAGCAAAGGGAAATGATTAATATCGTCTGGTGTAGTTATATGTTAGCTTTAGCTTTATTTGGAAGTGCCTTCACAAACTCAGCAAATGCTTTCTGGCAGTTTGTAACAGTGTCCATTGTTTTTGTTTTGCCTTGCCACGACCCCCTAACAGAGCTGTGGGCCCCACTCAGGGGCCATGAACCCCACTTTTAGAAACAATCACTTAAGGTTAGTCTGCTGGTAGTCTGTGTGCTTCCTAAGAAACTCCTGAATGTACACATATAGTTAAGATCCCCTCCCAAAAAATAGGTTCATAACTTCTTTCTAAGGACACCTATAACGCATTGCTGCAGCTTTTTAATGTGCTAAAACGTTTTTTTAATCTTGTTTTGCCCTCTCACTAAAAAGAAACTTCATCAAAGGATGGATAATACATTGAACAAGATAGTTGCACAGCAATTACTGCTCAGCAATAGCCTAAACCCACACTGCTGAACACACAAAATATGATTCCTTTTAATGCATAAAATGACCCCAAGAATTTATTGCAGGTACATGCGTATGTAAGAAAAAAGGGAGAGACGAGAGAAAAAAGAGGAGAGAGAGGGAGAAAAAAGTGGATTTGGGCAAGTTGTGCTTGCTAGCTCGAAACCCCCCGGGGTGTGTATTTTATACTGACAGTGAATCAGTGTTATCACACCTATCAGATAATGCATTTATCATTAAATTTCACATTTGCATTTAAATCTGGGGAAGGAAATGAGCATTGCTGGCCAAAGATAAGAACGCTGGGACGACAGTAATAAACCATCACTGTGATCAGTCAGGAGACAGGGCTGAGGGGGTCAGCTCAGAACTATGGGGGCCATGAAAAAGAAGGCAACACATGTGGAAAAAGGCCCTTTTGGACAAGGAAATGCTGAGCTTAAAAATATTGCTTTGAAAAGCAAGGATGGATGAAGCATGACTAGATGTATGACTGGCTGTAATTATCCCTACCCTCCCTACTTAGACATCCGATGAGAATTAGAGGCTCAGAGTCATCCTGCCGGACAGGCGGTGGAGAGAGGCAGGAGACTGGCATTATGTCTTTGCTGAAAGAGAAGAGGTGATGTGAAACATGATGCCTACTTCATGTTTTACTAAACCACAGCCTGAGTGCTGCAGAGTTATCAAGTGACATCCATTTTGAGGACTTCAGCACTGTCCTCTTCCCTCCTGTATTACAAACTGAGAAATGGCCCTGAGCACATTGCTGCACCCAACTTAGAGAAACAGGCTGGAGTGTAGACCAGTGGCTCTCAAATGGTCAACCTTCAGAACCAACTACCACTTCCTTAATAATCAGTGTGATCTAAATGTATATGTTTTACCAGCTATGAGAATTAATTCAATGGAAATTGCAGCTTTGATCTTGTATTGAGCAAAACAAATTATAAAAAACAAAACAAACTGTCCCTAAAAAACATATTATTTCAGGAACACTGGAGGACATGCATGCATACACCCAAAAATATGTTTATTCACTTCTCAATCAGCAAAAGCAGTGCAGTCCAGCTCATTATTTATGGACCTCTATGTTAATGTATCAGCTGTAAACTTAAATCTACATATTCAGCCATAATTTTCTCTTGCTGTGCAGCTGAATGTCTTCAAAACTCTCAGTATAGTTTAAAGAATTGACAAATCATTTTCTAGATTGTTTTCTTCATCAATAGAGGCCCTTGATAAGCTAATGCAGTGTTTATCAAATAGTAGGGTACAACCCTAAAAGCAGAGCAGCAACACCTAAAAGGAGGAGTGACTAATCAGGAGGGGGCGTGGTCAACTGGTGGTCAGTGCCTTCTTGAATGTTGATTGGCTGCTCCAGGTGTCAGTCTAAAATTGTAAACTGTGATTGGCTATCTGCCTTGTAGGAGCTAAAGTCAAACTCAACACGGATAATCTGAACTTCAAGCTCATGCACATCATTTTTCCCAAATCTAATACATCCCTAACATCAAGCAACTTCATGACTACAGAAATTAAATAAATAAATAAAAACAACTAAAAGTGGGCCACCTTACTAAACACTATATTCACACCCATAATAGATAAATAAACAGATCAATAAATAATAAAAAGTTATTTAGAATTAATGGGCACCTCTTGTGAAACTTCTTTCAGTTTTCCAGATTTCTTGCTTTTACCAACAATTCACAGCGAACTTGGTACCTAAAAAATGTGAGTTCAGGTCATTTTTCTGCTCAATTTTGCCTTATTTCTCAGCTCTAAGATCTCTTTTTCTTTGTTCTGACTCTAAAGGTTTGAAGCTACCTGTTTTGTTATCAGGTCATATGTGTCACTCTTTGAAGTAAGAGATAGGTTGAGAAAACAAATTAATTTTTATTTAAAATAGAAAGTCCTGAATATTAAAAGTGTTAATTTGGGGTATGACAGAATAAGTATTTGGAACAGTAATGTGAGCATCATGGGGTGATCCTACCTACAGTATATCAACAGGATATCAGTGAGTTCAGCTATTAACTGCCTATGTGCCAAAAAACATCCATTTCATTCATCTTTACATGTTTCCCTCCTTGCAAGTGTCCTTGATGTGACCCTGATTATTAGGCAGGATGACTGATATTTGATTTCTGTTGAGTAATATCAACATAGCAGTGGTTCTTATGTGGTGTATTGTGTTACACTGGTGTGGCTGAAGACAAGTCTAAGTGTGCCTTGGGATTCTTATTATAACTATTAAACAACTAATAAGTACTAAAGAAAGGGGGAATTATCACTTTATTGGTTGCTCCCATTAAACAAACAGACAAAATAAAATCTGGGTCATCCATTTTATATGTGTTGCTGAAGTTTTGAAATTAAAGCAGTGCCACATTCATTCCTGTTTATTTGTTTTTAAAGAAGATTTCATCACTAGCGGAACATTTTGTCAAATTGTATTTGGCATTAGTGGAAACAAATAAACATCACTTGATTGACTCTGTGACATGTGTTATAGAGGTTATTTTGTATAGGTATGAATCGAATCTGATGTGCCTTGAGGTTTTGGCTTATTCTTGGTGTGCCTTCAGTAAAAACTGTTTAAAAATGACTGCAAAACAGTCTTGCAGTCCACTGAAGTGACACGTCATGGATCTGCAAAAGGCCTGCAGATGTGCAGTTTATAAACAGATTTTCCATTTTTTTTCCCGATGACTCTATCTTGACCCAATGAAACAGCTTCATGGCCCATTTTTTTGATGTTGAGAACCGCTGGTGTAGACAGTATTTTCAATGTGTCATTGAAAAACAAAGAAATCTCTTTATCATCAACCTGATTCCATGAATATAACTTTCTCAACATCTCTTTCACGTCCCAACCAATTTGTAAGTGATTTACTCTCAGACAGTTGTGCCCAAGTGGGCAGAAATTAATCTAGCTGCAGAATAATGCCATTCACTCTCCCATCAGGACTGCCATGAAAGGTCATTTCCCTTTTTAATTTTTCTCATTGTGCTCGAAAAGTCAGATGGGCATGTTATAATTTGAATAAAGAGGGGAATCAGACAATCAGATAGGAACATTTGAAATGACATGACTTCCTGTTCAAAGTGATTAAAAGCAAATTTATTTAGTTTGAGTCTGTCTACCCTTTAATCTCTTCGTAAATGTTCTGATAGGTCAGCATTCAAAAGTTCTTTGTTATTCTTTGGCTTAAGTTTAAGCAGGTGTGATTATGATCACCAACAGATAATTTTTAATCACCCAGCGTGTGAATCTGAATAGGATGTGAAATGGCCGCTACATAAAAAGAGAGTGAAGCCTTTTAATGAGGTGGGTGAACACGGAGCATGCCCACCTACTTTGGTGATTCTATTGAAGCACCTCCATACAGTTTCCCTTTTGCTGAGTAACAACAAAAGCCTCTACAATCTACATCCTTTAATTGAACTTTTTTTGTCCCTTCTTTTCATCTCCACTTTAGTAACTCATGTCAAGTGCTGTCCACGATTGCCAGTGTTCTCTGATTGTCTCTCTGTCTGGAACAGCAGAGAACAGCTCTGAATGACTCACTATTAATCTGATAGCTGCCTTTTCTGCGCTGTTCAGAGTGCAGGCTCTCTGATGTGGAACACCCAGTGAGTTCCCTTTCTCTCCACTCATCTCTACAAGTATGTCCTTAAGCAAATCTGCACACTGATCTTGTGTCTCGTGTTCATTTCTCGTCACGGATGTTTCTCAATCAGACGCTGATTTGGGAGATAGCGCAGCATGCTTTTCTGTTCATTTTCATGGGTGAAGGTGATAGGGATCTGACTCCGTCTCTCTCATTCTCCTACGCTCGATCTCCTCTGGGCTAATTGGGAATAGTATGTCTAAGCTAGCTAACTCTGCTAATGAACTTGTTCCCAGCCTTATCTCAATGCCTGCTTGTGTAAACTACACCCCTTTATGAAAATCATGAAAATCAAGACTTTGTTAAGGGCATGCTTATTATCACCACAGTGATTCCTACAAGTCTTAAGCCTTAATGATATCATTTGATTCAGTGCAGTATTATGGGAGACTGGGGTTGATTGACACGCTTTTTACTCTCATGTGCATGATTCATTATCAATGTTTTTAAAGATACAAAGATCATTAATAATTAGATGAGAGCTGAAGCTCTTGTGGTGAACTGGGGATCATTTCCATTCTAATAAGGTATTTTAACAGCAAGTTATTAACCATCGATCAGCTCTGATCCACTGTGACAAACTAAATCCAGCACCGGTTTGTTTTCCCATTAGCCATGAATGGAGTTTTAATAAAAAATGCAAATTTAATATTAAAAAAAACTTGGAATTCCTTTTTACTTAATGTGAGGGACACAAAATAACTGTCTAACTATCATTATTCTAATTACCATTGCACATTCTGTTTTATCTAAGTAATGCTTTATCTGAACAGGATACATATGTGACAGCAAACCCCACCTGACCTCCAGGCAAGTTTTACTCTAGCAACCACATGGATGTAGTTAGCAAGCTGAAACTAGGATAACATTAAAGCTAATACTTCCCTCTTTATAGGAAATGTTTAACTGTAAAGTAACAATGGCATAGGCCATTGCCACAGTCAAAGCATATATCAAGTTAAAATTCTCAGTTCTTGATTCAGCCAGTTTTTTTTTTTTCTGTAATGCTGTGTATGCTTTAATATTACTGATAATTTTATATTAATAATAATTTGTTTTAAACAGTCTAAATTCAAATTAAAATTGTTTATTTTGTTCCATATTTATTGTTTGTAATTTGTTGCCCTAATCTTTTCTTGAATTCATATTTATTATGACGTGTGCTTCTGACCTCTTGGCCAGGTCGCACTCGTGAATGAGAACCTGATCTCAATGGGACTTATCTAGTTAAACAAAAGTTAAATTAAAATATCAAAATAAATTGCCCAAATGCAGGCAACAGTTGAAAACATGGGTGTAACTGGCAATGTGCAATTCCTAATAATGGAGCACTTTAACAAGCATTGAAAGGTTTGATAACCAACAATCTGTAAACATTCATTTAGGATTATTAAACATTTATTTACTCAGTTAGAAATGCTAAATTGATTCATAAACAAGCACAAGTCAAGCATGTTTAAATACATAAGAAGTCATCTGTATAGAAATGGGAATTAATTTGCATGTTGTTTATGAATATGATGTTGATTATGAATAGAGAAGTGTACACTGAAATAAGTTTATTTATACATATGTGTATGTTTATATATGTATTTATGTATATATATATATATATATATATATATATATATATATACATATATATATATATATATATATATATATATACACAAACATTTATATTATTTGAAGTGCTTACTTCTTTTTAGTGTGTTTTGTTTATTCTCTTGGAGGTTTATATGAAGAAAGGAGCTGTGCTTGCAGAGATTTATTTTTCTATGAAGATTGACTGTAGTTGTGTAAAATGATGCTATTACTTGTGTTTATATTGTTTGCATGAGTAAAGACAGCTGGTAATGAAGTATTGGATATTATTCATAAGGATGGTGAAGGACTAGATAATTCCTTGCTTTATTCTGTCCCTTTTTGATTGTGGTGTTGAAATAAATTTAAATGTACTCACAGGTGTAAATTTATTTAATGGACATGTACAGTTCTTTGGTGGTCATATGTATTATTTAGCTTTCACTTTGTTTGCTTTTTGTTTGATTTTTTAAGTTTGAGAGAAAGAAAGAAAGAAAGAAAGAAAGAAAGACAGAACAAACATTGCTACAACATGTTTATATAAATCAGTAAGCTTTACTCAGCAGTGAGTGTTGGACATACAATTCATACAGCTGCATAAACACGTTAAATAAGGTATGGTATAAGGGGATACAGAGGGAGTTTCACACAGAGGTAACAAAAGCTAATTCACCTCATCCACAAAATTCTTCTCCTGGCCGTCCCTGCTGGCTTGTGTGACCCAGCTTGCTCAGCTCCTTATGCCAGCTGGGCATCAGCCAGGGCAAGGCAGAGGTCAGCTTAAGGAGTGGCCATCTGAAACTCTACCTGATGGTCGGACACAGGCGATGCACAAAAAAGAGATCCCCACTATACACACACATGCACACACGCACACCAACACACACACATACCAGTACCAAGCACCTGAAAAAGAAATGGCATCACCCAGTCCCCATCCTTCCCCTTTCAAGGCTTCAAACATGCACGTGCTGAAAACAGCTTCACTCAGATGTAAAATCGCTCAAGTCTCATTTTTGACTCCAGCCAACCCAAAAGAGTCTGTGGCCAGTGCGTATTCTTCCTGTGTAATAAGACAACAATAGCAGTTTCAGGTTTAATGCACATATGTCATGCTAGGAGAATGGGAGGACCAGATGGCCACGACGCTGTGGCAGGTGCCTCAACAAATGTTTGGGGTTGTTTGTGCTGCTATTTATATCATGCTGAAACACAGACATGCAAATATCAGTCGCTCTTTTCTTTATTTTTTTGTAGGGGGGCAGTGTTAACAGATGAGATCACGTACACACATCCCCAGTTCATCTTTAAAACACTTGTTACTCTTGATGAAAAGAAAACTGCAGTGAAATCAAATGCCTACAGTGTCTTTGTAGGATGAGTCACTTTGGCTGGATTCTCACCACAGGCCAAAGTGACGTGTGCCTGATTATTTTTGACTAAGATTTGATTTTTGAGCCAGTGTGGAAAAACACAAGTCAGATGGAATCTGATTTCCACAAATCAGACTTGACCAACTTTGACCACGACAAACCGTAATGCTAATATCTCATTTTTGCTCAAATCGGACTGAGATTTGCAGTCCTTTATGACCAAAATGCTTACCCTGACGTGCTCCAGAGCAGGTCAAGGTGCTCCACCCGCTGACCAATCAGAGCTCACTTAGCAGATAATTAGAGGGGATGAGGAGGAGGGGCAGAGTAATAGAGAAAGAATTTCCCTTTGAGTTTAGGGGGACTGTTTGGTATTCTTAAAGTGGGGTTGTATGAAGTGTATTGCACTAGCCTAAACACTAGCCACAGTGTCACAGATCAGCTCTGTATCTGCACAGAGAGATCCAGCACAGAAACTACAGTAGGGCTGAACATTGCTGCTGATTGTGCAACCGACTCGATGTAACTTAAAGAATTTTAGGTAAAAACAACAAAAAACAGTGTTGGGTGATTGCATGCTATACTCAACTATTTACAACAACTTACTTTTCCAATAATAAGCCACTTTGTTTTGATAATACTCTGGTACATTGCACAGCCAATAACCCCCTGACCTTGTTGCTAAGACACTACCTGCTGCGCCATCTTGGAGTCCTGGAAATATTTATTGGAAACTTTTTTTTTTTGTCACTCTCTCCCTCTCTTTGCCTCTCACAATGAGCATAGCCCTATGATAAGTTTTTTGGTGAGTGGGTGGAGCCTCAAGCAGCTTGATGACTTATACTGTTTTATTTATGTCGGAGGTGTGACTGGGGAACTGGGGGTGACGCCGTATCTCAGTTGAAGTATGTTCTTGTTTCACCCACAAGCAGAAGTTGGAAAGCACTTTCACGTGAATAAAACTTACATTATAAAATAACAACTCTTCCTGTTGCTTCAGCACTAGAACACTTTTTCCTAAGATCATATAATAGTGGGATATTAAATGAAGTTATCACATTTTGGTGCACTTTTAATAGCTCAGCACCAACCCAATGGAGCTCCACCTGCAGTTAGCATTGTTAGCTCATATCCGACATAAACAGCACGCGACAAGATGATTTTGCACAAAGGTCAACGTCAAAGTATGCCCACATGTAGATGGTGTACAATGCTATCTATGCGATTGATTTCAATGCACACAGCTAACCCTAAGTTGTTATTTTAGGTAGAAAATGACTGCTTTTACTTCCTGTTTCTGCTCTGAGCAGCCATGTTTGTGGACAAACCCCAGGTCCACGAGAGTTGTCCAAGTTTTCCCGTTGGACCTCCGACTTTTAGGGTGTTCCAGATGACGTTATCTGACTGGAACGTCAGAATTTCTGACTTCAGGTGTCAAGGGATTGTACCATTATCTCTCCTCTGGAGCAAGTCAGGCATTTTGGTCATCAGAGACTGTGACCAACCCACACTTGATTCTGATACAGGCCACATTTTGAAGAGTGACATGAACAGGGGAACAAAAATATCAGATTTGAGCACGAAGACTTGAATTCGTCTTGATTTAATTCCCTTTCAATAATTCATAGTTGCCACAGTTTTTAATTTAAGCTACAAAAAGCAACTTTAAATAAAGTAAGCCAAACTCAAGGACAAATACGGAGAAAAACATATTCATTTCTGCACAGCGACAGTCTATTTGAGCACAGTTCAGTCAGGTTGCACTTGGTAAACAGGGAATTTTCTAACTCAGCACTGGGTCTGTAATAAAGTGAGAGTGTCGTCAAAGAAGAGGGGGGGAAGTCGAAATGAGGGACAGAGACAAACGGAGCACCCAGATGCAGATTAGGCTGCAGAAGATGAGGGTGTAAAAGGGATTTAATGGTAGGATGGATTAGAGAAATCCTTGTAACAATGTTAAATAATTATGGTTCCAGCCGAGATCAAAGCGCCATTGATTGAACCCCTCAAGCCTTCAGCACACAGAGTCTTGGAAAGCAAAGATTGGTAAACTAGTGCTCAGACCACTCCGTCTGCTCCAGTTAAATTGGATTGGAAATATTAGGATATAGATGAATCCTTCAGGAGGCTTCGCAAAGCTTTTGTCACCGGAAATGTAGCCAGGGAACGGTATGAAAGGTTTGATAGTGTACTGTCTCGACAGAATCATAAGACGAGGGTGTCGCAGCTGTCTCTGCTGATACCTAAGCGTTTTAAGTAGACTTATAGACACACTTGACTGTTATATCAGCAAACGGAAAAACTTTCAGCGCGGGCTTTCATTCAGGGGTTTTATTTTTTCCCCCCTTCGTCTTGTAATCAAGAAATTTGGACGTGCATCATGGCAATTCTCTCCGAGAAAAGCAGGGTTTTATCTTGCTCCTCCAGGGGTTTATTCAAAGTCTTCAGACATGTCTCACAAAACATGAATGACACTGAGATTGCTGATACCAATGATGAAAGTCCATCATCAGCTTCTGTGTGAGTTCTGGGCCTTGAGTGATGTAAAATTTAATTGCAATCAAAGTGCTATAAGTGTAAACATCGCCCGCCTTTTTCTGATAAATGTATTTCTTAAGAGGTTACGCATGAAGGTTTTATAGAATGTGCATCACCTGTGTGCAGAGACAACGCTTCCCCTCCTACCACACACACACTCACACACACAGAAAATCATAATGTGTGATTATAATGATGAAATATGCAACAAGAGATTAGACAAATCACTGTTCTCTTATGCTGCATCGCCTTGATGCAAATTTAGTCACTGATCCGCTATACTAAGAGGCTTTATGGAGGTTCTTCATGGTTGTTAGTTATATAATCTAAAACAGGGCAAAATGCAATCACTGTTCTTATCATCTGAGGGAGATGTCACTATATTCAGTTTGAGTTTTGTGTGGATACGTGGGATGTGGCACGCTAAGAATGAACCTTGATAAGATAAGTCACTTCCAGCCAATTTGTCCACATTTTAGCCGAATTTGTGTCCACTTACAATTCCATCTTTTCACTGTGATTACTTTTCCCAAAGAATTCAGCAGAAAAACCAGAGCCAATGCTAAATGTGGAGCTGAAATGAAGCGTGGATGGTGGTGGTTTCTGCCCCCCAGGAATTTGACACCCATCGTGCCTTTCTTTAGCTCCGAATATGTTTGTTCTGCAATGCTTACCCTCCCAGGCATGGTAGCTGCACACTTTTTTCAAAGAGGTGTGATTGTAATTGGTTGAATATTTGATGTGTGTATTTAACATTAACATGAAGACACTCATCCACGCATTGCTAGGGGATATAATGCTAGGTAAACTCCAGACTGCTCAACTGAAACTCACTCATATGTGGAAATTTTAATTTCTTTGGCTTTTTTAAACAAAACTGCAGAGTGTATTTGAGTGGCTTTGGTTTGTACTTCTGTTCATGCATGAATTTTCTAAATATCTTATAAAATGTGGATGCAGGTGCTCCAAGTATTGTTCTGTGCATCAGTGTTTAGTTTTCATCAAGTTTGAGGTTCTCACTTTGTCCTCTTGAGCATAACCTATTTTTTACCTCTGTGGTGGACATTGTGTGTTTGTTTCTTTTATTTTTAATTGTTAGAGGGACATTTCAGGCTTTAAGTGATATAACAAATGTGGGGATTTAGTCTTGCTCTCTGATGGATTTGTTACAAAGAAATGTTATGCAGTCAAATTAAAATCAAGTTCATACATAAGATTCTAAGTCTACTTTAAACATCTTTGAACCAGTAAATTTAAAGCAGCGGTGCCCAAACTATGGTCTGGGAGGCCAACTGCAGCCGGCAGTCCATTTAAGCATTAGCCCCCAAACATTTGAATTAATAAGACAACTAGATTACAGCAGCTAACACCACGGATCATGCTTATTTCCTGAATGATTTGCTCAGTCTGAGAGTCCCATTTACGCAGCACATTTCACTGTTCATCCTAGAGCACCAACAATCCAAAAAAGCTTGGGAGCTTTGTGTAGTTTGCTCTTGTTTCATGTCAGAATCTGAAGATAAGCAGTCAGCATCTCCCCTCTCTGCTGGACTGAGCGAGGTACTGGGATTCTAGACATTTAATACCATGCAAGAGGTTTGGCACTTTTGACGTTGTTAGTCCAGTTATAAGAGAAAATGTGAAAAACTGCCCTATATTGCACAGTGGATTTGGATCACCACCAAAATCCATCGACTTCTCCCTTTAGCCACATTCCCCAAACACTTCATCAAAATCCAGAGGAGTTTTGCTTTAAATTTATCTTTATCACAAATAAACCAAACAACAAACTGACAAATGCCACCAAAACATAATTTCATGGACAAGGTGATAATCAAACCAGAAGAGAGCATCGGGGAGCATACTGCCATCCATCTGTACCAGATGTCAATTCTTTAACATGCATGTATATAAAACCTGTACTAAATAAAGTGCCTTACATTCCTCCCAAAATGGCACAAAGCTTAGTAAAATAATGATGAAAGAAAAAGCAAATATGTCAGATAGAATTAGATAATCTTCCTCAGCTACTTGTTTTAGTGTTGAGTTGTCTGATGTTAATGTCTTGTGTAATTTGTTAAACATGTAACAGTCAATCGTCTACAGCAAAAATTTTAAAAAAGTGAAATGTGGGTTTGCTGCATTGACAGAGTGGCCTTCACTGATGAACATATCATCACCACAATGTCTGTTTTCTTTCTTGTTTGTTAAATTGTTTCACCTAAAATCAGTTAAATTGCAAAGAAGGGTCCTATCTACAGTGTATTACCCAGTTTCAATGCCAGTTATCTTTTTATAGGTGCAGAGCTGACCAGATTCATTAGCCCCATTCATGCTGCTGTTTCAAGCCATGATATTTACGCCTCTGTGACACAGACTCCAATCTGAACATTGCAGAGTTGGAATCGGGGAATGAGCCAACCCTCCATTTGCTATGTCTCCGGAAGTAGCATCAGAGGTGTAATATTGGAGACAGGCACACTGGTTATGAGTGTCTCCATCTTTGTGTGTATGGGGAGCACGCACCATGATAACATCCTGAAAGAATTAACCTGATGTGTAATGTGACGAAGCTTCTGGGAAAAGGGCTACCAAGGCTTATCTATTGACCATTGACATGAACTTCATACAACCCCACTTAAAAAAATCGACACTATCCCTTTAAGGCAAGGGATAGCCTAGCTGTTTAATCTTGCGGCTGCATGTGTCACTGCGTGCTTATTAATAGCTTTGAATTTAGGGGTTGTTACTTCATGATACCACTAGAGGCACATCGGACACTTCAGTCTATGAATAACATCCTAATGTGCTGTAAACTACAGCCATGGCCACACTCACGGGGGTTACTTTTATGAATTACTGTAGCTAGTGTGTCAACTACTAACATGAACTTCATACGACCCCACTTGAAAAAATACTGAACTATTCCTTTACTTAGCTACAATCTTTGAGACTCTATTTTTTAACGTCTTAACAACATAATCTTTGTCCCTCTGGTTCTCATGAGGATGTTTGTCCATAGGAATGCATTCAGTGTAAACTATATTTCCAGTCTATCATTTTCTTATTCTCTCTAACAGATACACTCATGCACAGTCTTCACATTGAAAGGTAAAGGACAACAGTGTCCACAGCTGTGCAGGCCTTTCATTAAAATAAACAGCCAGGCCTGGCTTACCCCACTGGTCACGCTGATTCCACCACCCTCTTTTTTTCTGTTTCGGGGTTGTGGGTGGTGGTGCCTGCTTGTCAAGTGAATTAAAATACCAAATAATAGTAATAATAGTGATAATAAAAAGTTAATAAAAAATGGCATGTTCTTCCCTGATTGTGCGAGTGTTGTGGTATTCAATTATGCAATTTTCATTGGCATATTAATCATCTTTTCAACAAACAAGCCGCCGTTAATTAAAGCAAAGCATGGATAAAGACGTGTTGCCGGATCATCACTCCGTTTATCACCGCGCACAGACCCGCAGTTAAGTAAATGCAGGCTGTGAGATGAATTTCAATGGTGTCCCTGTTTCTTCTGCTATGTGTGTGTTTGTGTGTGTGTGTGTGTGGGTGGTTACTCATGTATTTATGCACATTGTGTTTGAAGGTGTGGTTTGTGACGTTTCATGTCAGATTGTGTGGGCATTGTAAT